>LR753328.1:228161-294738 GCA_902729485.2 Mus minutoides | reverse complement strand
AGCTAGAGAAAGTACCCAAGGAGCTGAAGGGGTCTTCAACCCTATAGGTGGAAGAATAACCATGAACTAACTAGTACCCCCTGGGCTCGTGTCTCTAGCTGCATATATAGAAGAGGATGGCCTAGTTGGCCATCAGTGAGAAGAGAGGCCCCTTGGTTATGCAGACTTTATATGCCCCAATACAGGGGAACGCCGGGGCTAGGGGGTGGGAGCGGGTGGGTAGGGTAGCAGGGCCAGGAGGGGGGAGGATATAGGGAACTTTCTGGATAACACTTGAAATGTAAATGAAGAAAATATCTAATAAAAGTTGAAAAAAAAAAAAAAAGAAAGTTTGGAAATGGGTTAACGTTTGTTTGTTTTTGTTTTAAACTTGCCATCTCCAAGGCTGGGTACACAGTCCCACAAAGAACAAAAAACAGAGAAGATACTCCAGAGATCATCAGCCTCCTAGCCTGTAATCTCTTTTTTGTGGCCTGTCTGTGGGGACTGGTATGAGAGTTGGAGCCAGAGATATGGGGAGAAGCTGGCTTACAGTGTGATTTCACAGGGCCTCCCAGGCCTACTGGCTATCAACAAGAGCTGTCCTGCCACCCCCTCCTTCCACACCAGTGTCTCAGCCACACCAGTTTTGTCACCTTGGATGCCACTGGGGCATTTACAACCAGGGAAACTGAGACCTTCAGCCAGGTTGGAGCAGAGAGAGCCCAGGATGGCTGACATCTTGCTCCATTTCCTTCATGCCTCCCTTGTGTAGCAGGGGCTTTGGGCTAAAGTATAAAGAACACAGGTGGAGGAGGGCATAGGAGGGTACTCCCCTCTGCCTTACCTGGTAGGATTTGGTGAAGGCTTCCAACCTTGCCAGCTCATGAGAATTCTCCCCTGGGGTCAGAACACAGTTGCACAGGACACTGTATAAAGAAGGGGCGGCAAGAAGATCCAATAGCTGATGCCCCATTCAGGGACCACTTCTGGCTACCCAGAGCTGGGAGGGATAACAAGGTTCATTCAAGCCCTGATTTGGCAGCATAAATGCCTGGAGGTTTTGAGATACTTTTCCTAGGTACTAGAGAAAGAGACGAGAGAGGAGTCTGAAGTTTGAGTGAACTCAATTTAATAAGTACCAAAACTGGATTTCAGAGGCTAGGCCAAACACATATTCTGTTGAGTAAATGAATTCAGGCAATGAGAACACGATGCTTAATTAAAAAACAAAACATCCATGCATCTTCTTCCTGACAAGCTGCCTGGCTCAGGTGTTCTGTCTCTTGCTCTCTGTTGCAGTTTAACCACACACAAAGACTATTCTGCATTGCCCTTTTTAGTTTGTCTCTCCAACAGTAGCCCTGGTGGTCTTGCTATCATAGAAGTTCCTGTCTGGCATTTAAGATATGATAAGGGATCAGATCAGAGTCTTGACCTCCTAGGAGAGAATGATGGTAGCCCAGTCCTTGTTTATAGGCACAGGCAGAGGCTCCAGAGAGGCACTGCTAAATGCAAAGGTCAGACCAGAGCTTGGGATCGCTCTTGGGTAGGATGAATGGTGCCTGCCTACCTGGCCTGATTCACTGGGCACTTGTTTGGGTTCTCCAGGAACACTTCCCGAATGATACTGGGGTTCATGAAGTCCACAAGGTTGACCAGGGCTCTGGGTACCTAAAGAGAAGGCTGCAGGTGAGACAAGGGTCTCCCAGGGTTAGACAGGTCCATCTACATGGGACGACTTCATGAGGTTGTGCAGCCCATACAGGATGCTAATACAGAAAAGGGTAGGGAGTGCCCTGCCCAGCTTCAGTATAGATGGTGCCTCTGGAATGACAATAAGTGCATAGCTCTGTCCAGCCACCATTCAGTGAGCCAAAATACAACGTGATAGGCAACTTATTTGCTAGGTCATTGGCTCCTGACCAACTTCTGCCACCTTGATGTGGGTCAACTTCTTCTGAGTAGACACGGGGACTCAGGTACCCAGCAGAGCATCTGGTGGTCAGAATGCTACTTCCAGGGCATGGCAGGGGCAGCTTGTTGCCACAAGGTAGCAGTGGGGTAGGAGATATAAGGGCTAGGTATAGAAGCTCATTCAAGATACTCTCTGTGGCTCAAAATGCAATGCCAAGCCTTGGTACTGGCTACCTGCTAACCAACAGCTGTCCTGGAGAGAGACGGAAGTACACAGTACCTTTCTTTTTCATACCATAGATCTCTGGGGATGCATTCCAAGTAGAATGCAGTGCAGCCTTTGGACAGGCACAGAGTCCATGCCCTTGGCTGGCTCCACCCTTCTCCTCCCCTCCCACCTGCATGTCCATTATACTGGAGCTGAAACCAAGTTACAGAAGCCCTCACCCACCTCCTTATGTAGAATGTCCAAGGTATTTTGGAGATGGTCAAAAAAATTGGCTGCAGAGTAATGATTCTGGAAAGAGAAATGGGAGGAGAGGAAGGAGTTGTTGGTTCCAGTGCAAAAGGCAGAAGAGGCACTTGTGGACTTCCCTTCTGGGTCCAGCCCCAAGGACTTGTTTCCCTCCCACCACCGTCTGTGAGTCTATCAGCATGCTAGAATCTAATCTGAATGCCCAATCACTCACAGTTGTCAGGGACAGGCCAGCTATAAGACTAGAACCATTAACCAGAGTGAAAGATGGAGACATTCTCCAAAATGCTTGAGGTCTACAGTTTCTTCTCTTTCACACGTTGTAAGAAAGAGAAGCAGCACCATATATGTCTACCTAATCCTTTACTGCTTGGGACGGACATGCATGCGGTGCCCGATACCACAAGGCTGACAGTATGGAGTGTGCATGCATGAATGTGTGCATGAGTTATGTGTACAGTATACAATGTGGCTGGCTATGAATGCCCCCTTGGGTGAGTTGTGAGGATCTTTCTTAGAGAAGATCTCCAAAGCCTAAATCAGGGTCAGGCCTAGACCCTATCTCATTACCGAATCCCTGCAGAAGTCACACAAGTCACTGGCGCCAATCATCACCGTGATGACCTTCCAGTCTTGGCGGAAGTTCACTCTCTGCATGAGGAGGGAGGAAAAGGCTCATTGTTTCTGACAAACTATCACAGCTCTAGGAAATCCAGACAGCCCCATGTGACTTCCTTGTCCACTTGAAATAATACAGCAAGAACCTCAAAGTTGATGACATTTTAGAGACTTATTTATAGACCAGGATCTTAGCAAGAGGAGGAATCTTTAAGGTCATTGTGCCTGGCATCCACTTTCTCCCCATTGATGTAATATCCTCTAAAAGGTCTCAGACAGGGTCTTCCCTATCTCTGCTTGAATGCCTCTAACTATGGGGCACTTGCTGCTTTTCACAGCATTTGGGGAAACCTTAGCAGGCTAGACAACTACTGTTTATCAGTAGCGGTCAAATGGACTCACATTGTCACTCTTCATCTTCTGAACCAGAGTCCGGGCTTGGCTTGCAAGGTTCCTGAGGAGAGAAAGTCAGTGCTTCTGTTGACGGAGTGTACATTTGTCCTCTTACCCCAGGGGTCTACACACTACAGGCTTCCGTGACACTACATGAGCTGCCGAGACCCCCCAAGGCTCACAGGCCACAGGGGCTACTGTTGGAGAGACTAAATGGACCAAACTGAAAAGGGCCATGCAGAATGCTCGTTATGTGTAGCTATCCACGATGGCAAGCAAGAGGCAGAACTCCCGAGCCAGCCTCCTTGTCAGGAGGAGGAGAGTTGTCAGGAATAGAAAGGATGAAATGTATCTCAATACAGTCTAATACATATCTAGAAATACTGCAGCAAATGGCCTTGTGAACAGCAAGCTGAGAGATTGTCCTAAAGTCATCAAAGCTACTCCTGGTCTCATTTTGTGCTCATGATCTTCTTAAGGTCCCACACTGAGAATCCATTCGCCTTTGATGTTCCATTCTTAAGCAGGTTTTCAGTATATAACCTAGGCTGGCTCAAGTCCTCCACTGCTTGGATTACAGGTGGGCACCACTACAGTTTGCTCACTTGTCTCTCTTGAGTCGCTGGGACAGGTCATGTAATTGGATATATGAAGGTTTAGAATGTTTCCTTTGCTTCCTAGCTGCCTGGAAGCTGACGGTTTGATGCTCAGGTACAGTAACCATGGAAACATTCACATTGACGCAATCCCTTCTTGTTTGTCACAATAGCTGTGATTCCTCACATGTGCCTGTATCATGTACCCACATATGTGCACACATATATGTCTATTATGTGTCACATGTGTAACTTGTTCTGTGAGCCACTTTCAGAAAAGTGGAAAGTAAACGCATGACCCACACATGCCTGGGTTTATAACTCATGGCTCTCAGCATAAGCCTGAGTGATGGAGCCATAGCATTATGGTTTCCTTGGATAGGCTAGTGGAACAGTGCATCACAAGCCATTATAACCCAGCAAACAGGTGTTGGGGGCATGTCCACCAACTAGAGGTGTAGGAAGCCCAGGCTTCCAGGGTCTCTAAGAGAAGAATTAGTGTCACCTTAAGAGACCATCCCAGGAGGCTAGACAGTTCTGCCTCAGCACCCCATGGAGATCTCCAGATTGTTTTATGTTAGCTCTATGCCAGGGCTGGAGAGAAGATGAAATTTGCCCAGAGGCTCCCTCAGGTTGGAGATCTTGACTTTGATATAGCAAGCCTTCCCTGATCACAGAGGGCAATTGCTACCTGTGAAGCTCTGGGCAGAGAGGGATTCTAGCATCATTATTTCAGACCGAGCTTCAAAATTATCGATATGCTCAGTCAGTTCAATTCTTAGATGACATGGTGTGTGAAAGGCTGACCACTGAGGAGTCAGGTAACAACTGTAGAGGCGTAACCCCTCCCATGTCCAAGGAAACTAAACTCCATGCTATAGCTTTGGTTGTGGACAGACAGGAAAAAGTGCCCTTAAAATCATTGCTGCCAATAGGTGAAATACCTTTGTAGGTCTCTATGGGGTATATGAGGGACTGACCACATGCCTCTCTCCCCCTTTCTACAGCTCCCCCAAATGTCATACTCAGCCTTCGCCCCAGGGACAGCCTGGTTAAGGAAAGCGCTTGCAGAATTGAAGTCACCGGTTCCTAGTGAGTAGCCTGTGAGACGTCCATTAAATACCCGTAGGATATCTGGAAGAGGAAAGGCAGACTCTAGCACATGTGTCTGACAGAAACTCTCTCTGTTGGAATGACGTGATGTCAAGACAAGGTTGGAAAAGTCCCCCTTACAGAAGCACTTGTCTCTCTGCCTAACTTACAGAGCAATGAAGATCCTCCCCTCCCCCCTTGCCATCAGATTTGCCCCAGGCCAAATGGAAAAACTCAAGGCTTGAGGAATGTGGTGGCTTGTCCTAGGCCAATGGTTCTCTACCTTCTTAAAGCTGTGAGCCTTTAATATAGTTCCTAATGTTGTGGTGACCCCCAACCATAAAGTTATTTTTGTTGCTACTTTATAACTGTAATTTTCTACTGTTGTGAATTGTAATAGAATTATCTGATATGCAGGATGGTCTTAGGTGACCCCTATGAAAATGTCACTCAACCTCAAAGGAGCCTTGACCCATAGGTTGAGAACTGCTGCCCTAGGTCACCTCACAAGAAAGAGCAGGGATTGAACTTAGGTCTGCAGGGTCCATGTCTGATGCCCATCCCCTCTGACTGACAACTGGGGCCTTGTCTCCTACTTCAGGGCTAGTGCCCAGGAATGCACTATTTTTTTTCTAGAATAGCCCCATTCTAGCCCTTGGTATCTACTTACTGGGCAAGGTGGTCACGTTCTCCAGGGATTTATCCCCACCAGCACTGATGGGAAAGAGCAAGGCAGGGAAGGAGAGAAAGCAAGTCAGTATATAAACTTTACCAAAGAAGGATCCCTACTGTCCTTATATTTGTAGGATCTTGGGAACATTCTAGATTCACCAGTAGACTGTTCCCTGCTTAGTCCAGGATTTGAAGCTAAAGGACTTTCTGTCACCCTCTCTGGAGGGGAGTACTTAGTTGAGGACCCTAAGTGCTCAGTATGGGCTGTGTGTAGGCCTTAGCGCTCTCCTGTCCTAAGCTTAGGAGTTAGCTATGGACATCTCCATGAGACAGAGTAGAAAGCTCAAGTGCCAGGAGGTTCATTTCTAAGGGTAATTTAAACCTAGCTTGAGCTGGAGACCTTGAGAACACAGATAAGTTTCTTCTGTCCAGTATCAGGTAGATTCCAATGGAAGATTCAGGGGACAGAAGGAAGCTTGCTGCTGTCTAATGCCCTGTCTCATTTTATCTGGCCTAGCCACAGACCATACTGCCTAAGAGGAGGTCATTTCCTTCCACATACTTAAAGGAGATACTTATTTCTATCTTTAAAAAAATCTAGATGCTCAGATATTTGGTATTTATTGTTTTGTTTTCTTCTGTGCCCCTTTGATCAGTTCCAGTATGTCACTTCATTTCAGGCCAGGGAGTTTGAGAACACAACCTTACTTAGCATCTAGCGCACTGGAAGAGACCTCACAAGATGCCATAAATCAAAGCTGTTCTTCAGTCAAAGAACGCTTGGAATGAAGGCCACTGTTCTGTACCTGGATAGTCAAGGGCTTGAGCTGGAGGAGCTCTGCCTGCCATATTACTCCATTCTGTCCCCACCCTGTGGCCCATCAGATGTGTGGCCTGGGCTAGTGGCTTGGCTTCTTGTCAATTGTCACCAATTCTTTTCTAGCTCTACATGCAGGTGTTGCTTCAGAATCTTTTCTTCTCCCAACCAAAATCAGCAGATTGGAGCATTTAGACTTGGGAGGAAATTATAAACCCTTGTACTGTCCCATCTGTTGCCTTCTGTGTTGTTTCTCTCAATGAACAAGATAACACACATAAACACATACATACTATGTGCCCCCATCACTGTCATTTCTTAAAGGTACTTTAAAAAAAGAAGGTGGTAGAACAAGTCCAGCAGGGTTGGTTCCCAGTGCCATTTTAGAATGGTATGTTCAAGAGGATAAAAGATACCTACACAAATAAACCCAGGGAGCTTCAAAAGTATGTATGTCACCGTTTTGATTGGAACTATGCAAACATGAGAAGAAACAGTCACGTCAAACATCTAGTCTACATTAGACTCTTCATCGAATGTAGTATGTGACACATGAGCTCAGGGCTAGACTCTCCTCATCTGTTGTTACCCAGTGTGCAGATAGGTATACATGTTTTATGATGTGTGTTGTGTGATGTGTGATGTGTGTTGGAAGAGTAAGAACAAAAACAAGGAGATGAGTTTGCCTTGGGTCAGTCATTTTTATTTGGTTCATGGAGTAATCCCAAACAAACCAATGTATTTCTACCAAAGAAAAAGCCATACAAAGCAGTGGTTATCAACCTGTGAGCCATAACCCCTCACCATCGGAAAACAGATACTTACATTATAATTCATAAGAGTAGCAAAATTACAGTTATGAGGTGGTCATGAAAATAATTTTATGGTTGGGGGCCAGCACAGCATGAAGGACTGTATCAAAGGGTGGCAGCATTAGGAAGGTTAAGAACCACTGCAAGAAAGCTCTCTGACGGACTCACTGGTAAGCTAGGTGACAATGAAGAGATTCACAGGCACGGGGTCTTAGGCCAAGGGACCTTGGAACCAGCCAAACCTCTACAGGTCCGTTTACAACCACCCATACCCCAAGAACTCTGGGGCCCTTTCTCTCCTGTCTATATGAGGTTCATCCCCCCCCCCCCGCCCTATTGTTTCCTTGAAGGAAAAGGCCCAGGGTACTTTTGCTTGTGTAAATTTTCTTGGAATCATTTAATTGCCTGCTATTTCCCATGTAGTGAGCTCTAGAAAACTGTTTTTCTCTGGTCAGTCTATGTCATGGACATTTCCCAACAGATACTCCAAACAAAAGAAAATTCTAGAATTAAGGGAAACCGAGGATCAAACATAAAACACAGAGAGAGGTTTCCATTGCAGTGTCTCTCAGAGCCCTTTCTATGCTGGCCTGCACATGAAGGAAATAGTAGGTAATGTATTACCTCAAATACAAAGGAAATCTCCTCTTGGAAAATTAACATCCCTTGGAAGGACTCAGAGAAACACCTGCCTGTGTGCCTGTCTACTGCTGTCACTTAGACTCTAACCTAGCCCTCTGTCTTCAACACAGGTGCACTTGGGGGAAGATGTTTAAGACAAGTTTGGGTTTTAACTTGAAATGGCAACAGTCATTGGCCATGGGTAATTGGGCTTATAACTAGAAATTTCAGGCATCTCATTCCTAGGAAAGATCAGACAGTAGCTGAACATTTGCATGGTTGCCCAAGAAATCTACTAGAAGGCTGACTTTGTATCTGGATTGGGAGCCCCACTCTCTCAGCTACCTGTGAGGCTGCTGCAGTCACTTTTGCCCCCAAGGGTGTTCCTCTGGAGCTGACATTTGTGTATGGTTTCCCCTCACATGATGATGATGTCACTGCCTCCTTTAGTTGAGGTGGAGCAGCTGCTGAAACCTGGGCCTCTTCTGGGCCCGCTCCTCCCCTTCCCCCAATATCCCCCATTCCCTCATAGCTTCAGTAATTTTCGCGGGGGAAGGCTGAGTAAATGAGGTTCTGTTTTGTTCCAGGCAGCCCACTGGAGACCACTGGCCCAGCTAAGACATGTGGACATGTGGGGGCTCTGCTGAGAAGCAGTTTCCTCTCTCTGGGAGGAGAGATGGCCTTCATGCTGAGGTACTTCCCAGTGGTGGCTAAAAGCCATGCTGGCCCTGCCTATCTATTACCTTGGCAGGCATGTCTCTCTGGAGCTTTCCTTAGCTCTGACTATCCCACCTTGTTCCCTGTCTCTTTCTTAGGGAGCATCCTTGAAGTGAATGCTACCCTGAAAAGGGAAGTGGTAAGTGCTTGCCTGATTGTGCAACCAACTGCTCATTAAAGCTCTGCCCTCTTGTGGCAGGCTTCAGTCTAGCTTTCCCTAATTTGAAGCATGCAAAACCAGGAACTTTATTAGGAAAGAAAGAAACACAACTAACACTCAGTTGTTTACCTGACACCTCAAGCCACCTGGACTCCTCTCTGGGGTACCCTTTCTCACACCTTCCCTTATTTGATGTCCTGCTGGGTACCACTTTCTCCTGGAAGCTTTTCATCCTTGCTGGCAAGGGCTGGTTCCTCTTTTTTCTCCCACCCTGTGTCACTCAGGAAGCCAGGTGAGCAAGCGCTCAGCTAACATACTCCCCTCCCCCAGACACCCAACTCAGTCCCTAACTCTGCTAGCACACAGGAGTTGCTCGGAGTCACCCATAGATTGCCTCTAGCATCTCTCCCGGAAGTGAGTATGTGTACATATACATACAGGCAGAGGTGTGACTGTGAAACAACATGAATACATACATGCATACAAACATAGTAGCATCAACATATGAAAACAGACATGCAAATGGACAGGCGGAGACTCAAGGACTTGGTGCTTTTCGGGCACATTTCATGTTGGATTTTCTGACCCAGGAGTTTGGTAAGAACCTTGGTTTACTTTTTCTGCATAATTTAAAAAAAATAAAAGATTATTAACAGTAAAATATCTTCTCTATTCAGTCAATGTTCACAGTTGGCAGAAATATATAGCTGTCCCTCTGAAAGCCTCTTCTAGACCTGGTCCTTGCTCTTTGGGATTTGTGCATTTATAGGAGTTAAACCCAGCTAGTGCATACTAGCAACCCAGCAGCTGGGAGGTAGACACAGGCAGGTCAGACACTCAGAGTCATCTTCCTTTACATAGAGAGTTCAAGGTCAACCCAGATTCCTCGAGACCCTGGCAACAAAACAAATCCACAAAACCAAAAATATGAAAGGTCAACATTACCTATAGGACAGTCCTCGATACTGTGTGGAGACATCGGCGAGGTTACCTTCTTGGGAGCTGATTCCATTGCCAGCCTTTGAGAACGTGAAATGCCATAGGAAAACCAACAAGTCAGAGAGAAAGTGGGGGCTGTGGCCCCAGTGCACTCAGGGCAGCAAGACTGGCATTAAGCCTGGGAGCAAGGCACTTAGTCTGTGACCCCCACTTCTCAGCTTTGCCTTGCCTTACTATGGCTGCCCAGTTACAGAACTGATGATAAGCAAGCCTTTCCACAGGAGAAGACTGGGACCCAACTGGGATCACAGTTGTAAAGACTGGAAGGCTCTCAAGTGCTTTACAAATTCGAGTGAAATCAACAATAGTGCCAACATGTATACCACACAGGTCTTTGTGGACATGGGCTGCAACCACTGTGGTGGAGAGATTCCAATAAAATCCCTCATTTATATTTTTTTCCCCTTAGAACCAACCTCCAGGAAGGCATTTATAAAGCCCTGGCTGTACTGCCAGGAGGTGGAGCCCTGGGGTGAAGCACACCCAGTATTAAAAGTAAGGAGCAGCATGGGAGGATAGCTACCTGTGCTTTACATGGAGTGCTTTATCTGTGTTGATTCGGAGGAAACAGAGAGGGGTCTGGGCAGACCACAGGGAGGGAGAATGGCATCTACATGGGCATTGTTAGGAGAATTTGGAGTCAAAATGACATATTTTTGCATATGTCAAAAAGTGCTGTTGGGTGTTCAAAAATTCTGCCAACTGACAATATTCAGTTCACTTCTGAAGATACTTTTTCCTGCACTTCTATTTGACAAAGCAGTTGTAAAAAGAGAATCAATTACATTGTTGCCATTCTCTTGGATGGATAGAGTTAGGGCAGAAGAGTAAGAGATGACAGAAGGTGGGAGCACAGGCTTTGAAGTGAGGAGGGCAGACGAGGGCAAACTTGGAATTGGCCCCACCATACCACGGCCCACCCCCACCCCCAGAGCTCAAAAGTTCTTACAGTCAGAGAGTCTCCCAGAGCTGCCACAACTTGGATGTCTGCAGGTCTCAGGGCATGCACTGAAAGACAAGCAGACATGCTTGAGTCTGGGAAGAGAGCTGAGGTCTACTCCTTTTGCTTCATGCCAATATCAGAAACAAGACTGCATGTGTGTTTAGACCGTGTAGAACCAAGGAGCCCAAACTGCACTGGCAGAATTTTCATGCAAGTTTCCTATAAGAGACACAAACAATTCTTAGGCTTGTGTCAGGCTAGAAGATAGAGAAACAGATGCTAGAAATGTTGTAAGGGACAAAGCAGGGATGGAGAACACAAGGCAGAATTCCATTCTGGTGCTGGAGGTCATGTGAGAAGTCAACGGTGGCCTAAGTGCCCAACCAGACAGGCACTGGCTCACATACAGGCCACTTAGAGCCAGGTTTTAGATTTCCATATGAATCTAAGACATAGTCATGGTAGGCCCTTCCCTAATTTCCTAAAGTCCTTTTTTTGAAGAGCCCAGAGAACTTTCTAGACCCTTCCACAGGCAGAGACTGAGGACACATTTCCATAGAGACATCTGTTTCATGGGACTCACTGGCCTCATTAACCTCCAGACTTCATCATCTTGCAGGACCGGGCCAACCATGGGCAACTGAGTTCCCATGTCTTCTCTGTGCCCTGCTTAGATCTTGAAAGCAAGAGGATGGGAAAGAGCTCCTAACACAGATGCCCTGGGGACTTGGCCAAGCCTGATGCTGCCAAAGTTGAACAAATAGCTCACTCAGGATCAGAAGCAAGCACTGGATAGAATTGTGTTGAGTGGTTATCACATGAAGCCTTAGCTTATTACTCAGTGGTATGTATGCCTTTGTAGAGAGGATCTTGGTGGGTCATAGGGCCTGTGGTAGTCTGAAATAAAATGGCCCCTATAGGCCCACAAGGAGGAGGTATGGCCTTATGGAGGATGTGTGTCATTGTGTGTGTGTGTGTGTGTGTGTGTGTGTGTGTGTGTGTGTAAGGTGTGTGTGTAGGGTGTGTGTGTAGGGTATGGGGGGGGGGGGCTTGGAGGTCTCCAAAACTCAAGTCAGGCCCAGTGTGGCATTCCCTTCCTGTTACATGCTGATCCAGATGTAGAATGCTCAGCTCCTTCTCCAGTGCCATGTCTGCCTGCCCACTGCCATGTTTCCTGCCATGATGATAATGGACTAAACTTCTGAACTGTAAGCCAGTCCCAATGAAATGTTTTAAGAGTTGCTGTGGTCACGGTGTCTCTTCACAGCAAAAGAAATCTTAACTAAGACAGGGGCTTACCTGAGGTAGGTGGTGAGGCAGAAGGGGCTCTCTCATTGCAAATCATCCAGGTTCCATAACCCTAAATACAAAGGGCCAATCCTAGAATCTTAGGATTAAGTGGCTGGGGAGTCAGGCAGCAGAAAAGCTGGATGGATATCAGTCTTCCTCAGCAGATCCCTGGGTCCTATTCCTGGGGAGGGGTCTCCAGGGGCACTGAATATCCGCCAAGCTGAGATGTTGTAAGTCTGACCTCTCTTTCATCCAAGGTAAGACTCAGGGATGGAACAAATGACCCGCCCCACCCTCTGCCTTTTCCTTCAGCTGTGTAAGACCTAGGTTAATTCTACTCTCGCTCATAGAAGGTATGGGTGGAGAGATAGTTTTAGGAAAGGGAATGAACCCTCTGTTTTCTTTCAGGAATTCTTACCCATCTTCCCATTAATAGAAGCTGCCCACCCCATTGCCCAGGGAGCCAAAGAGAAGCCATAGATAGATACCGTGTTGCTGTTCTTGGTAGTGCTCAGAAATGGCAAGGTCTGTGGGAAGAGACCAGTGAACAATGGAAGGAGTTACACACATGCTCTTTAGCAGCCTCCTCAGGGCCACAACCGGGGCTTAGACCCTTAGATAGGCTGACCACCATGTGCTCCTGCCCAGGACGTATCGGGTCTTCTCTGCCACCTGAACCGAGTTCCAGAACTCAGGTTTAACCATTAAGTAGCTACCAGGAATGGGTGCATATTCTTTCTTGCACTCAGCCTATTGTCTAAGGATGTTGGGCCTCTTTTTTTTACCCTACCCCTTCCCAACAGCACCTCTGTCACCCCTAGGTGCCTGCCATTTGAAACCTACTTTGCCCTATAGAAGCCTGAGTTTCTTTTTACTTAAGCAAGAAAAAGCAGATCCCCCTCAACGCCCAACTTCTGCACATAAGCCCTGGTCCAGTAGTTCCCAGTAAGAATCCTGGGACCCTTTTGGGGACCCAGAGGAATTCTGGGTTGTGAGGCTGCAGCTCCAAAACTCTAAGAATCTGACATTTTGTGAGTGGAATTGGGGTCCTACTCTGCTGATGGTGATGATCTGTTTTCCTAGCTCTGACTTCCATCTTAACATCCTGCCTGCCTCCACTTTCCATCCAAGCATGCATCACTCTGATGCTTGGTCTCTTGCTCTTTCCAGCTGGTCATGAGCCAAGGTCTTATTTGCCCTAGAAAATCTCCTATCCTTTCCGTAAGAGGCACCACTTCACTCCTGCCTGTCTAACAGAGGTAGGCAGAGAGGAGCTAAGATGAAGGCTTGCGCTGACTGGGCAGAGGAGATGCTATACTCAGAGGGTGTTCTTAGGAGAGCACTCTACCTGGTTCGGACACATGATAGGGGCCTTGACTTCAAAATTATATTGTCTTGTCTTGTGGCCCACAGGTTCCAGCTAAACAAAAAAAGCAAGAAGACAGGGAATGAGTAATAGGCAGACCAAGCAGACTGGTCAAGATGCTGGAGGTGTGGGGAGGAAGGGAGATGCAGACAGCTGGACCAGAAGGGAGGATTCTTACCCTACAGTTCTTACCATGTTCTTCCAGAGGCCAATGGCTGAGCGGGCATGAGTTTTGACATTAAAGTGGAAACAGTCAGGGGCAAAGAAAGAGTTGTCAGGCAAGCCCTCCTAGTCACCAGGCAGAAAGAGAGGGGCAAGTACAGGTGTCAGAAAACTCAGCTGCTCACCCTGGGGGCTCCCCTCATCCTCAACGCCTCATTTCTTTACCAGGGTCCGTGGCATGGACACATGTTCAAAGAAGGGCTGGACAACCACAGTGAAATCATCCTTTGTGTCATACCGTCCGCTCTTAATCAGTTCTTCAGTTCCCTTCTGCCGGAGGAGACAGAGACAGGGGTTGGAACAGTGAGGAAAACACAGTGGAACTGGTCTCAAGTCTACTGCCTACTCTTAACAAACACTCAAGTTCCTTCCTAAGGGAGGAGGAGGAGACAGGAGAAGATGGGGTTCAGTGAAATGTGTTCTGTGGTCTCATACTGAAGCTTCATTCAAAGAAGCTTCTCTCTGACTCCTGTCATCCTTGAATGTATTTCTGTTGGCACAGTCCTTGGTAGTCACCACTCTCTTAGTCAAGGACAAGAGACTTAGCATCAACTGATTCTACTTGGGGCTTACAAACCTCTGAGAGTCCTTTACAGTGGCAAAACCCTCCTGCTTACCTGATACTGCCTGTTCCTTTCAACAAGGCTGGCAAGTTCTGCTGAGTTATCACCAAGGTTCAGGACACATGGACACAGTCTCCTACCAACAAAACCAAAGAGCCCCCAGCCTGAGGTCATTATCCTGAATGAGCTCTGGCCCAAGACTCTGTGTATTTCTTGTAAGTTGAAGGGTATTAGGAATCTGAGTCTGGATCAAAGGATGTCACAGGAAAAAAAATTCAAACAAACAAACAAAAAAACATCCATGGTCTGAATTTGCTCTTGGAAACAAGACCTTCCTCCTCCTGATGTCTTCAGGAGTGATTTTTATGGAGCTGAGTCACCAGAAGGTTGTATGAAGATGTGCAGAGACACACCCTTCTCCTAAACAATAATAATAACAACAACAGTAATTGCTAGTACACGCTACATGTTAACAGTGCCAAGCACCATGTATTAAAATGTTTAAATCTCTTCATTATCCCAGAATTTCTTTTTCAAGACAGGGTTTCTCTGTGTAGCCCACTCTGTGGAACTCACTCTGTAGACTAGGCTGACCTAGAACTCAGAGATCCGCCTGCCTCATCTGCCTACCTCTGCCTCCCAGATGCTGGGATTAAAAGCATGTGTCACCACTGCCCAGCTTCCTGGAAGTTTTTATTGTCCCCCTTTTACAGGTGAGCAATCTGAAGATGGCACACTCTGTGATCCTAGTTATGTTGGCGGCTAAAGAAAAGGATCATGAGTTTGAAGCCAGCCTGGACTGCTGAGCAAGACACTATCTCAACATAAAGAGTAAAGGGGCTTGGGGGCTTCCTGTCTAGGGTGCATAAAACCTTGGATTCTGTCCCCAATATTAAAAACCTGGGTGTGGTGGTTTCTGCTTGTAATCCTAGGACTCTGGTTGGTAGAGGCAGGAGGATCAGAAGTGTAGGCATAGCCATCTTTCTCAGTTCAAGGATCAGTTTGAAGCCAACCTGGGATGTAGAAGACTCCCCCCTCCCCCTTTAAAAAAAAAGACAAAAGCAAAAAGGGCCGGGCATATAGTTCAGTGATAGCAGACTTCCCTAACACATGCAAGGTCCTGAATTTATGGAGGACATCAGGGAGAGGAGATGATAAAGTTTTAGTGGTTAAGTAACTTCCTCAAGGTCACACAGCCATATTGACTCCACACTGGTGGGAGCTGGGACTTGACTAAAAAGTCACTGAATTAAACGGCTCTGTCAGTCTGCAACTCAACTCTGGTTTGTCCAGATCTGGCAAATCTGTACTTCCACCCGGGGTAAAAGGTGATAATAGCCCAGGTGGCTCGGTGTAGATGAAGTAGCAGAGAGGGAGCTTGGCCACTGAGACAGAAAGGCAGAGAGGCAAAGAGGGCAGTCTCAAAACAAGGAAGCTCTTGATCTTATCAACACAGACATTCATCTTCAAATGCACTTGGCAAGAGACTTCTCCAAACAGGTTTTAGTGGCCTTCAAATCTCTGCAGTGACCAGTAATGGGAGGCTTGGGGGGGGTCTATTTTGAAGTGGAATTTATACACTGAACCCTCCACGTGCCCCAGTGACTGGAGAAAGTGGGATCTAGTAGATGAGTCAGCGTTGAAAATTAGCATGCCTGACACCAGCCCTGGCAGGCAGCGTGTGTCTGCTCACAGAATCCTGAGCCTTCTCTAGGGAACCTGTGCAGTCTGCCCTACTCCTCTAGGGAAGATTTGGCATCGTTCTCCAGGGATCAGCCAGTATACCTCCTTAATTTCCAAGAACAAGGCTGGCCCTTGTGAATTATTCATTCAGCTCATCTGCAAACAGCTCCCGAGCCCCTATGCTATGGTGTCGGTGACTCAGTGCTCACAGGCTGTGGAGGATAATCACCACACTGAGGTGACTAATGGCCACGTGGTGTGCCCAGGAACACGATGAGGGCTAGAGGGCAGGGGAGGAAGGTTTGCACAGCCACCATGACCAGTTAGAAAAGCATCCTCCTTCCAAAGGTTATAGACTTGTCTGGTGCTAGAGAGGAACCCCATCTTCAGTTGGGTCTGGAGGCTGAGAGTTGATGCCACCAGCCTCCTAGGAGCACCCTTCTGAATGTTCTGTTCTCTAAGAGAAGATTCACCCCTGGATCTTGCCAATTCTGATCTCACATCTTTCTCTTCTACAGAGTAACAGTAGCCCTGGGTTTGTGTTTGTCCCACTTGGAGCACACACATGCCATTCAGAAACACTGTCTGTCCTGGGGACCAGCCTCTGGGAGGTGGTCACTATACTTTGGATGCTGTGGGCTGAGTGATCCTATTCTTAATACCCTCTCTCTCTTCCTTGATGAAGGGGCCATGTGGCTGACTTGGCAGCAGACAGAGATTCCTTATGTACTCTCTCAGAGAGACTGCTGAGGTCTATAGCGATGTTTACAGAAGATAACCTGAGCTATATGTCCCCCAGGGAGACCTTTTCAGGTTAAAATATGGGGTAGTTCTAACCATCCTTATACTCTACCCTGGGGGTTCCTAAAAGAATCTGTCAAGGTCCACAGTCCTTTCAGGAACATGGGTGAAGTTGCCACCAGACCTGAGGATTATCCGTGGGCAGTTGACTGCAGGATCATTGTACAGTTCTCTCAAGGGGGTGATCTCAATCACCTTTACCATGTTCACAAAGGCCCGGGGAACCTGCAGAAACAGAATCAGTCACCAAGATAATATGGTAAGATGGTATTGGCTTCTTGCTTCTCACATGGGGGATGGAGCTCAGAGTTTGTGACTTCCTCCTGGCCCCACCCACTTCCTTCCTCTCTTATTTCTGCTCTCCGAGGATGCTAGAGCATACATGCAGGCATCTGTCAAGTAGCTCTCAGAACTGCTGGGAGGCCTACGAGGTCACAGACAACAGCTCTGATGGAGCAACTCAGAGGCCTGTGTGGTCTAACCTCCGTACCTCTGCTTGGAGGATGTCCAGGGCGCTCTTGATGTTGTTTACGAAGTTTTGGGGAGAAAAGCGAGCCTGTAGGCAGAGGAAGAATCTCATGAGCCCCATGCATCCCCCATCTCCTCCCTATAAGCAGGACTGCTTCCTGGCTTGGCTTCTCCTCTTTCTATATTTTAATCAGTGTTGGCACTAGTGAAACAGAGGGTTAATCTTTGGGGGTTCCTGTGAAACAGAGGGTTAATCTTGGGGGGTCCTAGCTACAATGCTTGCATTCATCATGACCCTCAAGAAAGAGTCTTTCCTTTTGCCTAGAGCCAGGAAAAAAAAACCCAACAACTCTGAATTGATTTAGTATTGATAGCCTTAGATATCCCATATAGTTCCTCTGAAATGGGGCTACTGAAGCAGATGACCTCAAGATCTGGTTCTACTCCCTGCCCTCCTCTGAGTCTCACGTGTATCAATCACTTCTAAGTTCCTCAAGAGTGCATGGGGCAATGAGGGAGTTTGTGGAGCCTCCAAACAGAAATACACTTTGATTTTTTTATCTGTGGTTTTAGAACTGTGTGTATATGAGGGGGAAGAAGGGAGGAAGGAAAAGGGAGGGAGAGGGGGTGATGTATACAGGTGACATCCGTGTGTGTGTATGGAGTCCAGTAGTTCACATCAGAGGTCTTTCTCCTTCATTTCTGGGGACAGGGTCTTTTACTGAATTTGGAGGTTTATCTGTTCAGCAAGACTGAATTGGCTAGCAAGCCCTAGGAATACTTTTGTCTCTCCCAAGCACTGGGGTTACAGGTGTGCGAACACACAAGCACACTGGGTTACAGGTGTTTACAGACACAGCTGGATTCTTATGTGTCTGATAGGAAATTTATCTTCAGGTCTTCATGCTCGACTAGGCCTTCAGCCCAAGCCCCATTTTCAGAGCACTGAAAAAAAAATCAGTGGAACCCCTTCTCTGGGTGAAGTGCATCCACGGACCGCACCTTACAACAGGTTAAAGCAGTGTCCCTCAGGAAGCCGGGAGGGAGACCAAGGTTCTAAAAGCTTTACCTGTCCCCAGCAGCCTGTTAGTTCTCCTGTGAGATCTTTAAATATCAGCTTTAAAGTCACTAGCCCTAGATGATTCTGATATCAGGAAAGTTATTGTAAGGGTTTGGGGACAGGTCATCCTCTGGGCATTCTTCTGCCTCACTCTGTTAGTCCCTCATTCCCTGTGGTAGTTTGAAAATTTTTGGCCCAGGGAGAGATGCTATTAGGAGGTATGGCCTTGTTGAAGTAGGTGTGTCACTGTGGGCATAGGCTTTAAGACCCTTAATCCTAGCTGCCCAAAAGTCGAAAGCCAGTCTTCTCCTAGCTGACTTAGGTAGGAGAGGTAGAGCTCTCAGCTCCTCCTGCACCACACCTGCCTGCATGCTGCTGTGCTTGATGGTAATGAACTGAACTTGTGAACCTGTAAGCCAGCCCCAATTAAATGTTCTTGTAAAAGTTGCCTTGGGCCAGACAGTGGTAGTGCATGCCTTTAATCCCAGCGCTCAGGAGGCAGAGACAGGCAGATTTCTGAGTTCAAGGCCAGCCTGGTTTACAAAGTGAACAGACAGCCAGGGCTATACAGAGAAACCCTGCCTCAAACAAACAAAAACAAAAACAAAAAAGAGTTGCCAGAACTTAAATGCCAGAGAGCAGCTGCAAAGCTTCAGCGACCTGCCCCTGAAGGGCCTGAGACCTTTGAGCCTGGCCTGTCTGTTGACACGGAGACCTCCCAGCCTGACTGTGTCATCAGCACAAGTGGGGGAACCCCCCCCCCCCCCCGTTCAATCTCACTGCTCCCTCAGAGGAGGTGTCTGTGGAGAAGAGGCCGTGCTGCTCGCTCATGTGAACTGTGATTCCTCAGTATGGCAGGGTTCAACCTCATGCTCAGCCGGAGGCTTCCTCATGACATCTGGCCTGGTGACCCACTTCAGCACATACCCTAGTGCTGTGGGGGAGCCGGCACAGAGCCCCATCCCCCTCCCAGCCCAGGACACTGGCCACCTTGCTCAGGGATGGACTATGCAGAGCTCTACCTATGGGCCTCAGGCCACAGACTGTTTATTGTGACTCTTGATAAAGGCTGTTTGCCACTGGGGGTGGGGGGTGGGGAGAGTTGCCAGTAAAACCCTAACCAAGACACATGCCCAGCTGGCAGGTCTCCTGCACTATGTGCCGAGAACCCCCTTTGCTCTCCACATGCCATGGCTACTTTGATTTTGGAGTTATTTATGTATCATCAAAACCCAATGGTGGGGCACCGTACTAGCGCTGGTCTCAGGCAGGCGCAGGGGCTGTGCACTCTCCCAAGTGCCCTGCGGGACTCTCCAAGAGATCTTGGGACCACAGGTGAGCTGAACACAACATCTGTTCCAATCCAATCGTGTGGGACTTGAGACAGTAGCTGGGAGATAGACAAAGGGCCAGACCAGGGCAGTGGGTGCCTTCTGGTCTGCACCAGCGCCAGGTCTCCTCGGGCAGAGATGGCAGGAGGCAAGCACAAGAACAGAAGCAACAGAAACCAAGGGTACTTGGCATCACCAGATCCAAACTCTCCCACCATGTTAAGTCCTAGATACAACATCACACAGGAAAAGCAAGACATGGATCTAAAGTCACTTGTCATGATGATGATGGAGGACTATAAGAAGGAAATACAGGAAAACACAGATAAACAACTAGACACATTTAAAGAGGAAAAACTTAGAGAGTTACAGGAAGACAATACCAAACAGGTGATGGAATTGAACAAAACCATCCAGGACCTAAAAATGGAAGTAGAAACAATTAAAAAAACCCAAAAGGAGATAACCCTGTAGATAAAAACCATAGGAAAAAAATCAGGAATCATAGATACGAGCATCAGCAACAGAATACAAGAGATAGAAGAGAGAATCTCAGGCACAGAAGATTCCATAGGGAGCATAGACACGACAATCAAAGAAAATGCTAAATGCAAAAAGATTCTAACACAAAATATCCAGGAAATCCAGGACGCAATGAGAAGACCAAACTTACGGATAATAGGAGTAGATGAGAATGAAGACTCTCAAACTATAGGGCCAGCAAATATCTTCAACAAAATTATAGAAGAAAACTTTCCATTCCTAAAGAATGAAATGCCCATAAACATACAAGAAGCCTATAGAACTCCAAATAGGCTGGACCAGAAAAGAAATTCCTCCCGACACATAATAATCAGAACAATAAACACACTAAATAAAGACAGAATATTAAAAGCAGTAAAGGAAAAAGGTCAAGTAACATATAAAGGCAGGCCTATTAGAATTACTCCAGACTTCTCACCAGAGACTATGAAAGCCAGAAGATCATGGACAGATATTATACAGACACTAAGAGATCACAATTGCCAGCCCAGGCTACTATACCCAGCAAAACTCTCATTTACCATAGACGGAGAAACCAAAGTATTCCATGACAAAATCAAATTCATACAATATCTTTCCATGAATCCAGCCCTGGGCGGAAACTATGCCCTAGAAAAAGCAAGAAAGTAATCCTTCAACAAACCTAAAAGAAGACAGCCATAAGAACAGAATTCCAACTCTAAAAACAAAAATGACAGGAAGCAACAATTACTGTTCCTTAATATCTCTTAATACCAATGGACTCAATTCCCCAATAAAAAGACATAGACTATCAGACTGGCTACATAAACAGGACCCAACGTTTTGCTGCTTACAGGAAACACAGCTCAGGAAAAAAGACAGACACTACCTCAGAGTGAAAGGCTGGAAAACAATTTTCCAAGCAAATGGTCCGAAGAAAAAAGCTGGGGTAGCCATTCTAATATCGAATAAAATACTCAACCCAAAATTATCAAAAAAGACAAAGAGGGGTACTTCATACTCATCAAAGGTAAAATCTTCCAAGAGGAACTCTCAATTCTGAATATCTATGCTCCAAATACAAGGGCAGCCACATTCATTAAAGAAACTTTAGTAAAGCTCAAAACACACATTGCATCTCACACAATAATAGTGGGAGACTTCAACACCCCACTCTCATTAATGGACAGATCCTGGAAACAGAAACAAAACAGAGACACAGTCAAACTAACAGAGGCTATGAAACAAATGGATTTAACAGATATCTACAGAATATTTCATCCTAAAACAAAAGGATATACCTTTTTCTCAGCACCTCATGGCACCTTCTCCAAAATTGACCATATAATTGGCCACAAAACAGGCCTCAACAGATTCAAAAATATTGAAATTGTCCCATACATCCTATCAGATCACCATGGACTAAGGCTGTTCTTCAATAACAACATAATTAGCAGAACACCAACATTCACGTGGAAACTGAACAACATTCTACTCAATGATACCTTGGTCAAGGAAGAAATAAAGAAAGAAATTAAAGACTTTCTAGAGTTTAATGAAAATGAAGCCACAACATACCCAAACTTATGGGACACAAGGAAAGCATTTTTAAGAGGTAAACTCATAGCTCTGAGTTCCTACAAAAAGAAAATGGAGAGAGCATACACTAGTAGCTTGGCAGCACATCTACAAGCTCTAGAACAAATGGAAGCAAAGTCACCTAAGAGGAGTAGACGACAGGAAATAATTAAACTCAGGGGTGAAATCAACCATGTGGAAACAAAAAGAACTATTCAAAGAATCAATCAAACCAGGAGCTGGTTCTTTGAGAACATCAACAAGATAGATAAACCCTTAGCCAGACTCACTAGAGGGCACAGGGATAGCATCCTAATTAACAAAATCAGAAAGGAAAAGGGAGACATAACAAGAGATCCTGAGGAAATTCAAAACACCATCAGATCCGTCTACAAAAGGTTATATTAAAAAAAAATGGGAAAATCTAGATGAAATGGATAACTTTCTAGACAGATACCAAGTTCCAAAGTTAAACCAGGATCAGATTAATGACCTAAACAGCCCTATATCTCCTAAAGAAATAGAAGCAGTCATTAATAGTCTCCCAAACAAAAAAAGCCCAGGACCAGATGGGTTTAGTGCAGAGTTCTATCAGACCTTCAAAGAAGACCTAATTCCAGTTCTTAAACTATTCAACAAAATAGAATCTGAAGGTACACTACCCAATTCATTCTATGAAGCCACAATTACTCTGATACCTAAACCACATAAAGACACAACAAAGATAGAGAACTTCAGACCAATTTCCCTTATGAATATTGACGCAAAAATACTCAACAAAATTCTCGCTAACCGAATCCAAGAACACATCAAAACGATCATCCATCATGACCAAGTAGGCTTCATCCCAGGAATGCAGGGATAGTTTAATATACGGAAACCCATCAACGTAATACGCTATATAAACAAACTCAAAGATAAAAACCACATGATCATCTCCTTAGATGCCGAGAAAGCATTTGACAAAATCCAACACCCATTCATGATAAAGGTCTTGGAAAGATCAGGAATTCAAGGCCCATACCTAAATATAATAAAAGCAATCTACAGCAAACCAGTGGCCAACATCAAAGTAAATGGAGAGAAACTGGAAGCAATCCCACTAAAATCAGGGACTAGACAAGGCTGCCCACTTTCTCCCTACCTATTCAATATAGTACTTGAAGTCCTAGCCAGAGCAATTCAACAACAAAAAAAGGTCAAGGGGATACAAATTGGAAAGGAAGAACTCAAATTATCGCTATTTGCAGATGATATGATAGTATATTAAGTGACCCCAAAAATTCCACCAGAGAACTCCTAAACCTGATAAACAGCTTCAGTGCAGTAGCTGGATATAGAATTAACTCAAACAAATCAATGGCCTTTCTCTATACAAAGGATAAATGGGCTGATAAAGAGATCAGGGAAATAACACCCTTCACAATAGTCACTAACATTATAAAATATCTTGGTGTGACTCTAATGAAGGAAGTGAAAGATTTATATGATAAGAACTTCAAGTCTCTGAAGAAAGAAATTGAGGAAGATCTCAGAAGATGGAAGGATCTCCCATGCTCATGGATTGGCAGAATTAATATAGTAAAAATGGCTATCTTGCCTAAAGCAATCTACAGATTCAATGAACTCCCCATCAAAATTCCAACTCAATTCTTCAAGGATCTAGAAAAGACAATTTGCAAGTTCATCTGGAATAACAAAAAACCGAGACTAGCGAAAACTCTTCTCAACAATAAAAGAACCTCTGGTGGAATCACCATGCCTGACCTCAAGCTGTACTACAGAGCAATTGCAATAAAAACTGCATGGTACTGGTACAGCAACAGACAGGTAGATCACTGGAATAGGATTGAAGACCCAGAAATGAATCCACACACCTATGGTCACCTGATCTTTGACAAGGGAGCTAAAACTATCCAGTGGAAAAAAGACAGCATTTTCAACAAATGGTGCTGGCACAATTGGTGGTTATCATGTAGAAGTTGGGAATTGATCCAGTCTTATCTCCTTGTACTAAGGTCAAGTCTAAGTGGTTGAAGGATCTCCACATGAAACCAGAGACACTGAAACTTATAGAGGAGAAAGTGGGGAAAAGCCTCAAAGATATGGGCACAGGGGAAAAAAACAGCAAAGGCTTGTGCTGTAAGATCAAGAATTGACAAATGGAACTTCATAAAGTTGCAAAGCTTGTGTAAGGCAAAAGATACTGTCAACAAGACAAAGGGGCCACCAACAGATTGGGAAAGGATCTTTACCAATCCTAAATCAGATAGGGGACTGATATCCAATATATATAAAGAACTCAAGAAGGTGGACAACAGAAAATCAAATAACCCCATTAAAAAGTGGGGCACAGAGTTAAACAAAGAATTCTCAACTGAGGAATACCGAATGGCTGAGAAGCACCTGAAAAAATGTTCAACATCCTTAAACATCAGGGAAATGCAAATCAAAACAACCCTGAGATTCCACCTCACACCAGTAAGAATGGCTAAGATCAAAAATTCAGGTGACAGCAGATGCTGGCGTGGATGTGGAGAAAAGGGAACACTCCTCCATTGTTGGTGGGACTGCAAGCTGGTTCAACCACTCTGGAAATCAGTCTGGCAGTTCCTCAGAAAATTGGACATAGTATCCTGCAATACCTCTCCATCTGGTAATAAGGACACATGTTCCACTATGTTCATAGCAGCCTTATTCATAATAACCAGAAGCTGGAAAGACCCCAGATGTTTCTCAACAGAGGAATGGATACAAAAAATTTGGTACATTTACACAATGGAGTACTACTCAGCTATTAAAAACAATGAATATATGAAATTCCTAGGCAAATGGATGGATCTGGAGGCGATCATCTGAGTAAGGTAACCCAATCACAAAAGAACTCACATAACATGTACTCACTGATAAGTGGATATTAGCCCAAAAACCTAGACTACACAACATACAATTTACTAAACACATGAAACTCAAGAAGAGTGAAGATCAGAATGTGGACACTTTGCCCCTTCCTAGAATTACGAACAAAGCATACATTGAAGGAGTTACAGAGATCAAGTGTGGAGCTGAATCAAAAGGATGGACCAACCAGTGACTGCTGCAGCCGGGGATCCACCCCATAATCAGCCACCAAACATAGACAATATTGCATGCGCCAGCAAGTTAGTGCTGAAAGGGCGCTGTTATAGCTGTCTTGTGGGGGAGGCTATACCAGTGCCCTGCAAACACAGAAGTGGATGCTCACAGTCAGCTATTAGATGGAACACAGGGTTCCCAAGGAAGGAGCTAGAGAAAGTACCCAAGGAGCTGAAGGGGTCTTCAACCCTATAGGTGGAAGAATAACATGAACTAACTAGTACCCCCAGAGCTCATGTCTCTAGCTGCATATATAGAAGAAGATGGCCTAGTTGGCCATCATTGGGAAGAGAGGCCCCTTAGTCATGCAAACTTTATATGCCCCAGTACAGGGGAACGCCAGAGCCAATATGTGGGAGTGGGTGGGTAGGGGAGTAGGGCGGGGGATGAGGGGAGGGTTTAAGGGACTTTCGGGATAACATGTGAAATGTAAATGAAGAAAATATCTAATAATTATAATAATAATAATAATAAACCAATGGTGGTATCTCTCCTGTGCTATGAAGTTGCTTGTTTCTGGCCCCTGGCTAAAGGAAACTCCAAGGACAGAGCTGGTGTCTTGTTTGTCACTGCTCACCTCTGGGCACAGCATGTGTCACAGGTGTGGGTGTGAGACTCACACTTAAACCAAGACTCATTTGGTTTAAGGGATCTCCTTCAGAGGGACTTGGGAATCCAGGAAGAACACATGTGACAGCCATAGAGGAACACCGTCGTGGGTTTCCCATCAGCCCCAAGAGGTATAGACCTGAACCTTATTGGAAATCACTTTCTCTAGAGATAGCACAAAGGTGCAATTAATTGGCAAGGCCGGTAAGTACTGCAGAAAGGAGCCAACCTGTAACTAGCTATAAAAACAAGCAAGTCTTTCTTAACACAAGGTTATCTAGTTTTCTAGAATGATATGATCAGGCTCCCTCAGCAGGGAACTTCATCAGGACCAATCTTCCAGGTGAATGTCCTCTGGGTCTTAAGGTTAATGAATCCCCAGTTGGATTCATGCCAAGCCATGTACAAAGTCCTGACCTAGCTATGCTGTTTCAGGATCCAGTGGCCAACTATGGAATCTTTCCTGGGTGTGAGGGACTGAAGATTTACCTTGTCATTGCAGGAACCACAGAGATCATTGCCTCCTATAAATACAGTGATTATCTTCCAGTCTTCCTTAAAGTTTATTGTCTGAAATAAATAGAAATAAATAGGGTTAGGGAGGAAACTCTCGTAGAGGCAGTTCCCCACATGTCATAGAGTACAAACTGGGTTTTGGCACAGCAGACACAGGTCTGTCTCCAACCACCCTGGTAGGAAGAGCTCTTTTGAGTTTTGCATGGAAGATAGGGAATTAGGTCCTGGCCCTGGGAAGGGAAGGTTGTTCTAGAGTCTTCTAGAAATCTGGAGTTCTAATAGCTTTACAGAAGAGGGACCATCTTCCATTAAGAAGGAACTTTCCTTAGCCCATGAGTTAAAGGTGCCTGTGAGAAATCCCAGCTGAGTCTGGGAATTGTGGTGCATGACATTATCCCCAGCACTAGCAATGCAGAGGTAGGTAATTCTCTGAGTTCAAAACTGGTCTCATCTACAGAGAGAGTTCCAGGACATCCAGAGCTACACAGAGAAACCCTGTCTCAAAAAACCCAAGAACGAAAGAACGAAAGAACGGAAGAAAGGAAGAAAGAAAGAAAGAAAGAGAGAAGGAGGGAGAGAGGGAGAGAGGGAGGGAAGGAAGGAAGGAAGGAAGGAAGGAAGGAAGGAAGGAAGGAAGGAAGGAAGGAAGGAAGCAAACTTCTAGTTAGAGTGGCAGGTCAGAGCAACATAGAGTTTCCAGGAGTTTGCCACCTCTAGAACCTCCTGCAAGAGAGATCTAGAGAAGTGTTTGAAGGGTTGCATGGAAGGACGTGGGCATAAACATTCCACACACCATGGTCAAGGGTAGGTGTGTTCACAGCCTCCAAATGAGTGTGAAAGACATATGGTGTGTGTGTGTGTGTGTGTGTGTGTGTGTGTGTGTGTGTGTGTAGCAGATCAGGAAAGCCTGACATCAGGCATAGACATATTCTGAAATGTTCCTAATAATGGATTTGGGGGTGGGGTGGTGCATCACATCACATAAAAATAACTAGGCATGACCCCCTACTTTTGTTATTTTATCCACTGGATGCCGCCTCCCCGACCAGGTCTGCACTGAGCCTGCACTTTGATCTTTTATCTGAGAGAGGATCTCACATTCAGTTTTTAGAACCCAGCTCAAACACCTCTGTTTCCTTTCTGAATCCCCCAATCAGGGGCCCTGTCCTCGTTGGGCCCACTTCTACTCTGTGCACAACTCTTTACAAAATACGAGTCAACTGTTTCATTATCTTGCTTCTTCATGTTTGTCTCCTCTTTTAAGCTCTTCTAGGAGAGGACTGTGCTCTATCTTCCTTCTACATGTTTACTCTGTACCCTGGCTAGTACAGAGAATGGGGACTCGATCTGCAAAGGAACAGGGGTGCAGAGGCCCAGATTGTGCTAGAAACCTGGCCTGAGCCCTTTGCCCCTCTTCCCCACCTGCTGACTTCGCTGTGTCTGTGGGTGCAGCCTGCTGCTCTATGGGTCCTTGATGTTTCCAGCCTCACCTTATCTGCCTTCATCAGGCTCACCAGCCTTTTGGCCTGCTCAACTAAGCCACTGTGGGAACACAGAAAAAAGATGGATGAGAATCAAAGTCTAGAATGTCAGTGTAGCAGCAGAAAGAGAAAGCAACTGGCAATTGACTTGGGAGAGGAAGGTTGGGGCAGCACTGAAGTCCCTCCACACATGGCTCCATCCCCGCCCAGGCTTCATGGGGGAGGATGGACTGCTCAAGAGGGGGAAAGGCCTGCACATTTGAGGGGTTGACATTCAGTGCATTTATTTTTCTGTTGGTATAGTTAATGATAAACTTTCTTCCAAGCCAGGCTTGTTCAAAGCAAATAGGTAGCTATGTATTTATTTTTTATCACCTGCCATTCAATTCATGCCCATGTGAGCAGATGTCATGGCCCACCTAGCCCCCAACCCCCAAAGGGGATGTCAGTTTAAAATGATTACAGAGCTGGGGATAACGTTGGTGGCAGAGTGCTTGATTAGTATGAACAAGGCCCTAGGCTCAGTATTTATACTGTAAAGCAAAGATAGTAACATAAAGACCAACCTGCTCATGGAGAGTCATTGTGGATACAAATGAGATCCAAGTAGCCCCTTGGATAAGAGCTGCTATTCTGCTAGATAACAAGGGTTTGAATGCCAGGTCTATCCATGACCACCTTGGAGACCTTTACCTTACAAACCCAGGGCTTTCCTTTGTAAAATAAAGCAATGGCCATGCCTTATTCGTAGAGTTGAGTCAGATGAGGGTCACGTGAAGGCCTTAGTGCCTACCACAAGGCAAGCATCCTTAGAATGATTTCTATTGTCACTCTCACCATCCACAAAGTTCCCTGGCACCATGCTCAACACAGCTATCTACTAGCACAGTTGCTCTGATCCTGGCTAGAACACCGGGTATCAGATACTTGGGGGGGTGACCCTGAATCAGTCACTTAACCTGCTTCTCACCTGTGGATGGGAGGTTTCCAGGGCAACTCTTTTTCTTTGGACCAAGGTTTAGAATGCATGCTCCATGGCTCAGGGGCTTAGTTTTTAATCACTGACAAAACAGGGAATCAACCCTCTATACTGTCCATCTGACAGAGCTACTATGTAGGATAAAAGGACAAAAATCATGAAGGTATTCTGCAAGGTACTCAGACACTGCTATGTGTATATGAAGGGCTATGATCAGGCCTGGAATAAAGCCTGCAAGACCCTTGGGTCTGGTTGCTGTACTTGTTGGGGCCATATAGATTCTTTGTGTTATAGTTTCAAGTGCACTATGGGAACAACTGGTCTGCCCCTGCTTTCCTCTGTCATCTGGATGCCTTCCCTAGAGCCTAGGAAAAAGTACAGTCAGAGATTGAAGGCCATGAGACATATTTACTGTGGCTATCATAGGTCCTTGCCTCTGAGGGTCCATTCTTACATATGTGTCTCCCTGATCTAACCATGCTTAGAACTGCTTTACTTCTAATGCTACCAGCGGTACTTACCTAGAATAGAGACATTCTGTTAATGTTAAAGCAACCTTTAGCTTGAAAATGACAAAACACTTCCACCCCTATCCCTGCCAAAGGGAGAAACAGCCTTCAAATTCGTTCTAAAACCTATTTGGTTTGGTATGATCTGTCTTTCCTATGGGACACAAGTGTGAAAGCTACTTAGAGATGGCTTATAGCTCCAGGACAGCCTCGAAAGCTGGGAAAACCTCAGCGAACCTAGGAACCAAACTACAAGAACGTTAGACTCATGCAGAGAAGTATGGCCTGGGCTGAATCTGGAAGAAAAATTGGTAAAACAGAAAGGTTTTTTTTTTTTTTTTTTTTTTTCATGTTCCCTTTAGCTGGGTGTGCTGTGTTCGTTGGCTAGGAAACAAGGTTCCAAGGAACACTTGAGGCTTTGAAAAGTATGCAAGCCGAGCTGAGGCAGGGTGGCACTACGGAGCTTGATCTCTGAGCCCTACAGCCCTGGTGAATTAGTGCTGGGTCCACCATCAGGCTTTGCAGGTGTACAGCTGGCCAGAGCTTTCACATCTAAGATGGGGTCAATGTCACAATTTCCACAGAGGGGCTCGCAACAGCCTTGCCTCTTTGCTTCAGAGGTTTGCAGCAGCTACAGAGGAAATGTGGCTGTCACTGAGGGCCTCCTGTCCCCTGTCAGTGTTCTCCTTATGACACAGGAAGTACATGGGCCACAGAGTCCCAGATGCCCCTCTGAAGAAGACAGGACATGTAGGACTCAGAACCAGCAACAACAAGCTAACTGGGACTCACTGCTTACAGCTTTGTAAGGGAATAAGGTAGACAGAGGATGCTGGGTGATCTTCTTCAATTGTATGCGTGGCATCAGAGGAATGTGACCAGTTGCTAGGGTAGGGTTGAGTGTACACTGGCCAGGTCTGTGTGTCTGACAGCAAAGAATGCTCCCAGGAGAGTCCACTCCAGCTCCTTACCCAGCCAAGCCTCTCACAGCCTACAACACAGCAAGCCTTCCCAGGACCCCTCACTTCTGTCCTCCCAGCATGCATTCCCTCCAGGACACCCAGGCTCACTCAGATTTGGCTCCTGCTACGGCCTGGTTGAAGGATGCGCGGGTAGTGGTTTCTTTCCCAGTGCCAACAGAGAAGCCCTTCAAGGAGGGGTTGAATTCCCGGAGAATGTCTGGAAATACAAGAGACGTGTTTACCAATGGCCCCAAACCCTTTCTTCTGCTGTTTTGCCACAGGGACACCCATATAGCCCAGGCTATCCTCAACTGGTGATCTTCCCACCCAAGCCACATAGGTGCTGGGATTACTCAGCCAACTGTCAAGTTCCTTTGAGCACTGAGTGTGGAGGACAGAGCAGAGCCCCAACGCTATAGCCTAGCATAGAACAGAATGTTGAGCAGTCTGATAATCCACACCAGTGACTCACCTTCCAATTGCTGTGACTCTTTAATGCAGCTCATGTTCTTTTGTTGCTACTTTGTAACTGTGATTTTGTTACTGTTATGAATTGTAATGTAAATTTATGACATGCAGGATGGCCTTTGTTGGCCCCTGTGAATGGGTCGTTAAACCCCGAGAAGGGTCAGGACCCATAGGTTTGAGAATATGCATAGCACATAATAATTTACCACATTCAGGCCCTTGTTTCTTTTGGGATTTGACTGCTGAAGTCTTTTCCTGCATCTACTGAGACTATCATGTGATTTCTGTCCATGCTAATTTGTGTATGGCATCCTTATATCTCTGGAAAGAAAGAAACTAAGTTGCATATGGTCACAATGTGATCTTGAATTTAATTTACAAGTATTTTACTAAGAATTTGGTATCTACAATCACAAAGAAAATGGATTTTTTTTTTTTTTTGCTACCCTTGTGTTCAGCAGTGTTGGCATGTTGCTATTTGCTCTGTGGAATGAGTGAGGCAGTGTTCTTGCCCTCTCCATGTTGTGGAATGGTTTTAGGACAGCTGTTTGTTAGCTCTTCTCTAAATGCTGGGTGGAATTCATTAGTGAATTTGTTCATTTCTGGGCTTTTCTTCATCAAAGTTAGTTTCTTTATTTTGCTCTTAAAATGTCATCTTTTAATTTAACTTTAAAGATGGTTTTGCTGGTATAGCAATTTTGATTGGCAGTTATTTACCTTCAGGGCTTGAAATATATTATTTTATGCCCTCCTGGCTTTTAAGATTGCTAAGAGATCTGCTGCTATTCTGATGTAGTTGCCTTTGTGGGTGAGTTAGCCTTCCCTGTTTACAGCTATTAATATTGTTTGCTTTTAACTTCTGATACACTGACTATAACACATTGTGGAGAGGTTCTTTGGTTGGCTCTATTTTGGCTCTCTTGTGCTTGAATTTCTTCTCTAGATTTGAAAAATCTTGTGCTATAAACTTACCTGGATAATTCCGTATTTCTTTAGAATTTATTTCATCTCTTTCTATCTTATCCATTCTTAGATTTGGCCTCTCAATCATACCCCAGAATTCTTAGACATTGCGGTCAAATTCATTTACTTCTTTAAATGATGTTTGATTAGAGAGTTCATTAGCCTTGTCCCCTATCCCTGATGGTTTCCCTGTTTGGTGACAGCTTTTGGTTATTTGTCTCACAGGGTGTTTTCATTTCTAACATTTCTGTTTTATATATATATATATATATATATATATATATATATATATATATATATATATATATCAGAAAACATAGACTAAAACTATCAAGTGCCTCCAAGGTAAAATCCTTAAGGGTCTCTGAGAAGCAAAGAATACACTGTAAATATTGCCTAACACCTTATTATAAGAAAGTGTAACTGTAGAAATAAACATGGGCTTGGCAGTACTAAAGATAATGAATCAAATAACATAACAGAAAGCACTGGCAATAGCTATAACCAAAAGATCAAAGGCAAACCCCTCAGAAAAATATAGCCAGGCTTTAAAAAACAAAAACCATCCAAGTGGGTGTTGGCAAAGCAATTAAGGAAAATATTGAATCCGAAGTATGGCAATGTTTGCACTGCCCGAGCAAGGTAGTTTCATCTCTCTCTGCTGCAAGTGCTGCGGGTTTACACAGTAAGGTCTTGTGAGCAGAGATGCTTAAACCCCACCCCCCCCAATCCCCTACCCCCCCCCAACCCCCTACCCCCCCCCCAACCCTACCCCTTGCTCTAGGTCCAGAATGCCTTCTTTATTGGATTACTTTTAAATCATCTGTCCTGAGATTTGGTTTAAGCCCTCCTTTCTTTTCTCATGCAATTCATTTATTGGATAAAGATGATTTCCCGTTGGGGGTGGGGGTGGGGGGTGGACCCACATAAAAGCAAACAAAACCCGCCAAAGTTTTAATTAGCTCAGGAGCTAAGCCAAGAAGGCAGCCTTGGGGAAGCAGCGTTCCCTACTGCACACAGCTGCATCCTGCTGCCTTGGGAGACTGGCAACTTGGCAACTGCCAGAGGGAGGCGCAGTGGTCTCAGGCGTAGCCTGCCTCCCAGAACACCAGGGTACTCACTGGCTAGGGTGGTCACGGTTTTGATGGTCTCATCTCCGCCCACACTGTTGGTGAGAAGCAAGAAAGAAAATGACGGTTTCAAATGCCAAGCAAGACAGAGTGCCCTCCTGAATCACAGTCCCATGGACTCGCCCTTTATCTGTCGCAGAAATGCAATTCTTTTCCTCCCTCCCTGAACACCAGAGCAAACAGACAAAAGAACTTAAACTGTTGCTGCTGCTGCTGCTGCTGCTGCTGTTACTGTACTTTCAGCTTTGAGCCCTGCTCCGATGTTGGAGCAGGGAGAACCAAGTTGGTTTTTTTCATTATATTTCCCAGTCCAGAGGAATTCTTTTGGGGCCACCAAGGGACCACTTGGCCTCTTTATTACCACCCATAGCTTACCCTGGGTCTTTCTCTTCGCTGCTTATCTTGGAAAAGAGTGCCTTTAGGAGAGTCAGGGTCTCTCGACCCAAGGCTAAGACTCCAAGGGAGATGTGCACGTTTACCCCTCCCCCCACAAACTCCTGTCCAGGCAACACTACCTCCTGATACAGGTATTATAGTCATGGTGGGGGGGAATAAATTTGGAAATTTGTTGTAGAAAGATAGCCCATCTCCCTATGAGGCACTGTTTTCTAGAAGGCTCCGGGGCTTCTGGGTTCACTCACCTCCAGGACAGGCCTCGGTATTCAGTTAAGACATCAAAGAGATTCCCAGGGCTGGACCCAGCTCCATTGCCTGCCTGAAAAAGAACTCAAATAGCCATTGGTGCTCATGCTTTCTTCCCAGCTGTCCACCTGTGTGAAGACCATCTAGGAAAGTTCTAGAATCCAGATGGAACATACTGTGGATATACCTCCCACCCTTTCTGGGATGAGCCTAGTACCATCTACACCTATACCTCTCCAGGGAAGCCCTGCCTGGATGGCAAGTAGGGAACGTGAGCCTGTAGTGTCAAGAGCCTGTAGCATGTATTTCTTCAGAGCACGTGCTTGGAGGCACTGTGCCCATTTTTTAAAATTGTGAAACATATAATCAGAGTAATTAAGCTTTTGAACATCATGACATCCCTCGTACGTGCAGGTAAGAAAAAGCTGGAAGATGTACTTCATATGCAGGATATCTCCTTCCCTGAAGCATATATTTCTAAACTCCAGCAGAAAATCCTGGTTATCTTCACTGCAGTTCAGTACCTGTCTTAGTTAGGGTTTCCATCGCTGTGAAGGGACACCATAACCAAAATAACTCTTATAAAGAACAACATTTAAATGAGGCTGACTGAGGTTCAGTCCTTTTTCATCATGGCTGGAAGCATGGCAGCATCTAGGCAGGCATGGCACTGGAGGAGCTGAGAGTTCTACATTTTTCTTTTCTTGTTTTTTCCAGACAGGGTTTCTCTGTATTGCCCAGGCTGTCCTGGAACTCACTCTGTAGACCAGGCTGGCAAGAGTTCTACATCTTGTTTTGAAGGCAACCAGGAGAAGACTGGCTTTCAGGCAGCTAGGAGGAGGGTCTCAAAGCCCATCCCGACAGTGACACACTAACCTAATAGTGCCACTCCCTGGGCCGAGCATATTCAAACCACCACAATCCACTTCCTCGTCCCCACAGGCTTATTCAAACACATGAGTCTATGGGGCCATACATAGCCATAGCATAGTGCAAAATATACTTAGTCCAACTTCAAAATTCCCATTATCTATAGCAGTCTCAATAATGTTAAAAGTCCAAAGTTCAAAGTCTCTTCTGAGAATTTCTTAACTGAAATCCCCTATAAAATCAGAATCAAAAAGCAGATCACATACGTCTAACATTACAGGATATACATTACCATTCCAAAATGTCATGGTGAGGAAATACTATTTTGGAAATATCAAAGCTAATCCAAAAACTAGCTAGGCAAATTCCAAACTCTGCACCTCCATGTCTGATGTCAAAGTTCTCTTCAGATCTACAACTCCCTTCATCTTTGGTGACTGCAACGACTTCTTTTGGGCTGTTTTCACTCCCCGTTTGCAGCTTTCCTTGGCAGATAGCTCACAGCTCTGACATCTCTAACATCTAACAACACAGCTTCAACTTTACAGCTTTTTGTTCCAATATCTGGGATCCACACGTGATCTTCTTTTTCTGGGCTCCTCCAAAGGGTTTGAGTCACATCTTTAGCTCTGTCCTTTGTAGAACTCTAGGCTCTGGTTGACTCCACTCCACTGCTGCTGCCATTTTTGGTGGTCATCACATAGTACTGGCATCATGGGGGTCTTCCACTGCAACTAGGCTTTACCAATAGTCTCATAGGCTTTCTTCATGGTGCCAAGCCTCAACTTCTTTACATGACCCCTTCGGTCCTGGGCTATTAACTGCATTTGAGGCTGCACTTTCACCAATGGCCTTCTTTGGCCTCACACAGTGCCAAGCCTCAGCTGATCTCCATGACATCTTCATACCTTTAAAACCAGCACCACCTGGGTGACTGTTACACATGACCAAGTCCATCTATAGCACAAGATACAACCTTGGCTATCTCTGGAACACAGCTTCTTTGTGCTCTCAGAAAACATTTCCCAGGAGATTTCACCTCAGTGATGCTGGTCTTTTCTTAATCACTGCCAATTTCTTAGCTCCTGCTAACCATCATCAATTGTAGTCCCTTCTATTCTTGACCCTAAAGCTAGAGCCCCATGGCCAAAGCTGCTAAGTTCTGTTGCTTGCTGGAGGTGCAACATGACCCCCTTGTTCTATTACATTATCACCAGCTTTCTGTTTTCCAACTACTTTACTGCTTAAGCTTCACTGTTCTGGAACTTGCTCAGTACTTGAACTCAGAGATCTGCATGGCTCTGTCTCCTGAATACTGGGATTAAAGGCATGTGCCATCATACCTGGACTTAAGTTTTCTTTACCTGGAACTTGCTCTGTACTAGGCTAGCCTTGAACTCAAGATCTGCTTGCTTCTGTCTCCTTGGATTAAAAGTGTGTACCACCAAGCCTGGACCTGAATTTTTTACTATAGATCATAATCAAGTTGAAAACTGAGAATAGCCATCAGAATCTATCCCTTGTCAATTTGATACATATGAATATCTCCTTACGTCCAAATGAAAACCATAACCAGGTCCTAATAATGCCTAACACAACGTAACTCTCCTTGTACAACTGAACATGCATAAGTTTAGCTTACTGGGTTCTTGTCCCATGGTCACCACTCAGTTAATTCCATTTAATATCTTTGAACACAGCATTCAGCTCCATTTCATTTCCTGGTGCCCCTTTACTCTTTGAACCTACATTTTGACTTTCTAAGCTTGCTACACTTGATCAAAACACTCTTCATGAGAATAAACCAGAGAACAAAGACTATGATGGGCTTTTTTGAGACTTCCTTTGTCAATGCAATTCATAGAAATCTCTTTACCTTAGCCTCAGGCAGACTCTTTGGATAAGGGCAAAAAGCAGCATCATTCTTCACCAAAACATCATAAGAAAGGTCTCCAGAATTCAAATCACCCTCAGCACCAATGTTTTCCATATTCCTACTAGGATGGTCCATTAAGTCCCATTTAGAGTATTCTATGGCTTTCCAAATCCAAAGTCACAAAATCCATATTCCTCCAAATGAAAGCATGGTTAGGCCTATCATAGCAATACTCCAGTCCCTGGTACCTACTTCTGTCTTAGACAGAGTTTCTATTGCTGTGATGAGACACCATAACCTAGGCAACTCTTATAAAAGACAACATTTAATTGGGGCTGGCTTATAGGTTCTGAGATTCTGTCTATTATCATCATGGCTAGAAGCATGAAGTATCTAGAAAGACACGATGCTGGAGGAGCTGAGAGTTCTACATCTTGTTCTGAAGGCAACCAGGAGAAGACTGGCTTCCAGATAGCTAGTAGGAGAGTCTCCAAGTCCACCCCACAGTAACACACTTCCTCCAACAAGGCCATACCTGCTAGTAGTGCCACTACCTGGGCCAAGCAAATTCAAACCACCACAGTACCTAACTGCCACCACATCATATGTGCTGCCTCCCCATAAAGTCCCAAGCACCTTTGTGATTCTCTGTGACTGACTGTCCTAAAAGCATCTTCCAGTGACCATGGGGAGGGGGCGGGTATCAGACCTCACTCACCAGGAAGTGGCTGAGATATATGACTGGTAAGGTGCCAATGACCAGCCTGCCAGTCTCTCCCAGGGTTAACACATATTAGGACCTTTGGGATAAGGAACTGCTGGGATCTCATGGTGAAGACTGCTGTGGGGCTTACATTCTAGATCCTACATTCTGGGCCTGGCTTCTAGACTCAGGAGCTGAGTCACTTGGGCACTCATTGAACCTTCCTTATTGGTCAAATGTGAAGAATGTCAGATCTCACAGGATTTCTGTCATGGGGCTATTGAGTGAGTTGACTTCACTGTGTGACTAAATCACAGTTGTGGCCAGATACCTGCTCCTTGGAGAGTTCAAACCTGGCTGTAGGAGGAACAGAAAGGCCAATGCTAAGGTGGTGACTACTTCTGCATAAACATGGGGGATGGGGTGCACAGTCAGAGGGGCAACTGCCACATGAGGGCCAAACTGAAGCCTGCCTGAAAGCCTAGATATTGGTGACATAGATGATAGCCAATTGGGAACTGCCACTTGGAAGACACACTTGCTTGGGACCAATGGGACATGGGTGGAGGGTATAAAGGGTGCTCCTAAGAATTAATAAATGAGCTTACTGCCGCATTGTCACCTGCTCCAGGAGACTGAGCAGTTGATTCCATGCTTTCTTGCCCACTGTCCCCCAGAGGGACACCGGAGAGCATAGAGGACTCAGGCAACATCAGGCAATGCTGCCTTGTAACTGATCTAGAGGGTGCAGCTGGAGACAACAGCTGAACTCCACCCAGGAATAATGTGACCTTAAAAACTTGCTTCTTGAAACTTTAGGGGACCAACTCCCTTAGGCTCTCTATGGACTCGATTCTGTTTTTTAAAGATGTGCTAAGAGGTCTGGAGTATCACCTTGGGGCAGCTACAGAAGTAGGTTTGTTCATTTCTGAAGCCTCAACTTGACGCTCTTTTCTTACCAACACTTCCATACCCATCAGCACTTGTTCCTAGCTCATCATCTCTGTATGTCCATTTGAGCAGGCATCTATTAGCTTTTCTACATGGACAGACAGGATTGGCTGGGTCTTTGGAGACACTCATGGCAGGAGATACTATTGCACCCCAAACATGGGCTGTATAACTTCACGTAGCCACTCATGCCCCTTCAGGGGCATTTCTACTTTGTTTTCTTTTCACCCCAGCATGGCAGAGGAGTGTAGAAGTTGGAACGAAATCAAGCTGGGCATGCTAGCTGCTAGGCAAAGGGGATATGGAGCCTTTGAGGATTGGGATCAGAAACAGGCTAAGAATAAAACCTCAACTTTCAGTTTCATGTTTTTCTATTCATTAAAATCTCCTCTCCTAGTTGGATGTGGTAGCCCACAGTTGTAATCCCAGAATTTGGGAGGAAGACACAGGAAGATCAGGAGTTCAAGGCCAACCCCAGTTACATAGTGAATTTGACGCCAGCCTGAGCTACACAAAACCTGGCCTCAAAATCATAAACAACATCTCTCTTCTTAATTTTCTACAGTTGAGATCACCTACCGTGAGCGAGTCACCCAATGCTCCTATGACCTTGATATCAGCCGGCTTCAACCTGTGAACTGGAAAGCAAATATGGGTGAATGGAAAATGAGGGTTTCAGGAAGCCCTGACCTAGTCCTCGATGTCTCTGAGAAACCTAGCTTTCCCACTGGCATGCCTTGCTCCCACTGGCTGCCAACTCAGGCTTCTCTACCACACTCACATTTCACACTGCTTGCAGAATGGCAGCTGCCACACCCACTGAGGACTTGCACTGGTAAGGAAAAGTCCCTGATGTGTCCTAGAATAGGATGTAGACTGACACATGAATGTGTACCTGAGAGAAGATGGAGATTACTGGTCCTCAAACTGGGTTGGGCAATGGAATCACCTGTGACCCCTGAACTACCAAGAGCTTTAGATTCATTTTTGCATGTCTGATGCTCAGGTACTGTGGCTGCTCCAAGTCCTGTCTGGGTACCACATTTTGAGAACTACTGAGAAGTATGTTTTCATTAGGAAGCCATGGACAGTGGGTTATTTCTGCATTTGTAAGAGATACCATAACTGTTTCTTTCCAGGTCTAGGTACAAATTGACTCACATAACTTTGGCTGCCCATTGCAAAGCCTGACGGCAGCTTCTTGTTTCTTAGATTCTAGAGCTACCAAGTATCTTTCTTTATTCTTCCTTCTCCCATCATCATGTCTAGAATTCATCACACGCATACACATGGGTGCACGCGCATGCGCCACCTCCCCAGCCCCCCCCCACACTTCCTCTTACATGATTATAGCCTACGTGGCCTTTCCCAGCCTTCCACAGATACTCTATGCAGTTGGAAGAACAATATCAAATCACAAACCCAGCTGCACACATTAACACACGCCTACAGGGCTAAGCATGGAAACTTTAAAATGACCTCTTCCCAGAGAAATCAGGCTATGGGAGGGGAGGCAAAAAAAAAAAAAATCCCTTCTCTCAACTCCTCCAAAGTGGTTATTTTAGCTTGTGGTGACAGTCAATCACTATTCTTAGGACCATAATGGTGGATTCTCTGAATGCCAACTGGTATGCATAGGTCTTTGGAGTTGGTTAAATGTAAAGGAGATGGACAGATTTGCCTTCAAAGCTTCAACATTTATTATAGGATGAGAGAAAAAGCAGTCCAGGGTCCTTAAGATGGCTTAGCAGGTAAAAGCTCTTACTACCATGTCTAAGATCATGAGTTTTGTCGCCAGGATCCACAGGGTAGACAGAGAGAACACCTGTAACTTGGCCTCTAACCTCTACAAGGGCTCCACAGCATAAGGGAGCCCACACACATATATGCACATGTACACAGAATAAAATTTTAAAAATATATAAAAAGCACCTCAAACAATACGTACTTCTTAAATTTGGGTAAAAAGGAAACAAAAATACATATCCTGCTCCCCTACTGTGTGTGTGTATGTATGTGTGTGTATATGTGTGTATGTGTGTGTATGTGTGTGTATGTGTGAGTATGTGTGTGTATGTGTGTGAGTATGTGTGTGTGTATGTGTGTGTATGTGTGTGTATATGTGTATGTGTGTGTATTTGTGTATGTGTGTGTGTGTGTATGTGTGTGCACGTGATTATGTAGTTTGTTTCTAAGTGGGGATCTCTAGTTGGCCACTCTGTAGGATTCTCAGTGGAGATATTAGGCCACAAGGAGCAAGGCTTGATGGGAGGAGTTGACTTATCTAGGATTCTACTGTTAAGATGGAGCCCATGCATTTCTTAGGTCTAATATTCTGTAGACCTTGGGTTGAGGATTATTAAGGCCATCACATTTCAAGATGTAGCCTAGAAATTTAGAAAAGATGCTCTAGCAATTTCTCTCTCTGAAAAGACAACTATTTCTAGATAAGATTACATTTATGTGGGCTGATTAGATAAATGTTATCTGGAACGAACAGTTCTCTACCTTGAAAGAAGTTCAACACTCATCATTAACTTTCGGACATTTCTACAGAGCCCTTATCAGGAGGCCACTAGGCTCTGGTGCTGTATTATAAAGAGTGAGCAGCCTGCACAGAGGTAAGATGGGGACATGGCCTCAGCTCATGAAGAGCCATACTCATGAGTAGTGGGCAGCAGGCTGGGGCTTTATTCTTGTGAAGCCCAACAACTTGAACCATCCAGTGCTGTAATCTAAACAACCAATTTGCTAGGTAAATTGTTAGCTAGGGCTTCCAAGCCCCTTTGCTCTCCAGTTTTAAGAATTTTATGAAAAGATTTCCACAATGATGGTAATTTACTGACATTAGACTGAAACCCCAATTCTGTTTTAGGAGGTTTTAATCTAAGTATATATGGATAAATGGGATCTTGCACATATGAGGAGTACAAGAAATGTATTAATTTCACTACGAAATGATACAGGCCTGAGGTGGTGTGTGGGGCAGTGGACTATGCGCAGACAGCCTGGTTTCCAGTCGAGGCTAGATCTTGAACCCCGGAAGTGATAATTCACTTACATGGGACGGAAGAAGTTCTCTCATGTCTCCTGGCTCCTGGCTCCTGTCTGAGTTACCGCCCTTACAACCCCCACAGGAGAGGTGTGGCTATCAGCCACTTAGGAATAGCACTAGTTCCTCCCACATGCAAATAAGGTTTCCCCCAAAACTCTCAGTCCAAGCCAATGAGAGGGGCTTGCTGTCAGACCCTAAATCACCGCCAGAACTGTCTATAGAGAAAGCCAGGCAGGGAAAAGATGGTATGCAAGAACTATTCCTTTGTCTGACCCTTTTGTTCCAAGAGCTGTAACGCTTGGGAAGAGATCTCTCTTGAAGAGCACCTGAGTTTTGCCGCATTCCTCACTGGATTGTCGGCTTTTCAGCCTACCCAGTCTGACCTGATTTGGTTCAGAGAGGAGTTACGGTGACCTGGAAGGCCTGGCAGAGGCTTGGTCTCCCTGCCTGCACTCACTTCCTTCTCTGGGGCCTTCCCACCTGGCCTGGATAGAGGTCTCCATGGAAAACCTCTGGTACCCAGGCCCACAGTGGTGTAAGTGCCAGTTTCCTGCATTTGGCTGTCATACTTCTATCCATGTATTGAAGGCCACCTTGCTCCTGAGAAATACTGATCATTACTAGGCATTTGCTATAAATATATTAATAAAACATACTAGCTTGAATTAAAATTTATGTGGTCTGTGATGGTAATTTTACAGATTTCAAAGGTTTAAATAAGAAACTTGGGGAGAAAGGTAGGGGTATACGGGAGGGTTTGAAGGGAGAAGAGAAAGGAGAAATGATGTAAGTATATTATCTCAAAACAAGAAAAAAATTATAATGAATTATTTAGGGGCTAACCAAGGAAGCAAAGCCTGTAAGCTCACTATGGATGGGACTTTCTCTTTCCTTGCCTAAACATTTTTGAGCCATTCTCGTTTGAATCAGCTGAAGTCGAGGCTATAGATGCAGAGGCTGACTCCATTGGTAGTTCTCAGTCCTTTGCATCTCCTCCCTTGCTACACTCAGCAGATGCTGACATCCAAATAATGTCCGCGTATCTACCCTCCAGTTCACTAATTTCATTTTCTACTCCTCTATGTTGTCTAACCTATAAGCAGGGGTTCCAGTTCCAATTCCCACAAACTCATTCTTACATTTAAAAGTTCTACTCTATCCTTTAGCATTTCAGTGGTTCCTTTATCAAATCCTCAGTTGGTTTTTATTTGTTTAAACACATTAAGTGTTTCTTTTAAAATAACATAAAAAAATAATGTTGAGGGAGGAAATCACCCAGATAAACAAGCCTCTTGGAGGAGAATTTGAATTGGCTAAGTAGGCTGGATGTTCTAAGGGACTGGCAGGCTCAGCCACCATGGGGCAACACTTCTTGCTGATGGCAGGCTATACCAAGTCATAATTCTATGAACAGATGGTTTTGCAACTTCCACTGAACATGGGCAGTTGGGTGACAGTGAGGTGAAAGGCCTGTGGAGGACTGCTGACTGCTGGAACATGGCCTCCCACCTTAGCTTTGGGAGAGCTCAGTTTACCTAACTGGGGTAAAATAATAGGATTGGGAGTCTAGCAAGATGCAGTGACTGGGATAAATGCACTTTTCCTGTTCCAGACTGCTGCCGAGAGCCACACACAGGCAGCACAGAGATGCCTTCCATTCTATAAAGCTATGGGTAGTTTCCTCTGCACGGAATTAGAATAAGCACCTTGAACCCAACAGATAGCCAATGAGCCACATCCCCTCCTACTCCTCATGGTCACTCATTTTTTTGGGGGGGGAAACTTTAAGTCAGCAGCAGACACCCTCCCCAAGTAGATATTTAAGCCATCTTAGCTATATGAGAGCAAGAATCAAAATATAGTTAGTGTTTATAAAAGCCACAAAGTGCTTTGTAAATCCTATATGTATATGGAGCAGGAGGGAGACCTTGCAAGACTTTGTCCTTTATTGAATTCCAAATGCTGATTAGTTATAAAAAAAAAAAAAATTTGCACCAGCTTTCTAGACCTCATCCTGCACAGCCCCACGGGTGAGCAGGTTCATCACCCAGAAGCTATGGTGTGTGATGAGAATGGACACCTAGACCACCAGGGACCATGACCAGTGATGACAGGCAGTATCCTATTCTCTAACATAGTTTTTGATCTGCACATCTGTGGGTTAAGGGACACCCTGGGAAAGGTGATTACCAAAAGGGTTTTGAAAATAATTTGGAAGGCAAAATAGATGTTTTACACCATTTGAGCGGTGGTACTGTGAACCTAGTTTACTTATCCACTCTGAGATTCATTGAATGAATTCGAAATTCTCAGTTATTCAGAGTTGCTCAATATGTATTTAGTGGTTCCTCTCATTTGCTAAGCCAGTGGGGATGTAAGAAGATGGTCAGCTCTAACAGGATGTGTACCACATGTTCCCATTTCAATTAGACATCATTAACAGGTACAAATATGGTTAGAATGCTCAAGTCATGGATCAGTGGCACAAAATGAAAAAATTCCCTTATTTTTTTATGTCATTTTCTGCAGTCATTTTCCTGAGTGATACTTTCCAAGAAACTCAGAGGTGTACCCCAACACTTAAATGAGTCTGAATTTCACTAGATGGGCATGTGTGGTTTAGTCATAGGCCATCTGGTTATCTCAGCAAGGATTGGATCAACCTATCTATCTTTTTACTTAAACAGTGCCTATCACTGATCATAAGGCCTTGAGATCTGCCCTTGAATTCTTCAAGCACTAATAAGCACAATGGTCACCAGGGTCAGGGAGTAAGGAAGAGAATGTACTTTATCTGGGTTTTAGATGTGGAGATATGTTCTAATGGATGGTTACCAAGACAGAAACACAATTTAGGGAGATTGCAAAATACTTTACAGATCATCCTCTCTCAGAGTGATAAGATTAAAGTATGGTTATTAAAGCTTTCAAACTGATACTATATCTATCTAGATATATGCAGTATCTCTATACTCAGACCTCTATCTATGTCTTAGAATAAGGGTTTTTAACTGCCAGAGGGCATACAAATAAAGATGATCTTTTTCTGCTGTTAAAGTCCACCCAGTACATAGATCAACAGAAATTCAGTGTCATCAAACACAGGAGCAAGAAGTATAAAGACTAAACTCATCTTCATTTATCATCATCTGCATCACTTCTGTGGGGTTTGTGGATGTGGTTTGGTCCCCCAAAGACTCAAGTTCCAAAGGTTTGGTCCTCAATATAGTGGTGTGAAGGAGGTAGAAACTTAAGAGATGAGCCCTATGCAAGGTAGTTAGGTCAATGGGGACTGGGGTGTGTTCGTGGACAGAATTAATGCTGGTTTTGCAAGGTGAATCAGTTCTCATTAGAATGTGCAGTTCAAAGGAAGACTACCCCAACACATGGCCCCCTTTGTCAAGTCTTTTGCTATTGTTTTAACTTTGCCACAGGGGCCATCACCAGTGGCCAAACAGATAAGCAGTCTAATATTGGATACCAGGCACTAAAGCCATAGACTAAAGAGAGCTTAAATACTTTTAAGGTTCCAGATTCTGGTTATTTTGTTACAATTAACAGGCAATGAGAGGTAAAGGATTAAATACGATTGTCTATTTTGTTTCACTATAGCTTTGAAGAATAAAATTTTAATCTAGGCTTTAGTGAGAATTTTATTTCTTTGTTTGTTTGTTTGGGTTTTTCAAGACAGGGTTTCTGTGTAGCCCTGGTTGTCCTGGGATTTACTCTGTAAACTAGGCTGGCCTTGAACTCAATACTTAAGAGATCTGCCTGCCTCTGCCTCCTGAGTGCTAGGTGTGCACCACCACCACCACCCAGCAATGAATTTTTTTTAACTCACTTGATAACAATATGACTTAATCTGCATGTACAAAGTCAAGACAACTGTGAAGGTGAGTGAAATCAGGGTACTTATTTGCTCCACTCACAACACAAGGAGACAGAATTACTACAAATGTAAGACTTCTTATAGGTAATGTGACTTCTCCAAACCTAATTTTCTCTTTTCAGTAATCCAGGTCAGAGGTTAAAATAGATCAGCTAGGACAGAGACTCCCAAATGGCTTATAGGAGAGATTCAACAATTTGCCAGCAAGTGAACTGAAAAATGAGTGTATCTAATTATCCTTCAGTGCCAAGCATGAGGGCCTATAGAATGGACATCACAGATAGCTAATGTCCTGAGTCACCTGGGTCCCACTACGACCTTCATATGACTTGCCATATGTACAGACATCATTTCCCAAGCTGCTTCACAGCAAAGAAAGCTACAGTGCTCATAGTTTCCTTTTTAGGAAGATTGTTAATGACTGTCTAGAACATTCTGTGAGTCTCCTATTCAGAGCCCAGCAACATTTTAGAAAACAGTAAAGTCAGTGGTGGTGCACACCTTTGATCCTAGCACTTGAGAGGCAGGGGCTCTTTGCAAGTTCAAGGCCAGCCTGGTAACAGAGTGAGTGCCAATATAGCCAGAGCTACATAAGGAAACTATTTCTTAAGAAGAAGAAAGGAAGGATGGAAGGAGGGAGGAAAAGGAAAGGAAGGACAAACAGGTGAGACAATGGGAATGGTGCTTTATAATGCTCTGTGCAACCCTTGACCACACTCTGCACATTCCTTGGGTAAGGAGTATGGACTGGCTAATTTTGCTTCCTGTTTAAAAGTTAATTAAAAAAAAAAGAAGAACAAATTCACCTCTGAAGGTTTTAAGACAGAAGCAGCACACTCAACAACCCTTAGGCTCCTTGTACAACATGGTCTAAACGTGGGGCCAACGCTCAATAAATGCTTTCTGATAATGATGCTATTATTTTAGTTAAAGAATAATCAAGCATAAACATGACCTGTGGCTTCTCGCAGAGCCATAAATGCTGTCCTAGGCCTTTTCGCCCATCTTGAGCTCACACCTCGGGAACCCTTGGCATTTTAAAGTTGCTGTGACTTGAAGTTTAGACCTCAAGTTGAGTTGAAGCTCACACTGAACATGACAGTTGTGTACCTGAAGTGGGGACTGAGTCCGAGGGGGCCTTGTCAGGACAGGTGAATTCTGTTCCTTCTTTCATCTGAAATGAGACAAACATGGAAGTTAGAAGTAAATGCACGTACTGGGATAGAGGCAGGGTTGGAAGTGGGCCGTTATATTGGAGAAGACAGCATACAATTAAAACTGAATAGAACTCCAGTGTTTGTTAAGATCTCACTTCAATCTGTCTCCTTCACTCCAGAGCTGCCGCCTCCTTCACATGAGCTCAGGCCTTTAATACTCTTGCTTGGAATGTTGCAACCCTCAACCATGTCACCATCCACCAGGTTAGATGGCCTCCTCTTCTCCATTTGCAGTGGTCTCTCTCAGGACCCTCCCCTGCCTAAAGTCTCAGTGAAGCCAGGCTGTTCCATCCCTGCTGTTTCTTATTGTGATCCCTAAGACCAGAATGGCACCAAGCGTCACAGAAGATGAATACTATCTGTTGATTGAACAAATGGCTACCATATACCAACCTCAGCATAAAACCATCAATCCCAATACTTCCTACTCTACTCTGCCCTTGACCAAGGTCTCCATCCTCCCCCACACCCCAAACCTCTGTGTAAACAGGCCCCTCTATTCTTTTCTACTCTCCATTTCTTAGCCATCTACCCACCAGGCTCATTCCTAGCCACTCTTCAAAATTGAGACCATGGGCCCCTTTAGGAAAGTTGTCTTTAACCATCTGAGTTGGTTTTTCTTCCTCTTTGTCCCCAGAAGACCCTACACAAATTTTAATTCCAGCTAATATTACATACAGTGCATGCAATTGCTGGCTGGTATGTCCATTCCTCTACCCAGCTGTATTCTTTTGGAACAGCAGTGTATTTTATTTGTGTTTTAAAGTCTCATGTCTGTAACCCATCTATCTATCCATCTACTTTGTCACTCAACAGATCATGCTTGGGCTCTGACCCTGAGTCCTTGCCTTGCTGAGCTTTTATTTTTGAGATGTAAGAGAAACTTAATAGTGTACCCTGAGGGAGAATAGAAATGCAGACAAAACAATGCCAACACTTCTCTAGAATTCACTGCATGACAGACACTGGAATAAACACTTTCTATTTCTTTCTTTCTTTCTATTTTTTTTTAAAGATTTATTTATTGTTATATGTAAGTACACTGTAGCTATCTTCAGACACACCAGAAGAGGGTGTCAGGTCTCTTTATGGGTGGTTGTGAGCCACCATGTGGTTGCTGGGATTTGAACTCAGGACCTTCAGAAGAGCAGTCAGTGCTCTTACCCTCTGAGCCATCTCACCAGCCCACTTTCTATTTCTTAACATACTTTATAACTCTCTGTGGCAAGACCATTACAGTCACAGCCTACTTCCCAGATGAAACCCCAAAGCACAGGAAGTTTAAGGCCTTGCTTATTGATACAGAACCAGGCTATGGAAGAATCTGGATTTGCATATAGAGCCAGTGGCTTCATCTCACTGTGCCTACTTCCTTCTAGGTGTATCTATGATATTAGAAAATACAGGGCACACTGGTTACCCAAGAGTCTCTCACCCTGGGCCTCTTAGAGAAGTCCAGGCTACAGCTTGGGGCAAATACTTCCCTTTTTCATAAGATGGGAAGAGAAGTCCAAAATTCACCTTTATCTACCTTTGTCCTGGATTGAAGATGCCAACCAAGCTTTAGGTGTCTGAGTCCCCTGAGGAGTGCAAAGTGTCCTATCTAATCTCAGCAGGAAGAATCTGAAAGCAACTGAGATAACCCATAATCAAGTTGCAAATGAGAAGAAAACAGTGTAGGTGTGGATCAACTCTATAGCTATCTAGTCTCCAGACTCTGGGTTCAGACCTCAGTTGACTTCTACTACTCAGACAAGTTTTGTTTATTTTTTTCTTTCTCCTTAAAGGCTCAAGGACTAACCAGAGGTCTGTGATTGGTCTGAGGTATCTTGTCACAGTGCCATGGAACCCCAATGCCCTTCAAAAACTAAAGACTGTGTTGATCCAGGCCATCAAAGGAACGCTTCATGCACACTCCCCGTGTCAGCCCTAGCTTCATGCACACTCCCCGTGTCAGCCCTAGCTGAATTTCAGAAACTTGTTACAGTTTCCACAACTCTACAGCTTTCAGTGTGCTAAGAGACAACACAGAGAGCCAAGTAGAAGGTTATGAAGATTCAAGGCTGTCCTTTAAGTACATTACAAAGATTCAAGGCTGTTCTTTCCTTACCTGAACACTTGCTATGGGTTTCAGCTGTTTGGCATGGTAGTTGCTATTTTTGTAGGTGAACAAATAGGGACTCTCCTGTAGAAAAACAGTAACATGTAACTGTGACCCAGAGCTCTCCATCTATAATAATCAAGCTTGTTATCATTAATGTAGTTAACTGGAACCTTCATGTTGAAAGGTTTCAGATGGTGGGATGGGGTTCAAGAGAGAACTGAGAAGGATTATTTGGGAGTAAGGAGTTTATTTTAAAAGTTATGAGTGTCACAGACAAGCAGACAGAAACATAATGTCATGGCATGGGCACTGAAGACAGTCCAGGCCCCAGCACCAGAGAGAGACAGCATGGTGGGGTTGCTGAAGAGAGGTACAGAGTCCACGAGGCAGAATAAGAATGGGCAGGTTTCACAGTATAAGTCTGTAAGCTAGACAGGAGCCAGGAATAGAGCTAGGGACCAGGATGCCCATGACCAGTACCCTCTTGGCTATAAATTCACTTCCCATGAAACAGCCCTGCCCCCAGAGGTCGGTCTATAACTAGGGACCCAGGAGGTGCCTGCTGATTTCTGTGATTGGAAAAAGGCTGCGGCGGGTGTTATGGCCCGGACAGTGGCTGTATTCTAACACTTCATTCTTACGCATATCTTAATGAAGCCAAACCTTTCCCTGGCTCTTTCCTTCTAGTTGCCTCTTGGCCCTCTGAAGAAGTTCCCCAGGCTTTGAAATGGCTCATTTGCCAACCACCAGCATCAAGATCTGTGTCACGGAGCTAAGTACTTGTATCTCACCCAAAAGAGAACCTCATTTTAGGCTTTTTGGAAGCCATAGTGAAGAGGGGGAAAGGTGAATTATTGCTTCTTATTGCATAACACAATAAACTTACAAATTCATCAAGAAGAATCAACCTTCATTCCATGATAGAAGGAATTTCCATCACTAATGTTTGGTTATTTCTTTATCCATGTCTTTGGAAAGATTGCTTATATGACTATTACATGTTAGACACACATTTAGGATACAGCCTTCAAGACCTCTTAGGATTGACTCATCAACTCTGCCTCCTGAGGGAGAGGAAGGGCTTCAAGTGGCACCTGGGGCACAAGACCAGGGCCCAGAGAAGGTGAATGGGGCCATAGATGGAGGCCAAGAGAACTGTGGTTTTGTTCCTGTGACTTCCATGGGTATGGAGGGCCTTCCCTCTGCTAGCCTGCTCTCACAGTCCACAGGAATATGTTTTAGGACAGCTACACATACAACCTATGCTCAGGCACAGGACGACAGACCCAAGACTGTCAGGGGGCTAACGTGTCAGTAAGACCCCACTTTTCAGCAAATTCCATGTGTCTGTCCACATCCCAGCTCACCCAGTCCAGTATCTCTTACCTGAGAGGGACATTTCATGGTCTTTCTCTCTGCAGCATCCTTTTGACCCACTGGTTCCATCTAGAAAAGAAAGTGATGTCTAAAACAGAAGCACCTCCCTTATGCAGGCAGCAGCTCTCCATGGCACTCATGAGATGCCCCCTCCCTCAACCAGGGAGTCTCTCAAGAGGTTTACTCTTGGATCAGCAGCCCATTGGGGACATTTCCAGCTGTCTTAGGGGTCAGAAGCTTAACCATCAGTGGGGGTATAGCCTGCTGCTCCCTGGGGATTCTGTAGAACTCTTATTTGAAGACCACTGTGTGAGGGTTAGTGGTTTTCTTGGATTTTGATTTTTCATAGGCAGGACTGCCCACTTCCCCAGTAGCACAAGAGGAGAAACTGAATATGGTTGGGGCAAGTATCCTAGGCAGACTGACATTGGTATTCTGAATCAACCAGATATCCTGCAGCAGGTTGCATGGCTTCATAATCACCCTAGGGTGGTTGTCATGTCCTCTCCTCTGTGCCCAGCTCTTGGCTGGATCACTGATGATTTCCACAGTGATGACAGTAGAGGCAAGGAGGAAGGGTAAATCTGAGGCAGCCTGTGAAAAGCATGTGTCCTGTCCCTGGATTCTTCTCTTCTGCAGCTATATTCTACATCAGTGGCTCTCAACCTTCCTAATGCTGTGACCCTTTAATACAGTTCCCCATGTTGTGGTGTCCTCCAGCCATAAAATCATTGCACTGCTACTTCATAACTGATATTTTTCTATTGTTGTGAATCATAATGTAAAGATCTGATATGCAGGATTCCTGATGTGACACCCAAAGGTGTTGCAACCCACAGGTTGGGAACCACCAATCTACATGCACATAAACCCAGGTCCAGTTTAAAAACCCAAACCAAAACCCCATACATTGATGTTTACCCAGCTTCACATGAAGCCAAATGGGCTCCAGTCTTTAACTGGGCTGCAGAGCTAAAGAGACAGGGAGTCCAGCTTGGCCCCCATGCTCACTGACAAGGCTGTCCAGTGACTTAAGAATGTCATAGCACGGTGACCACAAAGGCCACCTAAGGACAGACAGCAGGGGGAACCAGAAAAGCACTGGAGACTGGGAACAAAGGCAAATGGAGAATTAGATGGAGCTGTTTTGTTTTCTTCTATGCTGGGCTTCAGGAACAGGGCCTTCCACACACTAGGCAACTTTTCTATTACTAAGCCCCAGGCTGAGCCCAAGGAGGATGCTTTAAAAACTTTGTATGGTCTACAAAGTGAGTTCCAGGACAGCCGGGGCTATGCAGAGAAACCCTGTCTCAACCCCCCCCCCCCCAAAAAAAAAAAAAAAAAAAAACCTTTGTATGGACTGGAGATGTGTCTCAGTAGAGTGCTTTGCCTGGTATGCTTAAAGCCCTGGCTTTGATCCTCAGCACTGAATTAAGACCTAGTGTGGTGGCACATGCCTATGATCCTGGCACTTTGGAGGTAGAGATAGGGGCATTCACAAACTCCAAGTTCAAGGCCAGCATGGATAAGAGAGGGAGGGTGTAAGGAGGGAGAGGGAAGTGAGAAGGAGAGGGAGGGGAAGGGAGAAAAGAAGGAGGGAGAGGGGAAAGGGAGAGGGAGAAAGAACGAGAGAGAACAGGAGTAGCTTAGAGGAATCAGAGTGAGTTTTTTGTTTGTTTGCTTGCTTTCTTGTTTTGGGGTTTTTTCCCCCCCTCACATGTCCTTTTCTGTCTGGGTTGGGAGCTTTATGCTTTGCTCTCAACCCTGCCACACACAGAGTAACAACTTTGCCTCTCCCCTTACAAGGACTTTGACAGGGATGTAGGTAGTCATTGGCTTGGACACCCCGTCTGTTTACCACACGTATAAACCATGAAGACTTCAGATTCCCCTCAAGATCTAACCCTGTGTTTGTGCCCCAGATCCCAGAAGCCAAAGGAATGTTCAGGGTCCGGTGTTTTGTTCTGAGCCAATGAAAGGAAAGTTAGATAAGGGGGTATAATTACTGCCACTTCTGAAGGAGGAGTGGCAGCCTGTGGCTCCAGACCTGCTGGGGGCTAAGGGAGCTGGGGGAGGGGGAAGGAAGGGACTGGGCTCTTAAACCTCTCAAACTCCTTTCAGTTTTATTTTGACTGTGGCCACTCCTAAAACCATGAAGTGAAGCAGGCTGCTCACAAAGGGAGTGCCCAGGGGCCTGGCTGATTACCAGGGTCAGGAGATCAACTGCAAAGCATCTTTCTCCTCCTCAATCTTTCAAGAAAGCCAGAACCTATGAGAGAATTTGGGAATGAATCCAGCAGAGCCTTGAGAGATATTTCAAGACCCCAGGGAAGGAGAATTCAAAGATTTTTTACCCAACAAAACTGATGAGAACCATATCTTTAAATGAACCTGATGGTGCCTGCCTAAAATCTCAACATATGCGAGGCTGAGGCAGGAGGATTGCTTCGAGTTTGAGGGCAGCATGGTTAAAGGGTGAGATCATGTCTCGGGGCTAAGGCAATAGCAAGGTAAGTGTTTGTGTATCAGTCACCCAGTTTTCCTACACCAGTTCTGATCCTGAATCTTCTTGGACTATCTCCAAGAGATAGAAAGCCCAATTACTTCAAAGAATCTCCCTTCCTCCTGCACCCAGTGCTGCACACAATACCGCCCTCCTGTTCCAGGGACATCTGCTCTTGGTCTCATCCTTGCTTTTGCTCTATCTTCTGGTATATATCTTCTGGTATATATCTTCTGGTATATATCTTCTGGTATATATCTTCCACTCTGCTCTGCCACCATGAACTGCAGTTGAGGGTTCCTGAGATCACAGAAGCTTTTCTGCCCTTCTTTCTGCTGTCTACCTAGAAGAAAAACCCTCCCCTAAGGCTCTGTGTCTATGAATGTGGCATAGAACATGTACCCTGGGACTGGCCACAGTGGTATGGGGTAAGCTGTGCATATCAAACCTGGGGCTCCAGCCTTCCCTATGGAGACAGAACTGAAAGATGAGAAGGGTACCAGCAGGCACCAGCACCCGTTGTTTTACAAGCTTTTTGAGGCTGGCTGAAGGTCACCATAGTCTTGAAACAGAGAGAAAAATGTTACTTACGTCAACAAAGTGGCAGAAATGGGACTGGGGCCAGCACTGCTTTTTGATGCCCTTCACCTCACCCTAACCTGTCACATTCCTGATCCTCCACAGGCAGATTCAAGCGTGCAGGAGCTGTGGGTGGGTTCTAGCAGAGTTGTGGGTGGCCTGGTGTTTTGCCAGTGAGGAAACCGGGGGACTGACACACTTAGGGGACTCCCCTCTCCCTTTCTGGGCTGCAAGGAGCCTTGATGGACTTATTGGGAAACTGTGGGCTTGTAGGTGGTTGGAAAAGTCTAGAGAGAGGCAGGTGACTGCCGCTTAGAGCCACTGTTAGCTCTTGCAGAGTCCTCATGACACTTGCTGTACCTCAGGCCCTAGGCCTTAAAGGGAACACTTTCTGCTTCCTGCTGGGCGCTGGCTCCTTGTGACCCCTGAAAAGGTCAGAAGCACAGGGATATGCCTGATAAAGGTGGCAATCACCACTACTGCAGCCAACACCACAAACAGTCAACAGCAGGATCAAAAGAGAGAAAGCCCTCAGTGCTGCTGGCTCTCCCTGCTGTTCTCCCTCTCACCTCCCAGGCCTTGTCGGTGCTCCAGGCCCCATTGTCCCCAGTTTCTGGCAGATCAGCGTCCCTCCCTCCTGCCACCTGCTGATGTGCTTGGCTCTCTGTCTTCAAACCCTTAGCTCACAAAAGGCCCCTTGCCAACGATGTCTGCCCTGCCTTCTCCCTTTCACCACTTCAAATCCCAACTTCAGGGCCTCTCCTGACCTCAGGCAGTCAGACACCTGTTACCTGTTGACGGAGAAGGCAGGGTGTGAGCCTAAGGCTTGGCTGAGCTGGCCCAGTTAACCCTGTCTCCTTGAGAGAAGATGGTTGGAGGGCAAGCCCATACTAGGGAGCCTGGGGTCTGTTCTCTGTCCTTCATGGGAGAAAGGCTATTTTCAACCTGTGGGTGGTGATACCTTTGGCAAACCTCTATCTCCAAAGGCTATTTACATTCTGATTCATAATAGGAACAAAGTTACAGTTATGAAGTAGCAACAAAAATAATTTTGCATGTGTGACTTTTCAGAGACAAGGTTTCTCTATGTAGTCCCAGCTGACCTAAAACTCATTCTGTAGACCAGGCTGGCCTTGAACTCACAGAGATACACCTGCCTCTGTAGCACTTTAATCCCAAGTAGTGTGTGTTACTACCATCTGGTATCAAAAATAATCTCATGGTTGGGGGTCACCACAACATGAGGAACTCTAAGGGTTGCAGTGTTAGGAAGGATGAGCCACCTGTAAGGGATTATCCCATCCAAGGGCCTACTCCACCTGCAGGTGTCTTTGTCAGTGAAACCTGATGCCTTCATGAAAGGGTGAAGTGTTTCCCATATGGGGTCCCTAACCTCCCTGCTCTGACCTCCACAGGCCACACTGGGCTAATGTGAAACACAACATACTCCCCACAGTGAAATATTTATAATCCAAGGAAGAAGAAAAACCAACTTCTCTTGCTGGGATTCTAAAACTCAGGTAACATGGATAGCGGGTAGGTGGGTAGGGGGTAATGGAGGAAGCACCCAGCACTCTGAAAGTGCATCAAACTTGGGAGTACCTACCATCCACTAATAATCCCAAAGGCCCTGGGGAATCTTTGGGGACCTAGGAAAACTTATCATTGCTGTCCTATGGAAACCAACACTTCTGTGACATCAAGGGTGAGACATGCTGAATATGTGGGGTCGGGGGGCTTGTGTTTTGTGTTGTTTGGGGAATTGATACCCTGAATTGATGCAGATATGAATGGAAGAATCTAATTTGAGTCCCGGTCATCTCTCTGAAGACAAGGCTGGCTCTGGGTACCACCCAGGCCTTTAGACCTGCATGGGGCCACCTGAGGGCAGAGAGTGAGTAGGAGCTGCCGGGGAGTCTGTGCCCCAAGATGTGCCCTGAGATGAAAGAAAGCCAGCCAACCTGCAGGCTGGCATGAGCCTCTGAGCGCCACACTCACCATGCTATTCCAGATCCTGAGGGCCAGTGTGGTGGGATCCTGGGGTGAGGACCTTTTCTGGAAGAGAATGGCGTGAGAAGGGACTCTGTGTCAGCTCCCCGTCCCCAGGATATGATGGCCTCCATACTAACTGACCCATGAGAACAGGGCTGTGGCCCATCCAGCCCTGTTCCCTAGCTCTTCCTTAACATTGAGTTTATAGGGGCGCTGTCTGGGGTGAGAGTTCGGAGGTCAGGGCTGCAGGAAGCAGAGTGAGTCTCTGGTTGTGACAGAGCCTCTAAACCTGAACTCAGAACAGGAGCAGGTGACAGACATGTGACTCAGCTGTGGTCTGAATGAGGAAGTGAGGCCCAAGGCAGGGGGTCTTTTCCCCCTTATGAGCCATGGGCTAAACAGCAGTAAGTCTCTGAGGTAGCACAATGAAGCTGACAGAGAGGAGCTGGGAGCTGTTCCTAGCTGCAGCCCTGAAAACCCCACCCTCAGCAAGCACAGAGGCAGGAGGTACCCAGGGCTTCCCACCCCCAGGCCCTGAGTTCATGTGTTAATTTATGGGATCTCCACATCCAGTCTAGATAGATGGAATATTAACAACAGTCCCCGTTTAGCAGATGTGAAACCAAGACATAGAGAGGTCAAATCATTTCCCTAAAGTCACACACTTGGCCTATTCCAGAAGCAGGGCTTTAGGCTACACTCTCAGCCCTGGGTCCCTGCTCTTTACTTTGGAGCTGCCCTGCATCTCAGAATCTGCCTCATGGGGCCATGCAATCCTGTGAGGGAATTGCATGATAAAATGTGAGAGACTGTTGTAGTATTTATTGTCTCTGAGATTGTACTCTGGGACTTCTGTGGAGGAGGGTGAGAGGAAAGGGGAGGAGGAGGAGAAGGAAGAAGAGGGGGAGGAGGAAGAGGCAGATGTGTGGTCCAGACTTCCTCACCATCTACAATCCATAATCTTGATGCTGCACATAGCTCACTCACCAAGGGTGGTTCAATTTCAGAGAAAAAAGGCTGGAAAACCACGGCGAAGGACTCATGCTTGTTGAACTTGCTGGAGGCCAGGAGATCTTCCCAGGCTTCCTGAAGGGGGAAAAGAGTATGAGTCAGGAGCTCAAGCCAGCAAGAGCTGTTTCGCATGCCAGGACCCCCTCAACTCAACCACCTCCACACAAGGTATACAGTCATGTGATTGGAAAGGCCCCCTTGCCTTACACTCTGGGTCTCTTGAGGACTAAAACTGAGCTTTCACTCGTTTCTCAAGCCCCAGCACCAGGGCGTACTAGACAGAGAGCTGGAGTCTCCTCTCTGGAAACTCGAAAAGCACAGGACAGCCCTGTATGCCAAGGAGGAGCCATGTTCTCCTTGGGGGCAAGGTCTGCAAAGGCAGCCCCAGTCTGTGATGTCCAGATTAGACAGTGTCACACAGCTGCTGCACTACCAACAACTACATGAAAATATTGTTAATGCCCATCAGCAGGCCCTGTATTTTGAACTGTTCATCAGCTCAAGTGTAAAAATGGTGGCTTTCACTGAACCCACTACACCCTGCTTGGCCTCTTTGGTCAACTTCAGGAGCCACGGCTTGCCTCCATACAGGCGCCATCTGGGTGGAACAGAACTCATGCCTAGCAATGCCAGCAACAGAGGCAGCAAAAGACATCTCAGAAGTAATGAGCAAAGCTCTTCACCAGCTGGTATCAGCACAATCCCCTTTCCCATCACACACACAGTGGTACTCCCCTATTATGATAACAGTATGGATCCATCACAAGGAGTACTGCCAGGATACCCTCTCATTGGTTCCCAGCAGACCCGAATTCAGCCAAGTCTTACTGGAGCTAGCTTAGCTCACTGTCTCCCACCATCTTCTTCTCCTCCTCCATACTACCCCACCCCTGGAGAGCCAGGAGCCTAGGTTCCAACTGGGACTCACCTGATAAGACCACTGCATGACAGCTTTGGATAACTTCGTTGTCTTCTCTGAGCATTTGCAAACCTCTGGTGCAGGGCTGCAGGTCAGAATGAGCCAAGCATGATGGATTATAACTGGTAGGATAGGGTGGGGCCAGGGGAGGGCGCCAACAGAGAGAATGTGATGGGGGTGGGAGGTACAGATTGTTGCTTAGGAAAAAGGGAGGTTGCAGCCTTAGAGGGTGCAAGAGAAGAGAGACATGATGAATAAGAAGGTTGGGGTGTGTCTTGTTAGGGTTACTAGTGCTTTGATGAAGGCAGCTTGGGGAGGAAAGGGTTTATTTGGCTTAACTATTGTGAATCACAGCCCACTGAGGGAAGCCAAGGCAGAAATTCAAGGTGGAGGGAACATGGAGGCAGGAGCTGATGCAGAAGCCACAGAGGAGTGCTGCTGGCTGGATTGCACTCATGGCTTGCTCAGCCGGCTTTCTTATAGCTCAGGGGTGTCCCCACCCACAGTGAGCTGGCCCTCCCCCCACACCAATCAGTAACTACTGAAATGCCTTACAGGCTTGCCTGCTTTCCCCCCCCCCCCCATTTATGGAGGCATTTCTCATTTAGGGTCCCCTCCTCTCAGATGACTCCAGCTTATGTCAAGGTGACATAAACGTGGCCAGCACAACTGACCCTTTGTCAACCTGACACACAAACACATCACTAGCAAGTCATACTTTTCCTTCCTTGTTCATCTCCTAGATTTCATATTAATAAATATCTCAACGTGAAGCATATTAGTACACATGGCTCATCTCCTAAGCTCAGGCTCACACTGCTACATGGCATTTCCACAACACTGGGGCCTCCTGCACATTCCCTCTCTACGCTCTCTTCAGGGACTCTATTCTTGCCACACAGTGTCAAACCTCAGCTATTCTCCATGATCCCTTTATGACTTCAAACCAGTACCACCTGGGTGACTCCTACACTATCAAGTTTGGCTGCCAGCATTCGTGGGTACAACCTTGGCCACGTCTGGAACCCAGTTTCTGTATGCTCTCAGGAAACACTTCCCAGAAGATTTCAACCATGCTGGTCTCTTTATAATCACCACTACTCTCTCAGCTCTAGATCTAGCATCCATTATCCCAGCAAAGCAAAGGTTTCACTTTACTCTTGGTCTCTTGTAAATCATGGCAGATTCTCCAGCCCCAGCTGACCAGAACCACAGAGGTTTAATTCCAAATATGCAATGACCTCGAGAATCAAACGTCCTTCTGAAATTGCACAAGGCAGACCTCTGTCATCTGCCCTGCCCTCAGGGTTCATTCAACAACCTTGGAACCTTCAATGACTTTTCTATCCCACAATCCCGCCAAAAACAATATGGTCAGGTCTATCACAGCGATACCCCACAAAACTGGTACCAATTTGTCTTAGAGTTACTACTGCTGTGATGAGTCACTGTGACTAACAGCACAGTGGAGAAAAGGGACTTATATGCCTTACATATCCTGAATCACTGTCCACTGAGGGAAGTCAGGGCAGGAACTCAAACTAAGCAGGAACATGGAGGCAGGAGCTGATGCAGAGGCCAAGGAGGGGTGTAGCTTTCTCCTCATGGCTTGTCCATGAGGTTAAACAATGCCCTCCAGGCTTGTCTGTAGCCTGGTCTAACAAAGACGATTTCCCAATTCCCGTTGCTTCCTCTCTGAAGACTCCAGCTTTTGTCAAGGTGACACAAATGGCCAACTCAGGGCAGAAGGCCCCCCCATGCAGCCCTTGTCCACAGGGTCAGGACATGCTATGAAGACATTCTTCCTCCCCTTCCCTGTGTTCCCCACTTGTTCACCACCCCAGAAACCCACACCCCATCCTTGCGACCCTGTCTCCTGCCCCTCAGAACCCCTCTTTCCTGTCTCAGCGGCCTTGCTCAGACCTTCTTCACATGAACCTCTTCCCCAGAATCAAGTGCCAGATTCTGCAGTTAAAGCAAAAAGCCTATAAACATTTTCAGAAAGACATGAGAGTCAAGTTCTGAGACATTAAAATACATTGTTGTGTTTTCTAGTCATTTTCCAGAGTAATACCTCTTATTGCTAGAGATGCTTTGCCAAACTCATGTGTGTTTGTTTAAGACTGTGTCTCATGTAGGAGCCCAGGCTTGCTTCAAATGTGTTGTATGCAGCTTTGCCCTCTGACCCCTGCCTCTGTGTATCACCACACCTAGTTTCATGCAGTGCTGGAGACTGACTCCGGTTTTGCACGCCAGGCAAGCACTCTTTCAACTGTGGTTTAAACTCTCAAATCCTTTGGGGGTGGCGGTGGGGCTCTGCCTCTCTCATTGACTCTGGCACTCACTGTTATGTGAGCCACACAGCTATTGAACTCTCCAACCTCCAAGCTTCAGTCTCTCCCCGGAGGTTCAATATATGTCGAGAGCCCATATAGTACATGAAAGGACTCTAGTCAGACTGATCATGGCAAACATGGCTTTGGCAAGCATTGCCCTTCTCCACCATTCCCCTAAAACTGTTAGGTTACATTCCTAAAGCTAGCCCCCAAGGTACATTAATTCCCTTATTTGGCCAGTTCCTGAGACCTCCTCCTGTGACTGACTACCATAGTTCCACTACTGAAGTACTGAAGTCCAGCAACAAACTCCCCTCTTTGGCTCACCTAATTAACATGCTCAGTTAAAATTAAACGCCTCATCCTAACACTGGGTTTCCCCTTCTGTGTTTATAAAGCGCCATTTTCCTACGGGCCATGTCTGTCTCCTATCTATCCAGAGGCAGCCCTTTGTCCTCCAGGACAAATGGCCCTCCCCCCTCTCCCTTGCCCCTTTTCTTTATTCCTTATCCCTACCCTTTGTTCCTCTGGGGTGAAGAACATGGTCTTGGAGTGTCTTGACCTATTTACTTTGACTGTCCCTACAGTACTGACATGTGATAACCACACCAAAGATGATGGTCCTACTCTATGTCTGTCTGTCTGTCTGTCTGACTGTCTCCTGCTCTCTTTTACCTTAATCCAGTCTCTTGATGCTGAAGAGCCATGGCCAAAACCTCAGAGAGATCCACCAAATTCACAAATGCTCTGGGGACCTAGGAGATGAGAAGACATACGAGATAGGAAGAGACACACGCATGTGCCAAGCTGCCATGGCCGCCTCTGGACCCTCTGGAACCCTGAGGGCCTTGTCTGGGGACCACCCTATGAAGGGTTTGGATAAAGTTGGTCTAAAGGTATCACCCCTTCAGCTGTGCATCTTAGAATGCACCTCTTGCCTCTGTCTGGTGCTGAGTTTGGTTCAGATCCTGGGGAAGCACGGTGTATTTGGGAAGGTGAGCCACAGCACCATTCTTGGGCTCCCAGACACTGCAGCTTCCAGAGAGGCTAGCCTCCATCAGAAAGCAAGGGTGCTTAGCTCTCTGAGAGTACTCAGACACCCCATTCCCACCCCAGGAGCATCCCTTTCAGGACAGGTGAGAAGATGGAGCCCTTCCAGCTTTCCATCCTCGGGGTCTTGTTCTCTTACTCCAGCAAATGCCACTGTGAGCAACCCGAATAGCACCTCTGCTGCCCTGAGAAGGGCCTCATGGGCACTCAAAATGATGCTTGCCTCATGCTCCATACCCCGAGACCCCAGGGGCTGGGCAGTCACTGCCTTACCTCATGATGCAGGTAATCCAGCACCCCCCACAGCGTCTCCACATGCCTCACCAAGTGCCTTTTCTGTGAGAGAAGAACTGGGATGAGCAAGGACAGCAGCAGGGGGGACACAAGGCCAGGGACCCAGATTCAGACGACCCCACAGAGACTATGGCAGATGCTTAATGGAGGCTGTGCTCCCCACAAGTGTAGAATCTCGGAGCTGCTTTGTTTTGGTTTGGGCTTTGGGTCCAGACTGTTTCTCTAACCCATCCTCCACTAGGGAGGCATTCCACATCAGAGAAGGGCAAGCTCTTGGCTGAACCGTGATTGCAGCCACTGTGGTGGCCACTCTCATGCTCTAGGCAAAGGGTGGGACACATTCGTTCCCAAGGGCTGAGGGAGCAGTTTTTATCTGAAGAAAATAAATCTGAAGAGGGAACACGATCAACCTGGTCTTAGTGACCCAGATCTCAAAACTTCCAAAAACAGGACCTGGAGCAGTTGCTTGGTGGGTGAAAGTCATTTGCCACTAAAGCCTGGTGACCTGTTTGGTCATAGGATTGTTCTTGGTCTCCACACATCATTGCATGTCTGTCTGTCTGTCTGTCTGTCTGTCTGTCTTCTTTCTCTCTCTCTCTCTCTCTCTCTCTCTCTCTCTCTCTCTCTTTCCCATATACACGTGTATACAAAATAAACAATATATAATAATTTTTTAAAAAATAAAATCCAAAACTTCCCCAGGGCACAGGCTATATATTCCTTATCTGAGAGATTTGGGAGCAGAAGCGTTTCTGTTTATGTCTTTGGAGTCTTTCAGGGACTTGCATAGATTTTACCAACTAAGCATTTTTATGTGAAAATCCCAAATCTGAAATGCTCAAAAGTTTTTGGATTTCTAACCAGAAATCCAAGCTGGGCTGTTTGCCAGATCCCTCCTTCTCCACCCCCACCCCCACCTCTGTGCTATAGTTGCCCTGAGTAAGAAAAAACCGGTCTTGGAAAGAGAGTCGCAAGGGCCCCATTACTGGGATGTATAAATCTGCCTCATCCCACCCCCGACCTCCCCAACCCAGTGCAGCCCTCTCCCATCTTTGCAGGCAAGAAAATAAGCTGATGACAGAACCTCTAAATTCAACCCCTGGTTATCATTTCAATGTGAAAAATAAGTGAAATATATAAAGAAGACAAACACCTCAGCTGGCTGCAGACTAGCTGTCCCCTGCAGCAATGTGGCTCAGACAGCAGGACGAGGAAGGGCAAGAAGCTGTGCTATTTATTACCTGGGGGGACAGGGGCAAGCACTCTAGAGGCAGCTGCCAATCATCAGATGAGGTTTGCAGGGAAGGCCGCCCAGCACCCACAGCCTAGGAAGAAATACCCATTCTTTCTCTCCTCTGCTCCTGCTTTGGTGAGAGGTGGGCATCCCAGCCCATCTGTTGGCACTGGCCAGTGATAAGCACTCTGTTTGCATTCTTCTGAGCAACACACTTTCCTTCTGAAAGAGCCCTAGGACGTGTATCCACAAAGGTCTCTGCAACTCAGCTGTACCATGTTCCGGGCATCCATCTTCCCTGAGGGCCCTTGAAGAGCAGGGTACTCCCACTCCAGAGTGAGATCTCGCTTTTGAAACCCTTGGGTCAAGGGTTTGTCTCTAGACATTCGGGGAATCTAGTCTCATCCAGCCATCACAGGTGTAGAATGGTTCTCACTTGGCTCAGCAACTACCCCGTGTCCAAGTAGAAGTCTTTATATGCCTATGACTATCATAGACATTTGTCTTCAGACTGCTTTTATCATGATTCAGTACGTTATGTGCTTCCTGAGGGAGTCCAGTGCATGCATCCAGAACAAGGAAAGCAAAGAGCGTGTGAGTCCACAGCCCCCTTCATCCATGCAATGAGCTAGAGTATTTTCTATTTGATCCCATTCCCTCTCCCTTCCTTTATTTTACAATTTGTGTTTCAACCTTTCTGACTTAATCATGAGCACTCACTAATGTCCTGGCATCCATGACCTCAAAACCTAGAAAAACAATTCTATGTGTTTAAATTGAAAGAGATGAGTGGATAATGAATGCATGTATAAATATATGCTTGAAATGAGATGTGGTCAATCCACACTAGGGAGCAGATCACTCAGCAAGAACAGATCTAGTCTGTAGGTACCAACAGGACAAGGTCTTAAAAATATATAGTTGATGAAAAGTGCACGCACACACCTATATGGGAACATCACAGAGAGTTGTGATCAGTGGTGATATGCACACTGAATACATTTTAATGAAAACAAAGAATATTAAAGGTAAAAGAAAGAGTTTCATATTACTTGTCAAATTAAAAATTAATTTAAAAAACCAAGTTGCATAAATGAGACACATATACTTAAAATGCATCATGAACTCAATAATGCTCAAAGGGACATTGAGGTAAAAAAAATCTTGTAAGACTGCTTAGCTGCAAGTTAGAGTGCAGAGACGAAATCACAAATGAGTGTGAATGTGCTCTCACACATGGAAAAAATAATCAGATGCCATTCTGAGCCAACTCACCACGGATACGATAGCACTGTTTGAGCCTACACCTAAGAGAGCAGATTTATGTAAGGGCTTGGTAATGTGTGGGCAGCTAAAGAGTAATGAGTGGAGATACAGAGGCAGGCAGCAATGTGTAAACGCATGCTTGAATATATCAATGTACAGATGCATAATCCATGAGTTAACATGAATATGCATAAGGACCCCAGAGAGAACAAACAGAGCATGTAAATGTCACTTGGACTTAGTGAACAGAGACCTTCTTACTCTGTGCACCCCACACTCAGGAGATCTGCAGGAAGGACGGACAGTGAGTGCTAGCTAGGAGAGGGAGGTTTTTACTAATTCTCCTGGGGTCCTACCGCACAAAAAAAGGAAGCTTTGTTAGTGGCCCGGGGATCTGTGCAAGTAGCAGCATTTGGAAGGAGGCAAGATGCGGCAGGGGAGGGACACAGCAAGAAAAGCTGGCCATCCCTGAGCTATGGCCTGACAGAGATCCTGAGAGCTGGGCTGTGGGAGCAGTAGGCAAGATGACAGAGACAGCTTGGTGGCAACTGTACTTTAGACTCATGAAGAAGAGTGTGTATGTCATTCATATGCCACAGCCTATATTTCCCAGCTACCTCATACACTGTGGGCTGATTGGAGTTGATCTTTAATAAACACTGAAGTCACAATCTGTGATATAATTATCTACACATATATTAGATAAAGCCACATGTTTTGTCCCCAGGAAAGCCAGCGAACCTCAAAGATAAGATCCACAGATCATTTGCCTTTGGTAAACGCCAGTCTTTCCACCCAAGCTAGAACTCAGGGTTAGGGAGGGCGAGTGGAGTGTACGTGGTCTACACTAGTTAGGGGGAAGCTAGTGATGTTTCCTGCGCTTGTCCACGCACTCGCTGCTCACATGAAGGCAGATCTGAGAGAGGCAAAACAATTCTTAGCTAACTAGTAAGCTGATTCTCTCCAGATACAGAACAGCCAGTGACTCGGGCTGCCCAGGCCCTGTCTGGAGAGTACAGAAATCCATAGTAGAATCCTATGAAATGTAAAAGCTCCCTCGCAGCAAAGGAAACGATATTTATGCGACACCAGGGCCTACACGTAACAAAAAGTACCTGTTCATTTTCCAAGGGGTTAATATTCACAATATATAAGGAACTAAAAAAAGTTAAACACCCAAAAACAAATTGTCTAATTAACAAATGACCAGATGCCCTGAGTACAGTTCTTGAAAGACAGATAAATGGCCATTAGATCCGTGACAAAGTAAGCAATGTCATTAGTCAACACAGAAGTACAAATCAAAATCACACCCACCACATCCCACTCAGAAAGACTCTCATCAAACAACAGGAGCTGGGGGGGGGTCCTCACATATGACTAGTGGCAGTGTGAATTAGTGAATTACTAAGCTACTGAAAAATCAGTAGAGAGGTTTGTCACAAAGTACAAAACAAAACTACCATATGACCCAGACACCATACTCCTCAGAATCCCAAAGGACCCTAAGTCAGGATACCTTAGTGGCATCTATCTATACATCCATGCTTCTCATGACACTGTTAGGGCATCAGCCTGGGTACTCACCTCAAATGAATGAATAAAGAAAATGTGATAGTCTACACAGTGGAATACTACACACCCATAAAGAAGGATGAAACTGAGTCATTTGCAAGAAAGTGGACGACTTGGGGATCATCAGATAAGCAATATAGATCAGACCCAGAAATACAAACATACATTTCCTCTCCTATGTAGAATCTAGATTAAAAAAAAAAAGACATGGAAATAGAAGGGGGACTATTTGGCAAGAAAGGAGTGGGGGAAGCAGAAGGAGGGAGAAATGGTAATGTGTGTATGGAGGTAGATGGAAGTATATTATATACATGTATGACTGGGAGAGGACAGCAGTTAGGACGGATAAATAAATAAATAAATAAATAAAGCAAAATATCCCACAAGACCCATTATTTCAAACAATGAATAAAACATTAGATTTTCTTTTACAAATCTAAAATACAGAATTTAAAAGCATTCTTGGTTCTTGTGACAGTTATGAATGCACGGCTTTGGGCATACACTTATGATACCATTTTATCCCACCCAAATCATAACCCACCAAAATGGTTAAGATGGTCAATTCTATGTCCTGTGTATTGTATCACCCTAAAATACTGGAGGAAAAAAAGCAGCTACATTTTATCATTTTTCTTTTGTTTTCCTGAGAATCTATGCATCCATTCATCTATCCATCCATCCATCTATCCATCCATCCATCCATCCATCCATCCATCCATCCACATGCCTGTGCATCTGTTCACTAATCCACTTGTCCTAATTCTGAAACAGGAGGCCACATCCCCAGGCTGGTAGGCAGTGCTCAGACAGGGGTAGCCACTCTCCTCACCAGCAATCTCAGCCTCCCCACCTGCAGCTTACCTGAGCAGAGGGACACAGGTGACACTGGCTTGTGTTACTGAAGAACACAGTGATGACTTTCCAGTCCTTCTCAAAGTCAAGTTTCTGCAGTGAAACAACAGAGAAAAAAGAGCTTGAGCCAGAAGTCAGTCTGCCCATGTTTCTCAGTCTCACACCCCAACACCTTAAGTCACTGTTTTTGTTAGTCTCGAGTATCTGATCCTCCTGCCTCTGCATCCTGAGAGTTATAAGCACGAGTTACCATTGGCTTGGATGTTCTCTCTCTCTCTCTCTCTCTCTCTCTCTCTCTCTCTCTCTCTCCCTCCCTCACTCCCTCCCTATCTCCCTCCCATCCTCCTTTCTTTTCTTTATTTTTCTTTTCTTTCTTTCTTTCTTTCTTTCTTTCTTTCTTTCTTTCTTTCTTTCTTTCTCTGTCTGTCAAAAGTAGTACTTGGTAGTCTAATGTGGAATAACAACTCTTCTATAAAGCAGTTTGCACCTTCTTGTATTAAGCAGCATACCTTGATAAAAAAATTCTTTTGCAATGTCAAATTGAACCTAGGGCCTTGGGCATGCTAAGTAAGTAATCTACCACTGAGTTACATACACACATCCTTTTTATTTTGACAAGTTAAAACTTTCAAATTTTCACAAAATTACCTAGGCTAGCCTTAAACTCACTCTGTAACCTGACAGGCTTTGCACTTGTGATCCTCCTGCCTCAGTCTACCAAGTAGCTGCGTTTACAGGCCTGTACCACCAGGCATGGCTCTCAAAGGATATTTTAAGGAAAGGAGGGCATACAAGTTTTAGCTACAATGACACCCTGTCTGTAGGGAGGGGAATCAGCAGCTTGCATAAACATATGAAGTAGTGTGTTCTTGTATAAGCTACCCAACACTCATGTAAATGAAGCACTACATGGTTGTTAAAATGAAAATGGAAGCCATAATTAACATCACCAGAAAAACTGAGAAAAGTTGATTACAGAAAGTATGCAGGAGTCAGCAGCTGGAGATAGACAGGCAGAGGGCGGAGAGCGGAGAGCGGACCCCTTCCCTTCCGGCGCACACCGCTCTGCTCCAGCGCAGGGCGCAAGGCCTGGGTGCCATGCACCCACCCAGGTTTCCAGCTCTCCCAGCGATCTCCGGACCACTGGTAAGAGGAACACACATCTGTTCCAGTCCAAACTCGTGGGACTTGAGTCAGCAGCGGGAGATAGACTGGCAGAGGGCGGAGAGCGGACCCCTTCCCTTCCGGCCCACACCGCTCAGCTCCAGCGCAGGGCGCAAGGCCTGGGTGCCGTGCACCCACCCAGGTTTCCAGCTCTCCCAGTGATCTCCGGACCACTGCACAGGGCGCAAGGCCTGGGTACCGCGCACCCACCCAGGCTTCCAGCTGGACTCTCCTAACAATCTAAGGACCACTGGTGAGCAGCTGAACCCAGCATCTGTTCCAGCCCAATCGCAAGCGACCTGAGACAACAGCAGGACATTGAGAAAGGCCCAGGACAAGACAGACTCTCCCTTCTGGTCTGCACAAACAACAGGTCTCCTTGGGCAGGGATGGCAGGAGGTAAGCATAAGAACAGAAGCAACAGAATCCAAGGGTACTTGGCATCACCAGATCCAAACTCACCCACCCCATCAAGTCCTAGATACATCAGCACACCAGAAAAACAGGACATGGATATAAAGTCACTCGTCATGATGTATATGGAGGACTACAAGAAGGAAATACAGGAAAAGGCAGATAAACAAGTAGAAGCATTTAAAGAGGAAAAACTTAGAGAGGTACAGGAAAACACAGATAAACAACTAGAAGCATTTAAAGAGGAAATACGTAGAGAGTTACAAGAAAAC
>LR753328.1:212226-226425 GCA_902729485.2 Mus minutoides | reverse complement strand
CACCAAAATAAACACTATAGCATATGCTGGAACACAGGACTCCCAGGGTAGGAGCTAGAGAAAGTACCCAAGGAGCGGAAGGGGTCTTCAACCCTCTAGGTGGAAGAATAACATGAACTAACTAGTTCCCCCTGCGCTCATGTCTCTAGCTGCATATATGGAAGAAGATGGCCTAGTTGGCCATCATTGGGAGGAGAGGACCCTTGGTCATACAGACTCTATATGCCCCAGAACAGGGGAAGGCCAGGGCCATTATGTGGGAGGGGGTGGGTAGGGGAGCAGGGCGGGGACGTGGGAGGGTAAGGGAAAATTTCTGGATAACATGTGAAATGTAAAGGAAGAAAATATCTAATAAAGAGGAAAAAAAAAAGAAAGTATGCATATCCAGTGACACTCCATTTTACACAGATATACATACTTAGAAAAAAATGTGGAAGGGAATATGTACAAAATCATTACTAGTAAGCTTAAGGGTGGTTTAGTATTACATCTGCTTTCTGGTTTTTCTATAGTGAACATACTGTGCACATAACAAAACAAACCTGTTTGCTGAGGCAGCATTGTACAGTCAGGGAATTCTGTGAATTCTGATCTTTAGGATCTAGCTCTAACTGACTGCTTGAACTCGGCCTTGTCACATGACTTCTTGGAATTTTAGTTTCTTCATCTTTAAAATCACAGGGTTAGATTCAGGACTGTCCAGTTGTTATACAGAACAATTACACTCTCATTATCATTATGATAGCTGAACGTCCAGTGTCCCGGAGACTGCATTTGTTTTGTTTGTTTTTTGAGTACAAAGTCTAACTCTGCTCCAGGTTGGTACCAGATTGCGCAAACTCCTGAGTGCTGGTATTATGGCTGTAAGTCGCCATCGCTGGATTTGACGGGATTTAGAATAACCTAGGAGATACACTTCTATGCTTGTCTGTGTGGGCAGCTCTAGAGAGGCTTGAGGAGGGAAGAGCCACCACAAACATGGTTAGCACCAACCATGGTCTAGGGTATTAGACTGAATACTACGAAAGAGGAGAAGCCAGAGGGCTCCAACATCCCCACTCTTTGCCTCCTGACTGAGAGAAAGACACAATGTAATCAGATGTCTCATACCCCGACCAACGACCAATGGCCAAAGCTTCTCTGCCATGAGGGACTGTACCCCACATACCATGAACCCAAACAAACTCTTCCTCCTTGAGTTGTTTCTTGTTAGGTAATTTATTTCCTGTGTGTGTGTGTGTGTGTGTGTGTGTGTGTGTGTGTGTGTGTGCATGTGGGTGTATTTGTAGGCATCTCCCTCAACTATTCGCTGTTTTTCTGAGACAGTGTCTCTCGATGAAACCAGTACTCTCAAATTTGGCTAGACTCGCTGGTCAGCATGACCTAGAGATCCTCCTGCCTCTCCCCTCCCCAGTATTGGGGCTACAGGCACATACCATTCTGCCTGGTTATTATGTGGGTGCTAGGAAGTGAACATGGGCCCTCGGGATCACACAAGCATTTTCTTCTGACTGAGCCAGCTTTCCCCAGCACTGTGGTAAATATTCATGATAGCAATCATTGCTTCAAAGACAGTGATAGCTACTGGCTTTTAGTGAGCTTCAACTGTGCCGGCATGTTCAAGACACCATTCAATCCTCTATAAGCCCTTTGCATTAGGCTTTGATATTCCTCCGGTGCTTAAATAGCAAAACTGAGCTTAAGGGAGGCTGGGTGCCTTACCCAGCATCACACCTGGAAAGTCCAGGTCATATGTAAGCAAGCCCATCTCTATGTGAAAGGTCATTTAGTCCATCTGCTGAGCTTCTGCAGTTCTACACAGGAAGACATCCTAAATAAATCATTCTAAACAGAACCAGTCACTCTTTTCTCCGAAGTGACTGGCCTTCAGAGTATTACAGTGGAAGGGGTGTTTCCCCAGGGGCCAGGACACATGAGCTGTGCACCAGGACTGTCAGCACTCTGTATCTTGGTGTCATTGTCTTGCAGCAAACCTGGACAGCCCACCCACACCAGAGTTCCAAAGCCTCTTACCGGGTTGTCCTTCAGGCGCCTCACCAGCTCTTTAGCCTGAATCCACAAGTCTCTGGGAGATGGGAAGCATAATCAAGAAAGTTACATTCTTTTTTGTTTGTTTGTTTGTTTTAGTTTTTCAAGACAGGGTCTCTCTGTATAGCCCTGGCTGTCCTGGAACTCACTTTGTAGACCAGGCTGGCCTCGAACTCAGAAATCCGCCTGCCTCTGCCTCCCGAGTGCTGGGATTAAAGGCGTGCGCGCCACCACGCCTGGCTAGAAAGTTACATTCTTAATGTTCAGGAAGGCGATGTCCTCACTCCCAGAACATCTGCCAGCATCTGAACCAGAGGCTACCCTGAACTACACTGGCTTCTGAGGGGGCAGACTTGACCTAATCTTTGAAGCCAACTGAAATTAGCAGGGGGAAGGTATTAGGGCATTGACTTAATGAAGAGCTCTACTTCAAAGCTCTCTGACTTGTCAGTCCCGTCAAGTCCCTACATACCCAAGGCCAGCAAGAGTGCACAACCCCAGAGACGGAGGAGAAGAAAACTTACTCAGCAGTAGTGTGGACTTCAGTGCCCTTCCCAGGAGAACACGTGGGCATCAGGACAGAAGGATTGAAATGTCTGATGATATCTGAAAGAACTACAGAGAGAGTCAGGGGTCACCTCAAAAGATAAACGACTCCCTAGGGTGACAAGACAGCCTTGCTGCCTCATTGTGGGGCTTAGCCTCCACCCCATGCTGTCAAGTCACCCCTGAGGCATACCCTGGACAGGGAAGGGAGCTAAATTGAGCATATCTGCCTAGCTGGGCCAGGCCCAAGGTCGACTGCACTCCAGGCACATTCTCATTTACTCCCTAGGAGACTTGAGATGGAGACATCAAACAAGCGTGTCAGGTCCCCCGGCTGACAGAGATGACGGGGATTAGAACCAGAACTCTGGGCTGCCTTCCTGTTGGCTCCCTTGCTTTTTGTGAGTGACAGCAGGGCGGGAAGGCTCCAGGGAACACACAGAGAACATGTCGCCAAGCTGACAGCCAGAAGACTGCTAAAAATAGTGCTGTCAGGAATGTTTAAGTCTTGCTCCTCAGAGAGGACAGGGCGGAGCGGGGAGGCTGGGCTGTAGAGGGAAATACTTCTTTCTCCCCTTTCTTCTTGTCCCATCCTCAAAGAACCCCAGGATTTATGGAAGCAAAATCCAGAGGGCTTCAGGAGAATTCTCAATGGGGGAACACATCTGCTGATAACAGGCAGGGAGAGAGAGGAGAGCTGGGCTGGAAGCCAAGGGACCGGTTGCTTGGCTTCACGACTAGAGGTGGTCACCTAACTTTACCATTCAGGGTTGCCCTCCTGACCCCACACACATGAGCAAGGTTTTCTCATCTGTGACAAGCTTGCAGGATCCCAGGCTCGTAGGTGGGAAATGCAGAGCCTTGCACTCAGTTCAACGTTAAGAATGGCGTGCATGAGTGCATATATGCATGTGTGCCTTTGTGCTTGTGTGCATGTGTGCATGTGGGGAGTACTTCATCCCTGTGAGGATACTTGCTAAAGGCTGGTGAGAATACATACGTACTAAGTCATAGTAGGAAGTCACTGGAAGAACTGCTTTCCGAAGTAAAAGTGATCAAACTTTCCCTTAAAACATTTCACAAAACTTTGCCTTATCAATTTGTCTCATCTGCTGGGGTCTTGGTCTATCGTTGCTTAGTCTTGGGGTTCTCTGGTTATAGGGGACAGAACAAAAGGCAAGGCATGAGGGCAGAGATGCCCCATGTTTCCAGGGACTCTGCTACTTACTAAATGCACAACCTTGGAAAAAGTCTGTTTATCTATTTTTAACATTCAGTTTTTCCATTTGCAAAATGGCCTCATAGATGGAAAGGGTGTGGCTTGATGTGGAGGTCACTAGAGTACTCTAAAACTCAGTCAGAGAGCGCAAGAGCTGAGCCTGGGTCAACCCCATCATACACTGAATGGCCTGCACATCTCTGGACCACTTTCTCTGTGGAACTCCTGCCTCGGCTGTCAGTAACGGCTGCCAGCCATTATGTTTTCTTCCCTACTCAGGGCACCCTCAGCTTCAGAAGTCCTGATGCTGAGGGCTTCAGGGGCAAGATCTGCCCTCCCTGTCACCTCTGCTGTCATTTGCTCAGTTGGGATTCCTGGTTGTGATTAGACATGGTGGGCTGAGGAGGAGAGAGAGAGGCAAACAAAAAGCAAGGCAAAGAGACAGAGTGGTCCTGGGGGCTCCAGGTCTAAAGAGCATCCTCAGGCATTCCCACATTGACCACCTCATATCGTTTCTTCTACCACTTGAACAGGAACAAGTCTAGGCCTCAACAGAGCTGTGACAGCCACCAAGTCAGTGACCACTCTGACTCCTGCCTAGGAGACCCTCCTACAACCCTAATCCTCAGTAGCCCCTTACCAGGTGATGGGAGTGCTGGATAGTCACCTCAACCTTCCTTACTGGAACATGAGCAAAGGAGGGACAGTATCCTCATCTCTGTCCTTTCTAAGAACTGAATACATCACAAGCCCTTCGTGTCAACTTCTAAGTCCAACTGATAGGGCACCAGCCACCCCCTGCTCATCACTAGCAGGGTGGCAGCTGAGCCTTGCCAGCTCATCTCACAAGCAGTGGATGGGAGACTCTACCCAGACTAGCTCAGTAGCATTAGGAATTCAGGGTTCTAGGGTAGCTCAATAGAGTCACAAAAGTCCTCTGGCATCAAAGGAAGATGCCCAGACCACAGAGAATGGATTCATCAACACATCTGTATGCAGAGAAGCCAACACATTAATTACAATTACTTCCTTTCACTTTCTTCACTTTACTTGCCCAAGCCCAGAACATGTTTTTATGGAGAGAGAGAGAGAGAGAGAGAGAGAGAGAGAGAATAGAATAAGGTTAGAAAATTAGGCTTGGGTCTTCCTCTTGAACAGAAGGAAGGATCCAGGACATTTTTCTCAGATAAGTGCCACGAATCCACTTCTGAGGTTGTCATACAGGAGCAAGATCTTACAGGTTTTGGTCTGGTCCTTCCAGTCCCCCTTACCCTGTATGTTTCTCATGATTTCTATTCAGGACATGTGATCTTCTATCCCCTGCCTCCCTTATGCCTCCCTAGCCTGCCTTCCCATCTTCCCAGGCACTAGTGACGCAATGAAGCTCTAGAGAGCATCTTCTTTATTAACAAACATCTGCTGTGTCCCAGGGGGTGGAAACCCAGGACTCACCTGTCATGATTCCCATGCACACATCCTGTGTTTTGTTCTTGATGCTGTAAGAAGCGAGCACACAAGGGTCAGACTACGTTTGTTGTGCACGAGAGCCTTTTCCTTGGCCATCACAGGCCATTTCATAACAAGCTTTGGCTTATCCTTGCTCTGGGAGTAGTGAAGGATAAACAGTTTCCTCAGGATCTTCTTCCCGAGCTCTCTAGTCCTGCCCAAAGCTGAAGAGGACACTGAGTCCAGGGTAAAATGACTCCAGTCCAAACCCTGCAAGGCCCTCAGGAGCAGAGGGAGAAGGCCCTGGGCAGTCACGGGGATTCCATTCCTCTGGTCTTTCCCACTTCTCTCTCATTCACCCAGAGGAGCCACAGGAGTCATGGGTTCTGGGAGGATGAGGGAGGCAGGAATTGGTTCCGGTCACTGCTGTCCCCCAACCCTTAAGCAAAGACTTTGAACTCTCTGGTCCTTGGTGTCCCCCATCAATCAAGCAAGGAGTTAGCAGAGGGAGTGTGTGGCATGTCTCTGCTAGCTGTGTACCAGGATGGATACCTTTGAGGTTTCTCCATGTTGATCGTGCCAGACCCAGAGGCTAGAGGCTGGAAAAGATAGATACTTGGTGTGAGTAAGTCAGTCAGGGGAAACCAGCATGAGGCAGGGAAGCTACGAGTCTATAGAAGACCAAGTCCACCTTGCTCACTTTATGTCCAGGAAAGCACACCCTGCTTCCCCACAGCTTGTCTGCCAGACCATCAGAATAACAGAGTGGCTGACAGCTTCCTTCAGAGCATCCATTTAAACATAATGTAAGTCACACTATATTCTACACAGAATCAGAAGATTGATTTATAAAGTAAAACCTTCTGTCATCTAAGGGTGACTGCTCTCTCTTTGACTAGAATGTGAGAGCCGTCATAGGCAGCCGATCTCATCTGTTTGCATTCGGCTGTATTTCTTTGACCTCATTCAATGCCTGGCATGTTGTAAGTTCTCAGTGAATGTTGAACAAAAATGTATTTTTCTTAACAAATGAATTTGTTTTCCCCTTGATGAAATACTGGGTAATGCAGGTTAATGCTTGTTGTTTATCGTGGTACAGAAAGGAAGATAATTTCATCCTATCCCAGGGAGACTTGGAGCTGTGGCCAAGACATTGAAAGCACCCACAACCATTAGTTATTATTCGCATTTTCATAGTTTCAAACACACAAACACACATAAAGTTTAGATGTGTTTAAGGTTAGATCTGTCAAGTTTACTATAAGGTAACTAACTAGTAGGTAACTAGAAGGTGACTAGTAGGTAACTAAAAGGTAACTAGTCAGTAACTAGAAGGTAACAGATATAGTGGCAACATGTAGATAGTTATGTCCTCATCCTAGCCCAGAGTGCTTTAATGAGCATAGCTATCCAAGCTTCAACCTGGTAAGCCCATGCAGATGGGTCACTATTTTAAAGCTCTCTAGGGAGCATAGGCTGACCATAAAATTCCCCTCCCTGGGGGCAAAGTCTCTGATTTGTCAGTAAAAGGGACTTCAGAAGGTTAGTCTTCCAAGAGAAGTAACAAGTTGAACAAAAATCACTAGACGATGTGTGCCAGGGGTTGTGACACGGAGCTGTGGGTGAGGCGGTCGGGCGGGGCGGGGGACGGGATGCAGGAAGTGGACTTCTTTAGTCCTTCAAGTTGGGACACTGCCTGCCAGCTTGAGCATAGTTGCCTGAGGGTCAGAGAACCTACAGTTTTGAGACCTTATAGTTCACATACTGGAAACAGGAATGTTTGAAACCTCCTGGTTTCAATGTTGGTGGCTGATTGAACTAAAGACTCACAGTATTTTAGGACCACAAAATGTTTTCTTCTGTAATTGGCTGATGGACAACAGGATGATGATGCCCCACAGGAGAGGTGGTGGTCAAGAGACAGAAGAAGGAAGGAAGAGATAAAACAGGCCAGGAGTTGGGTAAGCTCATCTGGGAGGTCTCAGAAGCCATGAGAATAGCCAGTGTTCTTTCTCATGGCACAAGACACAAATGAATCTTTTCCTTCTTTTTCACCCTGTATACCTAGAGTTTTCTTGTATAGAATATGTGATTGCAGGAGATATTGAAAATAAATTTTGTAAATACTTGCATATCTTATTTCAAATTGAAAGAATACTAATCTAAAACTGCAACTAATTTTTAGAGAATCCCAAATTAGTGAGCATGTCTTCATTTCAGAGACTCCAGAAACTCAAAGCAAAAACGTCAGCCTTGAAGACTTTAAATGTGCAATCTCCTGGTGTGTGTGTGTGTGTGTGTGTGTGTGTGTGGTGTGGTGTGGTATATGTGTATGTGTATGGTATGTGTGGTGTGTCTATGTTTGCTTATGGTATACCCTAGTTGAATACACATCTGGCTTTCAGGCATACAGAGAGAGAAGGGTGGCCTACGAGGAGCTGGGCCTTCAAGTCTTGTCCTGAAAGCAGAGGGACCTGACTGTGGACTATTAGAGTCATCCTGTCTAAGCTTGTTCTGTCTCTGTGGCCCAGACTCCCACCCAGGAAGCGGGAAGGGAGTGAGGGCAGACAACGTTACCATTCATGAGTGGAAACTCTATCTTAAAATGAAGCTAGAAAGTCCAAGGCCACCAGAGCTTTAGATTTAGAACATGACCCCATGGAGACTTCTCTGTCCAGAGTGAAGGAACCAAAGAGTCCGCCCAGGAAGTGGGCTTCAGTGTGTTCAGAACAGGCTCAGCAGAGGCCAGCTGTCATCTGGCACAGGAGATCTCTGCTGTCTGCTTCCTAGTCCCTGCTTTGACATTGCTCCTGTGGTGATCCTCCTCTCCCCCGTCAACAGAATCACAAGGAAAGGTTTGTTGGCCAGTGCCAAGGCTATTTCCTAAAGCTAAGCCTGCATCTCCACTGCATCATCTCCAACCACTTCCATGGCCTCAGCCATTTCCCCAGTTCATGTCATTCATAGCTGCTAGACTGTGACTATGACTAGAGAAGGTTCTGGATCTGGCAGATCTCACACACTGTCCAAGGTAAGGACATATTCATAGTATGGCAGGGCAACTTCCAGAGAGGACAGTTGTTCAAGAGGAGTAGACACAGAGACTTGGGAATCTCAGGAGCTATGGGTGGCCTTGTTCTGCCATAGCTGAGTGGGTTGAGCCAGGCCTAGAGGAAGGCTGTGAGTAAGGGAGTGCAGGGAGAAGAGCCTGGAGGGAAGGAGAGAGCTTCCTCCCTCAGGTGTAAAAGGCACAGGAGAGTTCTGGGACAAAGGGCAACTCATGACAAGTCCTCTGCCTAGTCAGAGTCATGAGGACTTAAAGGACAGCAGGATTCTGCTTCTTGCTTACTCCAGTTATGAAAGAAGATGGCATGAGGACAGAAAGGATTGATAAGAGCTTGTGACATTGTCCTGTGCCATCTGGTTTTCTCCGTTTACCCTCTTCTTGATCCCTTTGCATGGCCATATAAGACATGCCACTTAGAGTTTATAAACAAAAAGCAATGAAAAGGTACCCATGAGGGTCTGTCTATGCTCAGCCCAGGGAGCAGCACTACTCTTAGGAGGTGTGGCTATTCTTAGGAGGTGTGGCTACTCTTAGGAGGCGTGGCCTTGTTGGAGTAGGTGTGTCACTGTGGGCACAGGCTTTAAAACCCTCATCCTAGCTGCCTTGAAGTCAGTCTTCTAGCTGCCTTCAGAACAAGAGATGGAACTCTCAGCTTTTCCAGTCCCATGGTCTGCCTGGATGCTGCCATGATCCTGCCTTGATGATAATAGACTGAACCTCTGAACTTGTTGTACACCAGCCCCAAATAAATATCCTTTATAAGAGTTGCCTTGGTCATGGTGTCTGCTCACAGCAGTAAAACCCCAACTAAGACAGTACCTACCACTACTAATCCTTAGAAACATTAAAGCCAAAACCACAAAGAGATGTAGCCTCATGCCTGATAAAGAGCAAGCAAACATGGGTCTGGAAAGATGCAAACAGAGGTCTGGTTAAGAGCACTGGCTGCTCTTCCAGAGAAGGCCTGTGTTGGGTTCCCAGCAGCCATACTGGCTGGCTCACAATGGCCTATAACTCTAGCTCCAAGAGATTTGATTTTCCTCTTCTGGTTCTAAAGTCATTCTCATGGTAGCTATATACACTCAGACACGTACACATAAAATAAAGTCTGCAAAAGAAATATTAAAAAAAAAAACCAAAACAGCATCAAACAAAAACAGGAAAATAAGTATTGAGACTATGGGGAGGGGTGGAGAGATGGCTCAGCTCTTAAAGGCTAGGCCCACAGCCCAAACTAGAAGAGAATATGGAGAAACAGGAACTCTATGCATTGCTGATGGGAATGTGAATTGTGTAGCCTCTATGAAAACCAATACAACACATCCTTAAAAGGAGAATGAATGGTTTTTAGACAAAATAGCGTTGTATATCTCAGCCTGGCCTGGAATTTGTTATCTAGCCCAGGCTGGCCTCAGATCTGCTTTGATCCTGCCTCAACTTCCTAAATTAGGATTACAAGTATGCATCATCACATTCAACTTCTTTTAAAAAAGATTAAAAGGATGATAGTCATGGAATTATATTTCAAGGGGTCTTTGCAAAAGAATGGAAGTAGGATCTCGAGACGATTATTTGTATTTAGTGTTTTTCACAGGATTGGCAATAGCCAAAAAGTGGCACAACCTCCATGTCCATGTGTGAAGAGTTAAAGTGTGGTATGTCCAAGCATTCAGTGGAATATTAGTCACTCATAAAAGGAAGCATCTGGCACAGGAGGAAATCATGTCAAACAGAATAAGCTATTTACATGACAGATACTACATGATTTCAAGGATGTTAAGTCTCTAGTTAAACTCACAGAAACCAAAAGTGGAAATGTGGTTTTTGTGGGCTGGGAAAACACAAGGTGAGTTGTTACTTAATGAGTGAAGAGTTTTGGTTTTGTAAGATGAAGGATGTTTTGGAGACTGGTCATACATGTTACTAAGTGCACACTTAAAAATGCATCAGATGGAGGCTAGGATCTGCATATGGGAGAAGACGCACTTTTTTGCAGGCCCGGGACATCTCCACTTTCCTGAAGATCTCACATTTTATTTTTCTTTGTGACTGAGTAAAGTGCCGTGGTGTATTTGTAGTGCATGTTTATCACCCGCTCACGTGATGATGGACAGCTAGGCTGCTCCCATTTCTCTGTGAGTGTTTCTGGGGAAGAGTGTAGCTTCCTTATGTCCAGGAGGAAAACTAGAGAATGGCCTGAAAACTAGAGAAGGGGAAAGAGGCATTAAGAAGTGGTGGTGGGAAGCAACAGAACTCATGCTATATGGATGGGGGATAATTATAAGAGGATAGTGGGTGCAGTAAGGAAGGGGGGGTGAGAAGTATAGAAACCACAGGGCTGTGTTCCTGCTGGGTGTGGACATTTTGTCACTGCTTCCTGTATTTACATTGTATTAGACATTATAAATGAAGATTTAAATGACTAAGATGGTAAGTTGTATAAATTCCTATTTACCACAATTATGAATTTTGATTAAAGTCAATGTGTTTTGAAAATTACTTTATGCGTATTTGCTGCATGTATGTCTGTGCATCACTGTGATGACCCAGTGACCATCAAAGTCAGGGGTCAGGAGAGGATGCCCAGTTCCCTGGGACTGGTGTTACACATGGTTGTAAGCTGCTGGGAATTGAACCTGGATCCTCTGCAAGACCAACACATGCTCTTAACCAGTGGACCAATACTACAGCCCCTCAATGTATTAAAAAACAAACAAACAAACAAAAAAACCAAGTACAAAGCAGACATAGAATTTCCTTTATCTTATAAATGCAAGGCTTAAAAGAAGATTCCTTTACCAATTCTGAGAAATGGCTATGAAATTCAGTATGGAAACTTCTTGAAAACTAAACATAAGTCTTCTGTATGGCCCAGCCACATCAACTCCTGAGTATGTACCCAAAGGATTCAAAGTGAGCGCATCACAAACACTTACATATCACTGTTTATTGCAGCCTCATTCACAACAGTTAAATTATGGGGCCAGCCTAGGTGTCTGACATCAGAGCCATGGTGTATGTACATAGTGGAAGGTTTTTGTTTTTGTTTTTGTTTTGTTTTGTTTTTTAGCCAAGAATCAAGTCATGTTGTTGAAAGAAAAATTGAAGCAATTGATGGCAATCCTACTGAGTGACTTACGTCAATCTCAGCAAGACAAATGCCACATGCTTTCTCTCCTTTGAGGTTCCTGTATCTTCTATAGATACATAAAATCATGAATGAATATATGAAATGAAAGTAGAAGTAAAAGGGAGCCCAGGGGATCAAGGGTGACTAACGGCAGAAAGAGAGGCGAGAAATAGAAAGAGATAATGTAAATATTAAGAGATAAAAGATATAAAGGGGATATGCTCAATAAAAATACATACCTTGGAGAAAACTCAACAAATCTTAAAACTTTTGGCAAGATTCAGGGCAATTCTTGCCAGTGGATTTAACTTATTAATGAGAAACTTCAAGCATTCCCTTTCCTGAGGTGATCCTAGGCATTCATTTGATGTTAAAAAATTAGATCCTCTAAGATTTTAGCATATCTTTGGCGCATACAATGCTTTCTCCCAAATGGAACACTGTTTGCAATAGATACACTCCTACAGCCCAAGCCAGCCTTCACATCATTATGAAGCTGAAGATGACCTGGAACTTCTGATCGATCCTTCTGCCCCCATATCCCAAGTGCTCAGACTACAAGTCTGCCACCATGCCTGGCCTCCAATGGAACATTATGCCAAGCCATCAGGAGCTTATTCATGGTGTCACCAGTAACAAATGGTCTCCTGAGTCAAGCACATGAAATACTTACAATTTCTGAGTTGCCGATGGCTGCCACGAGTTTAATGTCTGAGGGTCTCAAAGAGTGAACTGTGAAGATAAGAGTCCATAGGGCAAGGTCAGATCTACCACAAGGTAGGCAGAGAATGCCCTATGGGGTTATGCAGAGAAGACCCACACCCTACAGCCGTATAGCCGAGGCCAAGTCTGCAGGCAAATTCAGGATCCTGTACTTACTGGGAATCCTGGAACCCTTAATCAAGACTCCCTCCCCTCTGGAGGCCACACTGTAGACCTGGACTTGGCCTCTCCAAACTAATGACCCATGACTCTTGTCTGGCCCTTTGCTTACCCAAGATTCTGCATTTCTGAGCTAGCATTAAAAAGGGATGGGCCAAGAGAATAAAATTAAGGTCATCTGGGTACCCATTGGTTAACTGTACCTTGAAGATTATCACTCAAATCAGTGACTACAAAAATGCAAATTATATGCAAATGACACACATCTCTTTAACCCACATGGGTGTATTCCTAGAAACCAGACTTCCTGGCTGTGTTATGGGGGGTGGGGTGGGGATTTAATTGCAAACTAAAAGATGACATTTTCTATTTTTCTTAAAATAAGTTTTTAAAATGGAAACTGGAGTAGAAGTCACGTGTGTGTGCGTGTGTGTGTGTGTGTGTGTGTGTGTGTGTGTGTGTGTTTGCACACGCACATATCCATTAAACCCAGCCAGCCACTTAAGATGTAAGGCTGGTTTACAGCATCCAGGTCTTAGAAAAACCTTGCCTATGATAGGTGGGGATGACTAGAAAGGCCAATGTGGCTACATGGCAGGGGTGGAGAAGCCACATGAGTGACAGCTCCTGACTAACAATTCCCAGGGCATTTTCTCCCTCGAAGGAGTCAAGGTTGTCCCCATGCATCTTTTACCCTTAAGTGTGGTGTTGTTGCTGTCCCTCTACAGAAATAACCAAGGAGGAAAGAGACCAATGGTTCTCAACATCCTAATGCTGCAGCCCTTTAATACAGTTTCTCATGTCATGGTGACCCATAAAGTTATCTTCACTGATACTTCATAACTAATTTTCTACTGTTATGAATCATAATGTAAATATCTGATATGCAGGATATCCTGATATCCTCACCCTTAGGTTGAGAACTGCTGAGTCAGTATAGTGAAGGGCTAAGGAAGAATGGAACGACCAAGAGATAGAGGAGCGATGGAGGTAAAGCCTCTGTTGGCCACAGAGCCTTTCCTGTTCATGGCCAGTGGGCACATACCTGACTCAGAAAGCACACTCAATTCTAACTTCTTTGGCTTGCAAGGGAATGGAAAATTCTTCAGTGTCAAAAACTGAAATCAAACACACAAAGCATCAGTTTCCATGTACAGAAGTACTGCCTGCTAAAACAATTGGCATGGAGACGACCTAGTCCTTGGCTATCTAGGCTCAAAATCCAGAAGCAACACTTGCACATGGTCACATTTTCCTAACTTCTATACTCAGGTCCCCCTGACGAGTGATGGCATGTTCATCTTAACGAGGACTTCAGCACACGGCATGTGTACATCTTGGAATAGTGTGGAGGAGAAGTGTGTTAGTCAGGGTTTCTATTCCCTCACAAACATCATGACCAAGAAGCACTTGGGGAGGAAAGGGCTTATTCAGCTTGCTCTTCCACATTGCTGTTCATCACCAAAGGAAGTCAGGACAGGAACTCAAGCAGGTCAGGAAGCAGGAGCTGATGCAGAGGCCATTGAGGGATGTTCTTTTCTGGCATGCTTCCCCTGGCTTGCTCAGCCTGCTCTCCTATAGAACCCAAGACTGTCAGCCCAGAGATGGTCCCACCCACGAGGGGCCTTTCCCCTTGATCACTAATTGAGAAAATGCCTTACAGCTGGATCTTGTGGAGGCATCTCCCCAACTGAAGCTCCTTTCTCTGTGATAACTCCAGCCTGTGTCAAGTTGACACCCAAAACCAGCCAGTACAATTGACCCCTTGTCAACTTGACACACAAACACATCACTAGTAAGCCTCAACCCTTAGTTCTTATCCATCCCCAAGATCTTAAATAACTTTAAAAGTCCCACAGT
>LR753328.1:195149-212126 GCA_902729485.2 Mus minutoides | reverse complement strand
AAAAAAAAAAAAAAAAAAAAAAAAAAAAAAAAAAAAAAAAAAAAAAAAAAAAAAAAAAAAAAAAAAAAAAAAAAAAAAAGTCCCACAGTCTTTACATATTAAAAGCTCAATCCTTTAAAAATATCCAATATCTCTTAAAATCCAAAGTCTTTTTACAATTAAAAGTCTCTTAACTGTGGGATCCACTAAAATATTTTCTTCCTTCAAGAGGGAAAAATATCAGGGCACAGTCACAATCAAAAGCAAAAATAAAATTCCAACTGTCCAGTGTCTGGGATTCAACTCACGATCTTCTGGGCTCCTCTAAGGGCTTGGGGCACTTCTCCAGCCATGCCCTTTGTACTACACACATTGTCTTCTATGCTCCAGCTGCCTGTACTCCACTGCTGCTGCTGTTCTTGGTGGTCATCTCATGGTCCTGGCATCTCTGAAACACTGCTATCTTTCACTGTAACTTGGCTTCAACAATAGCCTCTCATAGGCTGTCTTCATGGTGCCAAGCCTCAACAACTTTGCATGACCCCATTCAGTCCTGAGCCATCAATTGCAATTGAGGCTGCACCTTCACCAATGGCCTTCCATGGCCTCTCACAGTGCTGAGCCTCAGCTGCTCTGCATGACCCCTTCATGCCTTCAAAACCAGTACTACCTGGCTAACAATTACACATTACCAAGTCCAGCCACAGCACAAGGTACAACCTTGGCTATCTCTGTAACACAGCCTCTGTGCTCTCAGAAAACACTTCCCAGAAGATGTCACCTCAATGATGCTGGTCTCTTCATAATCACAGCTAATTTCTTAGCTCCAGCTAACCAGCATCAATAGTCCCAGTAATGCAAAGGTCTTGCTTTAGTAGTTCTGGTATCTTGTTAATCACAGCTGATTCTTCAGCCCCAGCTAACTAGAACCACAGAATCTTCACAATCAAACTAGCAATGGCCCTGAAAAGAGTTTTTATACCTTTCCTCTGAAATTTCACAAGCCAGGCCTCCATCTTCTGCCCTGTTCTCAACATTATCTTCCAAGTTCCTACACAACATACCACAGAGCTCTTAACACTGAATGGATCTTCTGGCCCAAAGTTCCAAAGTCCTTCCACAGTCTTCCCCAAAACATGGTCAGGTTGTCACAGGAATACCCCACTATACTGGTACCAATTTGTTTTAGGGTTTCTATTCCTGCACAAACATCATGACCAAGAAGCAGTTGGGGAGGAAAGGGCTTATTCAGCTTGCTCTTCCACATTCCTGTTCATCACCAAAGGAAGTCAGGACTGGAACTCAAGCAGTTCAGGAGGCAAGAGCTGATGCAGAGGCCATGGAGGGATGTTCTTTACTGGCTTGCTTCCCCTGGCTTGCTCAGCCTGCTCTCCTATAGAACCCAAGACTACCAGCCCAGAGATGGCATCACCCACAAGAGGCCTTTCCCCCTTGATAACTAATTGAGAAAATGCCTTACAGCTGGATCTCGTGGAGGCATCTCCCCAACTGAAGCTCCTTTCTCTGTGATAACTCCAGCCTGTGTCAAGTTGATACCCAAAACCAGCCAGTATAAGAGGGAAGGCAGATGATGAAGGAGAATAAAACCGAACTCTTGGGATGATGGAATCTTCTGGAGGACAGCCATCGGTGCACAACAGCAGCATTCCCAACGCTGCTCACGTGGTGTCAATATTAATGTTTGTTATGAATTTTTATTCCAATTTTAAAAGAAGAAATAATCAAAGGACCTAGTTTATTGAGACTAAATGTAAAAATAGAAATTCAGCACCTCATTTATTTTTATTAACAACTGTCCCTCTGTTATTCTTACACAAGAAAGAACATGAGGCATCTGCATACTTGCTGCTAGAAAGTGGGTAAACATGAATTCAGGGGCCTCCTGTGTCTCCTCCAGACTGACATGTCTTGAGAGTAAATGGGTCGCTGGGAGCAGAGGGGAGACATAGTGGCCAGTATGCAAGTTTTTAGGGCAGCACTGGCCTCTCTGGATATGGGTGACAGGAATCCAGAGGGGCTTCTTTGTTGCAATAACACAGCAGGCTTTGGGACACAGGAAGTGCAAGAGATCCTGGCAGAATTGGTAGGCAGTGCATGAAGCCCTACCGTATCTCACAAGCATAAGTTAATTTCTCGTGAATTACTGATTACAGGAAGAGATGTCCTACACTTACTCTCATCTCTTATCTTGTGGACCTTCTGGGAAGACCTCACCCAGATGCCTTCGGATAACTTACAATATCTGCTTCAAGGTTCACAGTGATAACACGCCCATTTATAATGCTGGCAGGGCACTTCTGGGAACCACCCATCCATCTTTAAGGATGATGAGCCCCAAATTTCAGGAGCCATAGTAATGTTCTGCCAGGCAGCCTGCTGGGCCTAGGGGCTCCTTTGGCCCATTCTGCTAAGGCCTTAATGAGGGGCCACCAACTTGCTCAGAAATTTGGATTTTTTTTTTTCACTAGAAGAGAGCCTACCTACACACACACACACACACACACACACACACACCTCCCATAAGGGAGAAACTCTCACCATTTGCTGGGACTGCCATGCCAATGTGTTCTCTCCAGAAGAGCCATGGATTTGGGAGGGCCCTAAAAATAAACACACAAGCAAGTAAACAGAAATAGTTCAGTTCAATTTTTACACGTGTACATGTGTATTTGTGTGCTTGTGCGTGTGCTTGTGCCTGTGTGCCTGCATGTTGGCCAATGGTGTCTTCCCCAATCATTCTCCACCTTATTTTGTGAGACAGAATTTCTCACTGAACCCGGAGCTCATCCATCTCAGTAGATTGGTTGGCTAGCAAGCCCCCTGGGATCTTCCCAACTTTGCCTCCCAGCACCAGGCTGACAAGTGTGCTGCCATTCTCAGCATTTTTATGTAGGCTCTGAGGACTGCACTTAGCCCATAGAGACAAATCTGCCAGCACCATTGAGATGGTTTTAAAGTTGAACTTAACTCTTACCCAAACTTTACATCCTTCCCCCCAAGCCCAATTATCTACATTCTCGAATTAGTAATGTCCTTTATTGCAGAGAAGCACATATTTCATTTCTCTTGCTATCATAGTTTGGGATAACATGAGGCCATTAATGTATTCTATTATGGTAGAATAATTCCCAGGTCAAGGTACAGAAGTATTGTCTAAGATAAGCCATCACCCCTTATCCTGCATGAGCACATTATCAGATTGCTATACTGCTTCCTTGCTAAGAATTTCTCAGGATCTTAATGTTGGACAGATAGCTGCCATTGTTTGGAGATCTAGGACAAAGCAGGGGAGGCACATGGCACTAGAATGCAATGAAGGGTATTGACACAGGGTAATTGGCTATGATTGTGCTAAGTATAAGACAAAAGAAAAGACAAGACAAGACAGGTGGGGAGACCACAGCATACTTCTGTACATATAGCCCTTGTTGGCCTGGAACTTACTATATAGCTTTGGCTGGCCTGGAGCTCCCTACATGGACCAGGCTGGCATCCAACTCATGGAGATCCACCAGCCTCCATCTCTGAATACTGAAAGTAAAGCTATGTGCCACTATGCTGGCCTCTATGTATTTTTCCTATTGTAACACAATCTTGACATCTGTCTCAGCAGCTCCACAGTACATTTTTAGCTAGATAATTGATCCTGGATTGAGATACCAGGCTTCTTCTGATGGTCCTTCCCCCAGATCTCTGCCCAGTGTGCACAGTACATCTGAAGAGCAGCAGACACTGGGAAAGGCAAACGTGACTTGAGAGACAGAGCTAGACTAATTTTCCACCCCAGCCTTCTTCTGCAACTTTACTTTTTGACCCAGAGAATAATTTATCTAAAGAGGCACGAAAGAGAAGCAGTATATTTCCAGTCCCTACCCCTGGAGAGACCAGTTTCCATGAACAATGCCTACAACCCATCTCCAGAGCTCATTGGCTCTCCAAGTTCCCAGAAGCCCGTTTTCTGAGCAGCCCTATGGTAGGAAATCAATGAGGCGTGGCCAAGCATGAAGTGCTGGAAAAAGCTGTGACCCCAGGGCTGTGACTGGAGGGAAAGAAAGAACTGGGTGACAGAGTAATAGAGGCAGCTGGACTTGAAAGCTGCAAACGTCAGGCTAAGCCATGGGTAACCAGGAGACATGACCAACCTTGAAGAGATGATTTTAAAGACTCTGTTACTACAGGGCTGAAAGAGATGAGTTAGCAGGGCAGAGAGTTGAGACCATTCAGCTTATGTTATTCCCAAGCCAGGAGAGCAAATGTTAATTCTAAGTGGTAGGCATCGCTTCTATATAGCTCCTATGTATTCAGAACATTGACATAAAATAATTGCTTTAATCCTTATGATATTCTATGAGATAAGCATCACAATCTCACCTTATATGCAGCAAAGTGAGATCCAGAAGTTTCAAGTTACATTAAAGTGGACACAGCTAGCAAATGGTGGCAGAGAGACTCAAAACAGGTAGCCTAGCTCTCCTAGCTACATGGGCCACGTTTGGAAGCAACAGAGTAGAAGACACTTGCCCAAGACCTAGACTAGGTCTCACAAATGCTTTCTATAAAGGTCAGATCATCCATATTTTAGGTACTGTAGACCCTAAGGTCTCTTCACTGAAATGACCATTCCATTCTATTCATGATTTTAATACTGTGAAAGCAGCCACAAGCAGTGCACAAAAGCATTAACTTCATCTGCAGAGACTACAGTTTCTACCCTACACACTTCTTATGTGTAAGGTACTTTTCTCCCTTTTAGTCTTCAGAACCATACAAAAGTATAGAACTCTTCGTGGGGATCAGCAAACTGATTCTAAAGGTTCCATGGAGACACAAAGGACCTCAAATAGTTCACACAACCCCGAGGACCAATTCAACACAATGCCAAACCTTACTGTAGAGTACTGTAATCATGACAGTGTGGTCCTATCAAAGGAATAGAGAGATCATGAAAGAAAATAATATACGAGGCCTATGGTTTAAACAGCAGAAAACCTGAGGCAGGTACAGACAAGTAAACAAAGTTGTTGATTCACTCCGGTACTACTGACCGGCTATAGAGATAAAAAGGTATGCAAAGAGAGTAATGGGCCATTTGGCCTGGCCTCCGCTGACTCAGGAAAACCCCCTGCGAGATAGCTGCTACCTGGGGGCTCTTGCTGATGTTTGAACTAACCTGCTGATGTTTGAACTAGCCGATCCTGTGAAACCCATGTCAATTCCCCTATCCCCCCTGCGGGATAGCTGCTACCTGGGGGCTCTTGCTGGTGTTTGAACTAGCCGATAGTGTGAAACCGCGCCAATTTCCCCAACCCCCCTACCCCATTGTTATAAAAGCTCCTGATTTTCGAGCCACGAGGTCGATCCCCCTGTCCCCTGCGTGGGATATGGGTCGTCCCGGAGCTCCGATTAAAAATCCTCTTGTTTTTTTGCATCAAGACAGGTCTCGTGATTCGTGGGGTGCACGAACAGCCCGTGTTTGAAATAGGGGTATTTCTGATTTGATCTTACAATCATTGGAGCAGAATATAGCCCAGAGAAGCTCAGAAAAATATAGTCAACCAAATCTTTGTCAAAGAAACAATCTGGTAGAAAATTGTAGTCTTTTCAAAAGCAATGCTGGAGTTGCTGGATGCTCCTTCAAGGTGTAAAAATGATTTTTAGCTCATAAGTTGCACAAAAATAGACAACAAGCTGGATTTGGCCGGATTTGACCCATGTCCCTGGTTTGCCAACTAATCCATGATTTCCACTGGGCCTGAAGAGAGGTCATCCAGGTGAAATAGGAGTGTGGACCTCTAATGATCAGCACTAGCCTTCTCAGGGTGGGTGGGGGACCTGAAAGTAAAAACATTGCATCTAAAAGAGGGGAGGAAGGAGAGAGAGAAGAACCCAAAACAGACAGTGTCTTGCGACATAAATAGGCAGGTATTCCATTCAAGCACAAAGGGAAGACTAGAAGTAAAAGATGAAGAGGAGCTTAAGAGATCACTCTTAACATCTTCAGGGCTGGATGTTGGGAGAGCTGACGTTGCCAGGCAGCTTCCAAACCAAGAACACAGTTTCCAGCTCCCAAACCAGGACCAGAATAAGAATGCAGACTGTCCCTTGGTAGACTAGCTACAGATAGCCAAACAAGAACAGACTGTCCAGAATTCTGGTCCAAGCAGAAACTTCAGACAGGGTTAAGAGACCCCGAGTCTTGTCAACTTTCCCAAGTCTTGGTTTCCTCATCTGTAAGATGGGCATGGTAATGCCAACCTTGAATAGCTGTAATATGGACTCTCGAGGCTTTACTCCTCTCCAAAGAAGTGAGTATGTAATGGCTTCTGGGGAAGGGGGGATCATTCTTCAGTGGTACAGACCTTGGTAAGGCATGACCCATGCTCTTCTAGAAAGCTCCCTTCTCCCAACTCCCTGCTCACTGAAGAACCATATTTAAAGTCAGTGGGTCATAAGACCTAAGCAGACATTAGAGTAGAAAGAAGATTAGTTAGTAAAAAGGGGGTTAGTGGGAGTGGAAGGTGGAGTGAGAGATGGAAATAGGGAGGAATATGGCCAAATACATTATGTACACATGAAATTGTCAATGAACAAACATAAATTTGAATATCTGGGAGTCTGCTTTTATTTTTTTTGCATGGGTGTTTTGTCTGCATGACTGCCTGTGCACCACATGCATACCTGGTACCCACAGAGGCCAAGGAGAAAGCATCAGATGCCCTAGGACTGGAGTTACAGAGAGTTGTGAACCACCATGTGAGCACTGGAAATCAAACCAAGGTCCCCTGGAAGGCCAGCCGGCGAGCACTCTTAACCACTGAGCCATCTGTCCAGCCCCATAAGTCAATACATTTTTAAGTGTAGTAGACGACACATGCAGAAGAAATGCAGAAATTCGTCACTGTGACTGGCATGATCAGCATCAGGGCATGGCTCACATGGATAATCCTTCAGATACTCCCAGTCTCTGTAGCCTAAGATCACCCGTGCATCTAAAGGCTCTAGGGCCTGCATTTTCAACCTAACGATAGTGTCTCCAGGATGACTACTTTGGATGTCAGAGAGGCTGTGCCTTGGATTAAGACAGTCTCAATCCTCATGGAAAATTACAGCCCTTTGTCCTGTCTCCACTGATTCTTGTGGGGCACTTAGAACTCATTCACTCATTCTGCTCCTTTGCTTTCCATTAGGTACATAGAAAGAAAATTCTGTCTGTGCTTCCCCCAGTGCCTGTGGAAGAAACCATCAAAGCGCTTGCAACATCACTGTTTCCCTTCTGGAAAGTTGTTTACCATCAGTCTGGTGGATCTGTAAATGACTCCTGGGTCCCTGAAAAACTCCCACCTCAGTAAGGTCAGTCAGGGAAAAAAACATGTATTTTTCCACCCTGCTGGAAGTGAGGGAGAAAACCACTTGTGTGTGCTCCGAGGCACAGGCCTGGCAGAGATCAGTCGCCCCAATCAGAGCTGCAACCTTTGGGGCTACAAACCAAAAGGGATCCATTCTAGCAGCAGGCCTGGATGAGGTGCAGTGCACAGAGGTGCAGTGCACAGAGGCATCTCCCTCAGAGACCCTCCTTTAATTCAGCATCTCTCTATTGCTCCTGATGTCTAGACACTGCCCCTCCCCCTCCAAAAACTCTTGGCTGCATTGGACTGCATGGGTCTAATACTCTAGGCATCCATTACAGAAGTCCCTTGGGCAGCACACACATCCTTCTACGTTAAGAACCTGACTCTACAAGACAAAGCATTGGTGCTAGTCTAGAAACTGGCCAAGGTAGGTGGGGTGATTTCCCACATCCATCTCTTCCTTGAGGAAGAATAGCCCCATCTGGTGACTTTGATCACCGTGCATTCAATCTCACTGTCTGTTGACTTCCTCATCTATAAAATGGGAATGAGCCTGGCTTCCTCGCTTTCTTCCTGGGGTTTCTGTGAGGATCAAAGGACCGGAAAATGCTGTGTGGGTAGGAGCTGTGCATTGAGCAAAGATCACCTTCCTGTATGGAAGGGAGGCAGGACCCTGGACTGCAGGGAGGAAGGTCAAGAGCGACAGAGGTGGAACTGAGGTCATGCTGTGGGGTGCATTAAATTCTTGTGTTCTTCGTAAAGGGTAATGTCCTCACAGCAACTCTAGAGGCAGGATTTACAATCCTCTAGACCTTCAAAATGCTGTGACCCTTTAATACAGTTCCTCATGTTGTGGAGACCCCCAATTGTAATTTTTTTTTTCTGATACTCGACCCACGGTTTGAGAACCTCATTGTCAATCGATGGATGTGCAGGCCTGAGTTGTACTACAGTCTCTAAGCAAATCTTCTGGGTGATGCTTTGCTCTGAGGAGGTGATTAGCAAGTCTCATTCATACGCATGACTTATAGAATGTTGTGGTGGCCTGTGAGCAGGTATTCTCTGTGACCAGCTGTGCGTGCTGAGTCAGAAAACTCCAAGTCACACCCGACTGGGGCTTCCACCTCAGAATTCCAGGCATGCTGGGCAGCATAGACACCCTTTTGTCAGCGTGGTATGTGAACAGTCTCATGCCAGTCAGTAGAAGGTGACACTGAAGTTAAAGAGACTGATGGGACTGACTTCTGGGTATTTGTCTCTGAATTCTAGGATAGTGGAGGGGGTAAGCCTCTTCAATTACCTTGTTTGTTGCCCCAGGAAGCTGTGGTCTAATGCCTTAGTAAACTTGCTAAAGACACCCAATAAGATACTAGCAGAAGAGTGTATGGCTTTCAGTTCTCTTTGAATCTGAGGCCATAGGCCTTTTGAATGGACATCATAAGAAGTTTATTGTGTGGGTTATGATTTGGATGTAAATTGTGCCTTAGGCTGCTGTGTGTGAATACTTGGTCCTCAGTTGGGGGACCGATGGTTAAACGAGGTTCCAGAACCTTTAGGAGGTGGGACGTAGTTCTAGGAAGTAGGCAGCTTGTGGGAAGGAGAACATGGAGAGTTCAAGCTTGCCTTACTTCAAGACAGAGCTCTCCACTTCCAGGTCCACAGAAACGGGAGGAAGCTAAGCCACACGCTTCTATTGCTATCGGACGCTGTCTTCCCCACAATGGATCGCACCATCTCAAAACATGAGTCTAAATAAATACCCCCCCCCAAATTGCTTCTTATCAATATTTTGTCACAACAAGAAATCTAACACTACTGTCCCTGAGTTGTCACCATATGGAAATGTGTCCTGGGGCCTAAAAGACCATAATTTTCAGCTCCCTTACAGTCAGGGTAAGTTTACCATCAGGCTGGCCAAAGAATGAACAATCTCATTTCATGTGGATGGACAACCTCTAGTCTGATGGGCCATGAAAGTCATCAGAGATGATTTGTAAATGTTCAGTGTCTAATGTCAATGGCCAAAGGAAGACTCCACCACCTGCTTGAGGTGGAGACCAGTACATCTTCCCATTTCCTCAATCTTCTTATGCCCACCCCTTCCAACATCACATAACCTTCACTCTTGGGAGTATGCTCACGGGACATGGCATGTTCATGGGTGACTGGATGTTTTGCCCTTGGCCTATGTATTTTTCTTGACTTTGTTTTGCACCAGGGCCTGCTATTAGGGCCAGAACAGAAAGGCCATGGAGATCTCTCAAAGCGGAGTTGGTGGAGAAAGACTTTAGTAAAGGGAACCCCAAGAGGAGATGAATCTCAAGGAAGTGTGTGGGGGGGGGGGCTTAGGGCATCTCCATCAGGAAGATCTCCTCCCAGAGATGGGGGTGGGCCTCCATATGAGAGAAAAGATTCTCCCATACAAGAGTAAATGGCAGCCTAAGTCAGGAGAACTACATTGGCCCTTTCCAGAGTGCACCAATGCTCCTGCTCAGAGGCTAGGACAAAGCTTGGTGGGAGAGCGCTAGGTGTTCTCATTCTCTAAGGACACCCAGGCTCCAACCCAACCAGCCCACTTGGCAGAGGGGTGCACCTTGCCCCAGACTGGATATGCGTGCCTCCCTTCCTTTGCACCCCTTCTGGATTATTTCAAGCCAACTAGTTCTGTAGCACATACCACATCAGACCTCTCTCCCTCAGTTCTCAGAACTTACAGCTGCCTTTACAGCTCCTTGCACCTATGCTGGGACTTCGTTCTCCCTGTGACCCAAGTGCTTTCCCCAGAGGGTTCCTAACATTGTCTTTAGTATCTGCTAAACAGGCTCAGCCTGACTTGGGTTCTCCCAAGGGTGCTCAGACAGTTAATCGACAGCAGCAAAAAAAATTCAGGTTGAGAATTGATGATTGACGGAAAGTCCTAAAAAACCTACAAGGTACAGGTGACATTCCAGTAAAGTAGACTCTCGAGCCCTGAGAGAAAAGCCCGTACCTGTGCTAGAGGCTCGGAGCAGGGATGTGGGGCACACGTGGGTAACAGCAAGGATGGAGACAGGGATGGGAGAGGTAGAGAAAGAGGAAAATGTGTGGCCTCAGGCTCCCAGGAATGACTCTGCTGACACCCATAATGAGTGGCCTCAGCCAGTCCCTTCCTCCTTGCTTCAATAATTTGAAGGAGTTAGCCCACAAGATTTTCTCTAGGGTCTTTTCCCAGTCTTACTTGTAATGATAATGTTTCTAGAAGGCTGGGAAAGGAAGGGAAAGAAAACCAGACTCCAGGAAGGACTCTGGGTTCTTGCAGATGAGCGTAGTCTCAATTTGTTCCTATCTGTGGTGTAAACATGCACAGTCAGCTCCTGACCCTGGCTGTGCACAGTAGGTCCTCTCAGTTCCTGACCCTGGATGTATCAACAAGGCAATGAGATTTTATCCACGGATCTGACAGCCTCCTGGGGGCTTGTGAGCCATCTGAGGAAAATAAAATTCTAACAAAATTTGTGTTTTATTAATTACCCATGGTGTTTTTCTGCCTTCTTGCTGGGGGCAAGAGCAGTTGGAGGTAATGCTGTTTCTATTTTAGAAGTTCAAGTTTTTAAGCAAGGACCTGTTTTTACATGTGTGATTTGTTGAGGTTACTTTCACGTTCAGGCAGAAGTGCATTTAGGTCCTCCACTGGGTTCCAGCAAAGCCCAGATGAGTGGCAAGGGCCTTGGCTCTGGACCTGGGACTACCTCAGGCTCGTTTATTTGCTAACCAAATGACTCGTGTTAAGCTACCAAGCCTCACAGAGGTCTTATCTGCACCATGGGAACAATGTCAGAGTCCATCTTCAGCAAGACTTGCTATGAACAATCAGCCTTCCACGGATGGATGTGCCATGACCATGGATTTGACCACTGCGGATTGAAAATATTTGAAAACCCACATCTGAACTGAACCAGTGTGCAGGCACCACGGCTCTCTGTATTTCCAGTTCGTTTTGTATCGAAATCTACTTAGATACGGTTTATAGGCCACTGGGGCTTCCTCCTGTGTCTATACAGATCAATCTACACACAGAAAGCTGAGCAGATTAGAGTATTCTCAGAGAAGTGGTCTCTGGGAGCCCGCTCCCTGCTAGGACCAGGGACAAGCTATGGTTTGACATAGGCTTTACCTCTTCCAGGTAAATTCAGTTTGAAGTGAGTCTTTATTGGGAATGGTCTCAGTGTCTGAAGCATGAATCTTTATATTTATATTTTCTCTAAAATTGGTTGCCTTCCGTTTAGGCCCCAAAGACTATCATGGGTAGATTTTTCAAGAAAGTTGTTACAGGATGCAGGAAACATAACCAACCAAGCCAAGCACAGATACACACACTCCCATGAGTAAGAGTTGTCATGGAGAAAATAGAGCACAGATATCGCAAAGCTTTGCATGCTGAAATTAGCAGCAAAAATCATGTAACTGTTTTGTTTTTGTTTTGTTTTGTTTTTTGGAAAACTGTGTTTTCCGTACTTGAGGTTTTCATAAGAAGCCAAAATTACCAAGTTATATCTATGTAATAATTAAAATACAGCTTAATATACTGTATATAATATAGTAATACATACTTTCCATTTCAGCCAAATTAAATAAGTTTATGAAGAACTAAATGTAAAATAAACTTGAAAAATAAAAACAGCAGTTTTCAAAATCGTTTTTTATCTGCCGTAACAGCAAATTAGCCACAGCTGAAGAAAGGAAGACTTACATGTGTTGGGATAAGTCATTGAGTAGAAAGTACCTAAAGGGACGGTAGCATTGGAAGAGAGGTGACAAGACAAGGCATGTGACAGGAGAAAGTCACAAGGAAAAGACAGAGGCACTGACTGGCAAGTCAGCACGGGTGAAAACACTGAGCCACAACTTGGGGACACACCAGGAAGACCAAGCAAGGCACAGAAATTCCTAAGCTAGGAAAAACTCACAGTATGGGCTTGGCATGTATGCACATACATATACATAGTGTGTGTGGGGGGGGGGGCAAGTGTGTGTGGCAAGTGTATATGCACATGCTTGTATGCACTTGCATATATAGATGACTGAGACACTGGAGGTCGTTTTCAGGAACCCTCCTTTATCGTCTTTCGACCTTGCTCTTTACTTATGATTCTACGTGTTTCTTTTGAGGCAAGGTCTCTCACTGAACTTGGAGTTCACTGATTTTTAGCAAGACTAGCAGGCAGCAAGTCCTAGAACACCTCCTAGGCTACCTTACTGGCGCCAGGGCCCGGGTTACAGGTGTGTTTCTTATGTATTTCTTACAGGTACAGGTTACATGCATGGTTTCCTATGTGGATTCTGGGGACCCTAACTTAGGTCCTCATGTTTGGGCAGCCAGCAATTTCCTGACTGAGCCACCCCACCAGCCCACACCATCGCTTCCCCCCCCCTTTTTTTTTTGGTTTTTCGAGACAGACGTTAGCTTCCATCCAGCTGCGAGTCCATATCCTTGTCCTTGAATCCAGGCCATCCCTGAAACCTGCCTTAGCCCCAGGAAGCAGCAGAAGTGATGTTAGGGCCTGGGTTCTAGAAAACCTCTTGTGAAGGCTGGAGAGATGGCTCAGTGGTTAGGAGCACTAGCTACTGCTCCTTCAGAGGCCCCCGGTTCAATTCCCTGCACCTTCATGACAGCTCACTTGCAAAACACCAATTCCCATGGAAAAAAACTTTTAAAAATTTTTAAAAATTAAAAAGGAAAACCTCTTGTGGATTTTCTGGTGGGGGTGAGTCATTATATTACATGTAGGCTGCACATTAGAAATTCCACAGGCAATGTAGAAATATAGCAAGAATGCCAAGTACCCAGATGTGTCATTTTAGATCAATTGCAGATCAGTTCTAGACAGTACTACTGGGATAGAGGTGAGATGCTTTTGATGGGAGCTTCCCAAGTTGCATATCCCCTGAAGTGTGAGAAAACAAAGTGGTGGCTGCTCTGAGCCACTGAGATGTAGTGTAATTTGCTATGCAGCAGAAAATAACTGTTATACAGAAAATTGCTCACCAAAAAGTGACAAATTCAAATGGACAAACTTAGGATATAATAAATCAGAGAAAAGGGAGTCACTTGGGAATGTAGCTCAGAGGTAATGTAGTGCATGCTTAATATATACAGGGCCCTGGGTTCAATCACCAACACTGACAATAGAAAGTGAAAGGAAATAATCAATACCAACAAAACACACACATACACACTCACAAACTCACACACACACACACACACACACACACACACACACACAGAGGGCAAGATGGCTCAGTGGGTAGAGGCACCTGCTGGGCACACCTGATATCTGGGTTTGCTGACCACAGTCCATGTGAGAAGACAATAGAGATATGCATGTAAAATCCCAGCACTGCTCAGTAAGACAGGGGACAGGGACAGAAGATTCTTCCAGCAGCTCACTGGCCAGCTAGTAGGGAGTACACAGCACTGTGGAAACAGAGAGAGACCCTGCCTCAAACGCAAGATAGAAAAAGGCAACTGACTCCCAGGAGTTTGTTCTTTGACTTCCATACATCCTGGCAAGTATACAGCCACACATTTTCTATCTCTGTGTCTGCCTGCCTGCCTGCCTGCCTGCCTGTCTGTCTCCTTCTCTCCACCTATATACAATAGGTGTGTTGGCAAGTATACAGCTACACATGCTCTGTTTCTTTGTCTGTCTATCTGTCTTTCTGTCTCTCTCTCACCACCTACACACAATAAGAATGATGATGATGATTAATTTTAAAAGGAGGGGCATGAGTATAGAAGCTGTAGATATTTAAAAGATGAAAGCAGATAACTGGTTTTAAAATGATTTAAATTTAGCCATTGCTTGGGGACTGGGGAGACAGCTCTGTTAGTCAAGTGCCCGATGACCTTCAGTTCTGTTCCCCCACACCCATTAAAAGCTGGGTGCACAGCACACACCTATAACTTAGAAGTGGGTGGGAAAGGACGGTGTAGAGACAGGAGGATGGAGGAGCTTGCCAGCTAGCCCAGCTGGAGCGATGGCTTTCAGCTTCAGTAGGACACACTGTCTCAGAACAACGAAGTAGATGGAGGTATAGTTTCCCTAATTGGTTCTTTATTATGTCAGTAAAGATGGCTGGAGCTAATTGTTGGGCAAAGAAAAAAAGGTAGGATTTCTGGGTCCCAGGAGGAAGAGGAGGGGATGGGGGGTGGCGTTTTTTGGCCAGGCTTTGGGGAAAGGAGCATGACCACCATGTAAGGCCTGGGAGCAAACAGAACCAGTCGTGGTCTCTACCACTGGCTTCTGGAATTCTGATATAGGATAGCTGGTGAGTTTAGGGAAATAGATTCTGTTGTGTTATCTGGCTGATTTTAAAGTGTTAGAACTGTCTGGTGTTTTCCATTTTCAGCGACTCAGGTGGGCAGAAGAAAAGGCACAGCTGGGGCAGACATTGGGAGAGCTAGCCACAAGAAGTTGAGGAACTTAGAGCTCTTGATAAAGAGCTAGCATGTTTCTAAAATTACATGCAACATTCCCCCCCCCCAAAAAAAAACCCTTTCATTTTGGTGCATTTCAGAGATATTCAAAGTGTACTCACAAATAAGCCCATAGCAAGCACCACATTTGCTGATGAAACTGAACTCTATAGACTTGGGATCTGGTTAATTTGGGTGTGCTTATTTATTGGCAAGTTCTTTTTATTTTTAAACAAAGTTTATAAAATTGAAGAGAAGAAGAGAATACTTCCTGTTAGAACTCGGAAGATAAGGATGCGTCCAGCTGTCTCTTCTGTGAGAAAGTGTAGGCAGAGTTTCAGAGACCTCTAAAACACATGAAGACAGAACAAAGAAAGAGGGGTCAAGAGGGAGGTGACAGGACCAACCACACCGTGATTAGAGAAAGTTCCCACAGAGAGGCAGATAAAATATATGGGGATTTAGTTGTGCTCAAAACTTAACATGTGAAAACCAATTTTACTACTTTATAAATACTTTTAAAATTAAAAAATTAAATCCATTTGCCATACAACATAAATATCATCTACCTGGGAATAAACTGATCAAGAATACATGCAAGAAAACTTTGTGGACTATGAACTAGAATTTACATATGTAGTCATGATTTGCATGACTCCATACTGTAAGGATCGATACTTCTCCCAAGTTGATTCATAGACTCAAACAAGTTTTCTGGGGTAAAAATGGATGAGCTGATAAATTTATAAGAGAATTCAAAGCCAAAACACTTCAAAAGAAAGAGAAATTGAAAATTATGTTGTAAAATTATAGAGCATACCATGAGGCTACCAAGTGATGGCAATGTGTGCTAGGTAGAGAAACAGACAAAGAAGCTTGCCAAGGACATGGGACCCTGTGACCCCTAACCTGGGAAGCAAATGGCCCACCGGAGCAGCGGGGAAACAACTGACTTTTCAGTCAGTGGTGCTGAGACAGCTGGGGATCTGCAGGAAGGAAACAATAACAAACACAACAAGGGGCTCTGCTCTTACACCAGACACAACAAACAATCCATCCCAGATGTACCGAGATTGACCTAAATGGAAAGCAAATAAGGAAAGAAATGTGAAAAGTTCTCTGTGACCTCAAGATAGGCACTCTCAAACAAGACACACAGAGTACCAACTATATAGAAAAGACTCATTATTCATACCTTAGGCATCTCAACAGAATATAAAAAGACACTGGGAGCCTGACCACCATTCACAGCCACCATCTGTATCCTCTGTCCCTATTGCTCTGTGAGTGCTTCCAGCTCAGGATCAACTAGAGCAGTGGTTCTCAACCTTCCCGATGCTGTGATCCTTTAGCACATTACAGTTCCCCATGTTATGGTGACCCCCAACCATAACATTGTTTTCATTGCTACTTCATAACTGCAGTTTTGCTACTGTGATGAATCGTAATGTAAATATTTTTGGAGATAGAGGTTTGCCAAAGGGTCGTAACACACAGGTTGAGAACCACTGAACTAGAGAAAACCAAACAGGCTCAAGTAAATTGCAGAAGATGCCCTATTTCTTAGTGTGCCTCCGGCTCCTCCAGCCAACATCCCACAGTCATGGCAGACCTGAAGCCTCTGTTTCTCCACCACTAAACTATCCTTTGAGTCCACAGAAGGCAAATCATAGAGCCTTCCAGCAAACTCTGAGTTAACAGCTTAGAGTTTCCATTTGGGTGCAAATCACCTATTTCCACAAAGTGAATTCTGCCTCTTTCCATGAAGAGAGCAGAAAGATGGGCTTGGGGGAGTGAAAAGACAGCTGTCATATATGTCCACTCACCAAACAGCCATTAGTCAGCTTATATGGGGAACATGAATAATCCACAGGAAAAGGAAAACGGACAGACCCAGCCCAGCACGAGAAAAGAGCATGGTGGTCAATAAGCACAAGAAACTCTTTCCTGGGTCTCACTACAGACCGTAGAAGTGTAATCCTAGTCTCCCCAGAGGTCCACAACAGGACTCTGGGGTCCCAGGCAGTTCCCTGGGTGGTTCCAGGGCAGTTACCTTCTGCTACAGACCCAGGCCTCAGGTGAGGAAAGAGAAGGAGATCCTGCTCAGGGTCCTTTACTGCTTAAACCAAGGAGGACGGGCAGAGAGAGGGTGGGGCAGGATCTATTCACACT
>LR753328.1:180900-195049 GCA_902729485.2 Mus minutoides | reverse complement strand
AGAAGAAACATGAAGCCCTGGGCATTGCCTGTGCGGCTCAGCCAAGGCTAAGCACATCATACAGCATCAGAAGAAACATGAAGCCCTGGGCATTGCCTGTGCGGCTCAGCCAAGGCTAAGCACATCATACAGCATCAGAAGAAACATGAAGCCCTGGGCATTGCCTGTGCGGCTCAGCCAAGGCTAAGCACATCATACAACTAAGACCTATGGGCATCTTTAGGATTTATGACACTTGTCCATCTTCATCTGTCCTTGACAGAAAAAGCAAAGGCCACAGAGAGCTATAACCAGGACTTAATGTTGACACACCTTTCTAATCTATCTCTTGAGGTATTTGGAGATTGGACCCAGGGCCTTGTACTGATAAACAAGCACTCTCCCTATCTCCACATCTCCAGCCACCACCACCCATTTTAAAAAAGAGGAAAAATGAGGTTTAGGTAGATAGAACTTTTCCAGGCCCTACAGCACAAAGTAATAGAAATCTTGGTGACTTTTCACTCACAGCTCCCCCCCCCCCCCCCCCCCCCCCCCCCCCCCCCCCCCCCCCCCCCCCCCCCCCCCCCCCCCCCCCACCAGAGTCTGAAACTCACATATGCTTATCTCTCCCAGACCCACCACCCCCGAACAGCCTCCAGAGCCCCTAGCTCTCAGCTGTTCTATAAGCAGCCCAGCCTCCCATCCCACAAGAGGCAAACCAAGCCCTCATGTGATTTAGCTTTACATTTGGAGCTTCAGCTCAGCAGAAGGGGACATTCAGCAACTCATCAAATGTCACACTTACCTTGTCCCAGCAGCAGTAGCAGCAGCAGCAGCAGTCCCACCAGGGACACACCTGGGCACAGCTCCATCCCTCAGTGTTGTAGGTGTCTGGGGCCTCTGGATAACCGGCTTCCTTCCACAGAGCTTCCTTCCACAGATGAATGAGTTACCTTTCTCCCTCCTGCTTTTATGCCCCTCTGGGATCTGATAGCACACCTGTCATAAATTTTACTGTGTTCACCTTTGAAAGGGGGCAGTGGCTGGCTGTAAATGATAAATATTAACATTTAGGCAGATACTTGACAACAGGGTAGCACACACTCATCTCAGACACCCAAAGATCAAGACTGCATGGTGGCCTCTCTGCTACCTCTGTTACCTCCCATGATGTCAAGGGTTCAGAGTTGGCTGGTGGCAGAGACAGAGCTATGGAGAAGATAGACCTTGACATCCCATGTGTAAAGCAGAGATTCCACTACATAACACAACCCTGGAATCTTGGGCACATCCTCAAGATGGACCTCATCTGCCTTCCTTTCCTGTCTTACAGAAAATAAAGGACACAGAGAACCAAAGTGCTTCATGACCATTGTAGACCCATCAAACCAGCTCCAAACAGGAGCTTTCTCAGTCTGAAATATATCCCCACGCAGGATCAGGAGCCACCAGGTTCTCTAGTTTGGACCTCAAGGGGAGGTTTCTTTCTGTTGTCCCCACACCACCTCCAATCGCCAATGGCCAGAAGTGGCAGGCAGGCACAGCGCACACGCATTGTCTGGATGTTGAGCTGAGGGGTGAGCCAGTGTGGAACTCACTCCGACCCCATCAGCAGTTCCCACTGGGCACGTGAATTGGGGGCTGCTGGGCTGAGACTAAGCTGGGCAGACTGAGCTAGACAGAGCTAGAGTGTAAAGCCCGAGTAACAAAAGCTGTTCAGAGCAACGAGTTCATCCTTTCCCCCCAAATACCAACAAATGATCGCCCTGTGATGCAGTCTCTGAGCACTGACTCCACTAGGAGCCCTGAACTGGTTCCCGTAACCCAACGCAGATCTTGCTCTCCATTCTGACTTAGGTATTTTTTCCATAGAAGGCTTTACTGTGTTGAGTCTAAAGTAACAGTGAGCTGTGTGGGTCTTCATTTATCAAGTTCTGATCCTAGGATATTGCCATCCCTTCTCTGCTGCTCAGAAATATAACGGGGGGGGGGGGGAACCTATGGACCTCAGGCTTAGTTGCAACCTTCAGACTTTGTATGGGTGAGGAGCTAATGTAGTAGAGTGTAGACACTGACACACTAGCCCTGTTGGCTATGCCCTGTTGCCCAGGGCTAATCCTAGGACCTTCAGAAGGATGACAAGTTCAGAAAGGAAGAAGAAACTGTACACAATGCCAAGGTCTGTGGGGGCTGTATGAACACAGATAATCTCAAGCACCTGGACACTTGTCACCAGCATTACACTGCCCACAATGCAAGCTCAGACTCACAGATGCTGCCCCACTAAGGATGCCAGAGCCACCCACTCTGTGCTGCCAGCTGCCTAGAAGAACATGGCCAAACTTCCTTGAATGCAATAAGGGTCCATAAGACTCTGTTCATGCTCAGGCCAGGAGAAGGAGGGCAGGAAGTGTGACTGGGCAAAGGCAGAAACATCTGTTTCGCACCTCTGGTCCCTTTGCTGTGTTGCTGGCCAGAACCTATCCTATAAGCCTCTTTGACATCTAGAAAACTGAGATATGACTTAACCATTTTCATCTCGGAGGGCATTTTGGCATAGGACGGTCTGAATTTTAGATCAAGGAAATATTGAAGTCCCAACAAAAGTAAGGTGAGGGAAGCAAAATTTCTTCCTTCCTTTTCTAGAGTGGTAGGGGCTGGAGTAAGACATGGCTTCATGCTGTTTTCCAGGGTTACTCATAATTTGCAATGTATCTCAGAATGTCCTCAAACTCATAATAATACACTGTAGCCTTCTGGGTATAGGATTACAGGTGTGAGCCACCACCCGGGGCTTGGAAAGTAACATTGTATAGGCATTTTTGCCAACACTGTGGAGGCGCCTGTCCGTTTGAATGACGTGTGCTATCTATTAGGTCTCTTACAGCTGAGAAAACAAGGGGAAAGCAGTCTTCCACAGACAGAGGCAAGCAACTGCCAACCCTATCACTTCCCCAGAAACTTTTGTTCTCTGTTGTTGTTGTTGTTGTTGTTGTTGTTGTTGTTGTGCTATTAAATATGCCACGAGGATAACGCCTAACAGGAAATGTGCATCATTGCCTGCTTTAGCAAAGTCTCCAGGTGTGACCTCTGAGAAGGAAATAGGCCTGGTGAATTCATGTCTTCAGAGTTAGACTGTATTCCCTGCTCTGAAGACTTCTTCTAGACAAAGTAGTTGCTATTTCCCAAGGACAGACTAGGAGGTACTAGACCAAATCTCAGGTTCAAGGCCCACACAGACCAAAGCAGCACAGGAATTAGAAGTGTAGTTTTCAAACTGACAGATATAAGTGATTATATTCTCGTGAATTTAGTTTGATGAATGAATACACCACTTTAAAAAACAGACCATAGAACATCTGAGGGTATCGAATATAACAGTGGTAAGAAAAGTACCTGGGGAATTTGTTGTGGTTACATGTTGTGAAGTGTGTGGTTCTTAATGTGGGTCACAGTTGATATTTGAAAACCACTATATTAGTAGAAAGGAGAGAGGTCTGATGCAGCTAGCTACAATTCATCTATATTCCAGAGTATCTAGCAGGAACATTTGTGGTTGGTTCTGGGCCTTAGGAAGGAAGGCAAGCGGGGACAAGCTTTTGAAGATTGTGGGAAAAGCTTGAGGTAGATTGCTGTCTTAGTCAGGGTTTCTATTCCTGGACAAAACATAATGACCAAGAAGCACTTGGGGAGGAAAGGGTTTATTCAGCTTACATTTCCACACTGCTGTTATCACCAAAGAAAGTCAGGACTGGAACTCAAGGAGGTCAGGAAGCAGGAGCTGATGCAGAAGCCATGGAGGGATGTTCTTTACTGGCTTGCTTCCCCTGGCTTGCTCAGCCTGCTCTCTTATAGAACCCAAGACTGCCAGCCCAGAGATGTTCCACCAACAAGGGGCCTTTCCCCCTTAATCACTAATTGAGAAAATACCCCACAGCTAGATCTCATGGAGGTACTTCCCCAACTGAAGCTCCTTTCTTTGTGATAACCCCAGCCTGTGTCAAGTTGACACATAAAACCAGCCAGTACAATTGCCCTGTTTTTTTCAATAAGGAAAACCAGGCTCACTTGAGTGAACATAGACCACATGATAGGAAGTATGTATCACTAGCCCATCATCTCAGAAGTGAATCTACTGGTACAAGTTTCCCTATACAGGCACACTCTAACAAAACAGTATCAAATGCTCAGAAATGGGCTTATTAACTACCCATTAACAGAGACTGCTCATAAATCAAGCTACTAAAGACTCAGATGTCATTAGGGGATACAGAAGGGACCAACAATGTAGATCAGGAGAAAACCCATGACTTTTAAATATCTCATTCTTATTAGTAAGTAGAGAGAGTTTGAAGTGGCAGATCGCAGAAAAATAGACAGAGGGACATTTGGTCTGCTTTGATCTCTGCTAGCTGCCCAGAAGCTTGCCAAGAGCCACTGTAGCAGGCATTCACTGTGTTGAATGAGTAAATTAATGAGTGAAAGTTGGAATGAAGCCAAGACCAAGACTACCACAGAAAGATCAGCTCGTAGAGCCGACTAGAGAAGACAAAAGGCACACAAATCATGGCTGAGGACATCAATCTGAGGACAAAGAGGATGTTTCCCTTGCGCCATGAAGCACGGAGGAACATGGGTGGCTGATCATGGCCTCTCTCCAAGGCTCTGCCGGAATTCATCTGCATGGTGGCTCTCAGTCCTGGCTACCGTTTGGAATCTCAAGGCACTACCAGGCAGCCAGCACTGAGGAGACAGAGATGATTCTCTGACTTGCATCATACAAGCCAAAAGTGTCCACCTGGCAAGAGGACAGGCTATTAATGACTGGCCAAAGAGGCTGACCTTCTAAAGAGAAATCTGCTGGAATATACCATCTGGCAAGATTCTGTGGCTTGTTTTTCAGAGGTCATGGGGGTGGATGGAAAAAGAGCTGAATTCTGGTGTCTAGAAGAGCCCAGTGTCTGGGACCAGGATGTATAAGCTAGAGTTCCAGGTCAGCTATGATGCCTGCTGTCACTTGAAGCCTCTCTCTCTTCCTTCTATACTGTGAAACTGATTGACAGCATGAATTTCATTCTACAGTGGGCACACAGACACATCCATGGTGTTTGAAGGAGGGGTGATCTGACTTGCCCACTTTATGCATGCAGGATACCCTCTTTCTACACCAAGCATTTGTGCGAAGCAGGTACTACGGCTAGCTGACCACTGTTTACAGGTGGGGGGCAAATGAGTCTCTACAGTATGAGCCCTGGTACTCTGTAAATCACTTGGACATTCTAATGATGGATCATTTTTTTCTCTCTCTCTCCACATCGTACCCCTTTCAGACTCTGAGGAATCTCCAGACTCTAATGTTCTAGAGGAACATAGACAGGAGCATTTATTAGAGCCATGCCTTCCCAGCACACAGAAAATGATGTTTGTACGGCAAGGAGCCCGAGATGATCAGTCAGGGTATTTTAAATAGCCCAACCCAGTACTTTTCTGTAAGTCCAGAAAAACCATTCTCATTGCCTACCTGATTCCCATTAACACACCGACACCCAGGTTCAGACTTAAACAGCATTCACTGAAACCTACTAAATAGGAGTTGAGCACCTACTAAGCTACAGACCTCTTGTGATGCAAGTGCATAGATGTATTATTTCATGCTAGTGGGATTCTTCAGGGGCAGGGGCAAAAATTCCAGCCAAAGGTCACCCAATTTGTGAGTGTAGAGGGAGGTGCCGGTCCAAGCCACCTTTCCCATTCATTTCTCCCCAGCACTACTGGGAGATGTGCCTGGTGCAACGGCTTGTCATCCCTCAAGGAGGTGAGTAAGAGAGGGCTCTTGCTCCTGAGCTTCGGGAGGCAGGCCTTCAGCTCTTAAAACAAGGATGGCAGTAGACTTACCTGTGTGATTCTTCTTTTCTGGATGCTGGATCTGAAAACTAGGGTGTCGGTGCACCTCGAGGTAAAGCACCCCCTTTCCCTGACATCAGAGGACTCCTCTCTCTGGTTCTACTTCTGAAGAACCAGAGAACTGAACAGCAGGCTACCATCTAACACAGGAATGTTAATGCCAGCTTAGTCCTTTCTTCTCCCCTTCCAAGGAGAAGTAGGACACCTTAAGAATGGTTCAGAAAGCACTTAGTCCTTGGCAGTCACCTGGACCAGGCTTTCTCCTCCCCTACTGTACACAGAAGAAAACTGAGGCAAAGAAAGAGGCTTTTGTAAAGCCCGCCCTTGAGTAAGAACAGCTCTCAGGGCAGGACTCTCTGGTCCAAGTTCAATGTTCCTTCCCACTCATTGCTCAGGGCTGAATCACTGTGACCATGGCAGCAATGGTGTGGTTAGTCTAGTTTTATCAATAAGAAATTTAAAACTCACATAGGACTAAGTAACTGACTTAAGGTTGCTTAGCTACTAGGGGTAGAGCCCAGAAGTCTTGCCTGCCCACCATGGCCAGGAGTGGCCAAGTTCTAGCTATGACTATGCAATACAAAGCCTGGGCTAAATAATATCAACATTAAGCCTAACACCCATAATCACCCCATCTCTATCCTGTCATGGTGTCCCTGGGAAAATGCTGCTATGGAAAGCTCTTCCCTAGATCTCCCAGAGCTGAGATGCTTATATGTGGTACCCATGGCTTCACAGAGCAAGTCTAGGGAGCCAGATGACATTAAATCCAATGCCCTGCCCTTGAAGCTCATCTTTCCCTCACAGGAGCTGTGATGTGTCCTTTGAGTCCAAAGAGAATAAGCAAATATCCCAATGTTTCCTCCAAGAATCTCAGTGCTTGCTACTATGCTACTATCCTGGATCCCACACTCCAAGCATCCCACACAGACCCCACCCACCTCCCTGGCCTGTATTCACAGTAGAGTGCCCAGATAGCATCCCTAGGTTTTGGACACAGAGAAAGGGATAGAAATGAAGATTACCAGTTAGTGCACAAAAGAAGTATCTCTCACCTGGATGCTGGTAACAACTCGTGAAGACTGACCCAGGGCAGCTTACCAGCCTGGACGTCCCTCTATTCACATAGCACAGCCTCTGGTCCTTTGGTTGTGGGGCAGGGGATTGCTGTCCTTTATGTTACCACCTTGGTCAAGGGCTGGGCTGCCAACACCCAGGAAATCTAGGCAGCTTGTGGGTGTTAATGGCATTGGCAATAATATACAGACTTGTTTACTATGCCTGTTCCATTTCAAGCTGTTTATGTTTGATGGCACCACCTGGGCAGAGGGCTGTGAGGGAGTAGGCGAAAGAGAGGGAAGTGCTGATTGAGAAGGGCTGTCCCCTGGGGCCCTGATACCGACCAGTCACCAGATCTGTGCTGGGCTCCAGCCATCTGGACAACCAAGGTAGGGAATGGGTTGCTCACTGAGGAGCTGTCCCTCAGGTTTTATTTCCTGAAGGACTACACAAACACCACTGCCTCCAGGAGCTTCTGACTTACATCAGCCTGTCACCTGTCCTTTCTTCACTTCTGATATGCATGAAGGCCTTGGTTTTTCACAGAAAATTGAATTCCCAAGTTCTACATCCTTTCTATCCTAAGCGTATGTTTACACTATGGTATTTCTGAAAATAGACTCTGTGTGTGTGTGTTGTGTATGCATGTTTGTTTGTGTGTGTTGTGTATATGTTGTATGTCTGTGTGTCTATGTGTGTATGCATGTATGTGCATGTGTGTATATGTATATCTGTGCACAAATATGTTTGTATCTGGATGTGTCTGTGTGTCTGTATATATATATATATATATATATATATATATATATATATATATATATATATATATGAGCATGTGCATGTATCTGTGTGTTGTATATATATTACATGTATGTATATGTTGGTGTGTGTTCACATGTGTCTGTGTGTATATGTATTTTATACATGTATGTATCTGTATATGTATATGTGTGTCCTATGTATATGTATGTGCATATACGTCCATGTGTGTCTCTGTATGTGTATATGTACATGTGGGTATATTGCATGTGTGTATATGTTGTATATGTGTTGTGTGTGTTTTGTGTGTATATATATATGTGTGTGTTGTGTTTTTCTCTGTGTGTTGTATATGTCTCTGTGTGTGTGTTGTGTTTGTGTATGTGTCTCTGTGTGTTGTGTATATGTGTGTTGTGTGTGTTTATATGTTATATATGTCTTTCAGTGTGTACTGTGTTTTGGGTGGTGTTGTGTATGGGTGTATATGGTGTGTGTGTGTTGTGTGTGTGTATTCATGTGCACATGCATGAGAACAACCTTAGGTGTTGTCCTTCTGGACTATGCACTTTTATTTTGAGAGAGAGTTGCATTGGCCTGGAAGTTGCTGAGGAGGCCAGCACTGGGGCTCCGAGCTTGCACCACCATGCCAGCCTTTCACACTGTCTGGATCTCCATAGGAATCCACACTCCCTGAGAGTGGATGGTAAAAGCAAGTTTTCTTTTATTTGTATTTGTTTTGAGATAGAGTCTTGCTATGTATTTCAGACCAGCTTTGAACATGGTATCTTCCTGCCTCAGGCTCCTGGATCCTGAGATGACAATTGTGTGTCACCATGCTCAGCTTTAAAGCTTTGTTTTGTTTTGTTTTATCTCAGTGTTTCTGCTCCAAAGACTGGTCACTTTAACTTAAGACACAGAACTTCGTCCTCATTTTTGTCCCTTTGAGTTTAACATTTGATTGACATTTGGGCACTTCTTATGAGCATATAGGAACAAGAACATACAGCTACATGCTTCTCCAGGGGGTGGCTAGAATCTCAGTATGCTCCTTGTGAGAATCATGCAAACTCTATTTCCTGTCCCTTTCTTCTTTGCTTCTGAGCCACATCAGACCAACATCTCTCAATTCTCTCTGGCCAGGAAGAAGAGCTATGTCTCCTGCATCTTTATGAGGCTGAAAACTCTTGCATTAGATCATCTGAATCCCATAAGAATTCCTGTAAGCCGAACATCCCAATTCTTTATCAGGTAGCATTTCTAAACTGCCTTTCACTCACCTGTCCCTGTCCTTCAATGTGGCTTCTGTCCCCACCATGCCATCAAAAGTTCTTGAAGGTCAGGAGTTTGCTGAATCCAACAGACAGCAATGGATCCTCAGACCTTCTCCCACTGCATGTCTCAACAGAGTGTGAGCGCTGGCTTCTACTGCTTTCTTGAGATACTAGCGCTGTCTGGGGTTCCTGGTTTTGTCTGGCCACTCCTCCTCTGGCCTGGTCCCTCCTCTGCTGGTTCTCAAGGCAACCATAGCAGCCCTTGGCTTTATTTAAAGCTTGTGTGTCAATCATTCCTACATTCCCACTTCTAGACAGACCTTTCTTCTGAGCTTCAAGCCCCATAAACTCATTCATTGACTCAATATCCTCCCTTTGATGTCTGTGAGTTCCTCAGGATCTGGGAGGATAGAACTGGCCACATCATTCTTCTGCTATCTTTTTTAGCCCTACAGGAAACAGTAGTGGCCATTGCAGACAGACTCAGACAATATCCATGGGATCTCCTGCTCAATCCAGCAGATCACCAATGGCTGAGTCCCATCAATTCTGTATTCCAGTTCCTGGACCAAGTTGGCGCCAGCCTACTGTCACTGCCCTCTGGCTAAATGTCTCCAGCTATATTTCTCTCTCTCTCTTTCTTTCTTTCTTTCTTTCTTTACTTTCTTTCTGTAACTATATTACTCTGAACACTCTTGTCAGCATGTAAGCCTAATGTCACATCCTATATAAAACCCCTTAGACATGTTCCCATTTCCCTTTAGTCAGAAACTGATAATCTCAGCAAGGTCCATAAGGCCCTGTGTGCCTTTTCTACATTCTCAACTCCCACATTCTCTCCTTGTTTTACACACACACACACACACACACAAATACACAATCATACACCCATATATACACCCACATACACAATCAGAGACCCATATATACACACACAAACACATACCACTGGGCTCCTGTATGTCCTTCAGTACGTGTCCATAGATTATCCTGTCTGACAAACTTAAGTTCCAAGAGGATACTGCTGCTGCATCCCCACTACACTGCATAAGGCCTGAAGTCAGTAACTGTTGACTGGCTGTATAAATCTACTCCCACGAAAGTCATCCCTCAGGTGCCACAGTGAGCAGAATCAAGTTTTACATCTCAGAAGCTTACTAACCCCTCCTTCTCTGGCAGGTTGCTTAGGGCTCTGTAACTTTAGCTACTTCACCACGCTGGGGAACAAAGAGTTGGCCAGTTGGAGCTATCTCCTTGGCTGAAAAGGGCAGACCCTGTACCTCAATCATCAATGTGATTCCCACACAGCTCCTAATACAAGAACAACCCAGTTGGAAGCAGGGTCCTTAGAGTTGGTCTCTTGAGATTAAGAAGAGTACACTGCCTTATAAGAGAAGAGATGCTTCTGCTGCTGCTGCTGCTGCTGCTGCTAGACCCAAATATGTCCCTTTGTCCTCCAGAGAAATCTCTTAAAACAAGTCCCTGAAAACCAAGAAAACCCTTCTATTTCCCCTGCCCTATAAAATGAGGATAATGAACTCAGCAAGGGTTGCCATGTGCTCTGCCAGGTTACTGCCAAAATTCCCACCCTAGCAGAACACTTGGGGATAGAAACCACGCCCCTCTTCTTAGGTACCATTGAACCCCTGTGGGTTCAGAAGTGCCTGCAGATGGTTCCCTCCAGGCTGTAAATTAATAAATGCATTTTACTAATCTGCTAACTTGGTCTCTACTCAGTTGGACTCTTCCTATAATCCTAAAGCTGTAACTTGCATCTTGCTTCACCTGCCTATCTCAGAGCTCATGACTCTTGGTGGGTTGCAAGTCCCACTTAAGAGCCTCAAGTGGCTCCCTCTGTTTTGAATGCCTTGACTGCTGTATTGACTCGTCAAGTAACCTTGGGTAACCTTGCCCTGGAGCTGTGAGCTCGATGACTTGCCTCCCGCAGTCTCTCCTTTCATCCACCAGCCTCTCCTTTCATCCACCGTGTCCTTAGGTATCATTGTGTCACGCAGAGGATCACAGAGCGGAAGGCTGGAGTGATTCCTAGCAGCTGGCCTCCCAGACTGGAGAGCTAGCAGCTTCCCTTAGACTAGCCTCCCATCCATCCTGGACAAATAAACCCAGAGAAAAGCTGTCCTTTCCTCCTGGTCACTTGACCTGAAATTTTGATTCTTTCAAAGATGTGGTTTCTCTGACATATTCTCCTTGTAGGAGGTTGGGATCGCTGAGTTCCCAGGTGTTCCCACAGGTCGGGTCTCAGACCAGAGACTCAATAGAATTAGGCATGAATCTGAAGGAGGATGAAGAGGAGTGGGAGTCAGAAGAGGAGGAGGAGGAGGTGAAGGAGGAGGGAGAGGAGGACTAGGGCCAGACCTGCCAGGTTTGTCAGTGTGAGGATGTGTCTAAAGATGTGGACCCTGGAAAAGAACCCAATAAGATGGGGTGAAGATGGGGTGAAGATGGGGTGAAGATGGGGTGAAGATGGGGTGAAGCCATTTAGGAGCACAGGAGATTCTTCATGAACAGCTGAATGAAGCTTCATATGGGTCAGAAAAACACAGGACAACAAACGTATGCAATGAGAACATCCAAAGCCACCACAAGCTCTCTCTTCCACACCCCTAGCACCAGAGCGGAACCCTGACCTTCCATCCATCATGCCCTGAGAACATTAATAATGCCAGGCAGTGATGTCAAAAGCCTCTTTCTTCCCATTCACCCCACCCACCCCCCACTTCTGGAGCAGCCTGGCTTTCCCAGCAAGAGGGACAGGAGAAAGTGCTCTTTGACTCTGCACCAAGAATTTCCTCAGCTTTGGCGGCGGGGAGGGGGGTGCATTTCCGGTGAAACCTAGCATTTTGATATCTGTGCTGGCTGGTCTTGTGTCAGCTTGACACACGAACTACAGTTCTGTGAAAGGAGGAAACTATAATTGAGAAAATGTCCCCATGAGATCTGGTCATAAGGCATTTTCTTAATTAGTGGTTGCTAGGGGAGGACCCAGCCTACTGTGGGTGGGGCCACTCCTGGGCTGGTGGTCTTTGGGTTAAGCAGGCTGAGCAAGCCAGGGGAACAGGCCAGTGAGCAGCACTTCTCCACTGCCTCTGCATCAGCTCCTGCCTTCAGGTTTTGCCTTGTTTGAGTTCCTGTACTGATTTCCTTTGATGATGAGCAGAGACATAGAAGTATAAACCGGTAAACCTTTTCCTCCCCAATATGCTTTTTGGTGGTGTTTTTTTTTCCACAGCAATAGAAACCATAACTAAGACAATATTGTAGCAGTTGGATATTTTATCATCTGGGAGTTGCCCCTGTGAGAATGGAACCAGACCACTTACTACTCAAAAGCATGCTTATAGCTAGCTCACTGGAGTCAATACTTATATTTACACCTGCATAGGTTGGCCAATATCCTATATCCTGACTCTTCCGTTCATTCCTTTTGAAGACTTGAGAACTCAGGTGTCATGAAGGCTCGTCCTTTCTTCTCACAGATACAGTACACAACCACAGGCTTAGGAACACAACAAGTTGCATCACCCAGCCCCAAGCCCCTCTCCCTCAGGAGCTCAGAGACCATATTCTAGCTATGGTATACTCAGCTCAAAGTAGAAGGCTTCTCTCCTTGGCTCTCTCAGCTTCTTCTATCAGTAAGATCCTACCTGCTCTAAGGCCTCTGGGGCCCCATGTAATTAGCCCAGGAAGCAGATGTCTTAAAAAGAAGGGTCCCAAAGGTGATAGCAGTTTAAAGAGAATAGCCACCTTTTAATAAAGCTCAATGGCTTTCCCCTCCTCTCATACTGTCAGGGAATGAAACGATTCCTTCTGTAATTCAAGGGTGACTCCTGAAGTTATCATCTCTTTTCTTCTTTGGAGGCTGGTGCTCCAGGTTTGTTTGGGCCTCCACCCACCACCCTACATAGGGACCAACATATACCTGTCCTTCATGACTTGGTGTTCGGAAACCCTAGGAATCAGACTGAGAGGCAGGAGTCGGTACACATTCTCTGAGCTCCTTCTGCCTGCTGCATATGGCCTCTGATCTCACAGAGCTTCTACTCCATCCATGGATGTCGGGTGACAATGGGCAGGCATAACCATTGCCTATGCAGACTCATTTCACACCTCTGTGGTAAAAGGTCCTGGGCACTTCCAGGAAAGGCCAAGGTGATTGCAATGTAGAGTGAAGAAAGGCTGAAGCAGAGCCAGATGCTCTATGCCTGGGTAGCCCATGGGCCCTTATCCCAAGGAAGAAAGGGAAGCAAGAAAAGATGTTAAAGAGGTAACTGTCAGGACCTCTTTGTGGTTTGGTTTGGTTTTTGAAATGGAAGTCTCAGGTCACATTGGCTTCAGACTCACTATGTAGATATGATGCTTCTTAAACTCCTTAAGCCCTTAAACTTAAACCCTTAAACTTGTGATTTTCCTGCTCCCCTCTCCCCTCCCGAGTTCTAGGATTCTTGGCATGTTCTGTCACCCTGGTTGATGCAGTGCATGTTTCCCGAGCTCTCCACCTACTGAGCCACACACCTAGCTTCTCCTTGTGTTTTGATGGCTCTGTGAAGCACAGCTATAGGAAGAGAAAGATGGGTGTTGTGGCCCACCACTTAAGACACGAAGGAGGTTTGCCATGGAGAGGGGGGTGGGCGTATTTATGAAGGAGACAGAGGCACCAGCGTGGGTATCCAGCCTGAGTAGCATTTTCTTGAGCCTTGAGTAGGGGTTCGAGGGGCTGCTGAGGGGTTTGAAGAGAATGCAGAGGGGAAACCAGAATGTAGACTTAGACACTACAGTAAGCCCTTCCCTTGAGAGAGCACAGTGACAGGTCAGACTGTAAATCAGAGATTCTACAGTGGGCTCTGGGAAGCCAGTGGTGGTGAATTATACCAGTAACTGAAGCAGAAGATTATGAGTTCAAGATCAGCCTGTTCCGAGAGAGAGAGAGAGAGAGAGAGAGAGAGAGAGAGAGAGAGAGTGTAAGATCCATCCAGAAATACTCCTATTTCAAACACGGGCTGTTCGTGCACCCCACGAATCACCGAGACCTATCTTGATGCAAAAAAGCATGAGGATTTTTAATCGGAGCTCCGGGACGACCCATATCCCACGCAGGGGACAGGGGGATCGACCTCGTGGCTGGAAAATCAGGAGCTTTTATAACAATGGGGTAG
>LR753328.1:111748-177519 GCA_902729485.2 Mus minutoides | reverse complement strand
CACCAGCAAGAGTCCCCAGGTAGCAGCTATCCCGCAGGGGGTTTTCCTGAGTCAGTGGAGGCCAGGCCAAATGGCCCATTACTCTCTTTGCATACCTTTTTATCTCTATAACCGGTCAACAACTTTGTTTACTTGCCTGTACCTGCCTCAGGTTTTCTGCTGTTTAAACCATAGGCCTCGTATATTATTTTCTTTCAAGAGAACATGAGAGACCATGCCGATGTGTTCTGGGCTAGAGCTATTTGGGAGTCCTGGGAAGCCAGTAACATTGTGGCTCCTGTCTCAGGACAGACTAGAGAAGAGAAAATACCAACGCCAATGCCCCCTACCTGAAGAACAATTGTGGCATTGCCTAGCTGCAAAGCAAAGATCTACAAAGCAGAGAAAAGAGAAACTGACTACAAAAGTAAAGGCTTGGCTTCAAGAGATGGTTCAGTGGGTAAAAAGCTCACTATATAAATGTGAGGACCTGGGTTTAGGTCCCCAGAACCCACTTCAAGCCAGATATGATAGCATATGTCCATAATGCCAGGACTTCCAAACTCAGATAGGCAGGAATCCTCTGACCATATCTGGGCTGGTACTCACACATACTCATGAATGCATGAGTGTGCTCACACAGAAAGGCTTGGTTATGGAGGACTCAAGGATCTAAAGCTTGCAAGATGGAATCTTAACAATCTTATGCAACTCAAGTGAGGTTCCTCGGAATCTCAGCTCAGCTCTCTACCCACAGGCAACTCTTTTCACATGAGCATCCTGTCTGCTCACAATTATTCCCGAGAACACCTTTGTAGGGACCATTATTAGCTCCTCCCAGATCACACCCCCATGCCTATCTCTGGATTTGGTATCACTTTCCCAAGTTATAGGTCCCATGTGGGAGGAAAGAATTCCCAACTCATCCAGCATATTGGGATTTCAGTGAGCCAACCCCTACTTTAGGTGTCATCAGGGAGGGGAAAAAATGTGAGGTGTGGTCCCTGCTGTCAAAGACTTTATCATCACCTCTTCAGGAGATCAGATGGGATCACCAGCAGCAATAGAGTCTAGAAGCATTAAGAAGGAGGAAAGAGAGGTTCACATCGCTGCTGGGAGCAGAGAGGGGCCACCCTGAGGGAAGCCGTTTGGAGCAAGGCAACTTCAAGCCCCATCTTGAAGAAATGACGAAGTCTGACTGTAGGCACGTGAACAAAAGAAGGGCAGCCAGATGTACACACACAGATGTGGGCCTGGCCTGGCTGCTCTGACTAGGCAGGGCAGAACTTGTTCGAAGAAGTGCAGCTATAAAGCCTGGCTGCTTTCATTGAGGTCCACAGACCCTAGGCCAGAACACGGCCAGAGCCCTGTAAGCCAATGCCAGAGAGGATATATATTGTGTGAAAACTTAGTCCGAGATTGGTCACTTGAGTCCAGACAAAGACGCTTAGACACATGGGCTCACCACACATCACATGCAAAGCTAGAAATGACATTGTCCCTTCTCCATCCCCCTGACCGCAGCAATAAACGCTCACTTCTCACCTTGAGATGTACATCAGTCTTCTGCTCCCTACTCGCTTCTCTCCTAGTTGGTAGTTACAGGTTTCTCTCTGAGGTCCTGACTGCTGCACAGACTTCTCTGGAGAGCATCTCCCAGGACACCTCACTACCCACGTGACAGAGGCAGGCTCCTCCCTTTGTCTCCTGGCCCCGCCCACATCTCCACTTGCCCTCTTCCCTTCATCTCCCAGCATTTTTTTTCTTGGGTGTTTGTTTGTTTGTTTGTTTGTTTTGTTTTGTTTTGCCTCCTTTGGCTTGCTCTCTTTATCCCAGGTGTTTCCTCAGTGCCAAAAGGTGAATCTCTTCCTACTTGGAGTGCTATTATTATTCCTGTGGCCTTGTAGAAGGACCACAAGACCAGACCGTCTCTAGTCCCCGCAGAGTCTTCCACAACGACTAAGACTTTCTCTCTGGCCCAAGTTTGTTAAAGATCCCCTTCCCTTGACCTAGATAAGCAGTCCTGGTACCCTCTCTGTAATCCCACAAGCCATATCCTGACCAGAATACTTACCTCCACCTACATCTGAACAGTTCTTTCCCAACCTCCAGGTTTTCCGCAAGCTCCACCCATCTTAGATGGCCGAGAAGTAAGGCTCAAGCCAGAGACCTTTGACCCGGATCCCCTGCTTTGCTTTTTACAGGGGTGCTCTGATCTAGCCGCTGCATAAGCTTCACGATAGAGTGAGCCCACCCTTGCCTTAAGGAGGTGAGTGTGTGCTGTGATCGAATCTGCGGAATGCTTACCGGCGTGGATGGCACTTGCCTCCTGGAATCGCAAGAACACTGAACTGACTCTTGGGGTTTGTTTCCAGGTCCTGCCCATCAGCTATGAGCTCGCCTTCTTTGAAAAGCTAGGCCGAGCGTGGTGGCACATGCCTTTAATCCCAGCACTTGGGAGGCAGAGGCAGGCGGATTTCTGAGTTTGAGGCCAGCCTGGTCTACAAAGTGATTTCCAGGACAGCCAGGGCTACACAGAGAAACCCTGTCTAAAAAAAAAAAAAAAAAAAAAAAAAAAAAAAAAAAAAAAAAAAAAAAAAAAAAAAAAAAAAAAAAAAAAAAAAAAAAAAAAAAAAAAAAAAAAAAAAAAAAACCAAAGAAAGAAAAAAGAAAAAGAAAAGAAAGAAAATAAAAGAAAAAAGAAAAGAAAAGCTAGATCTAAAGTACTGGTTCTCAACCTGTGGGTCAAGACCCCCCTTCATGGAGTGAGGGGGTGCCTAAGAATATTAAAATAACAAATAGCTCTAACGCAGAACCCTTCTTCATACCTCGTTTGTACACAAAAGTACTTGTTAAGGAAAATGAGGGTCCATCTGTCCTGAGAACATAACACCTTGCTATGGCTGGAGGTGCCCCAGGGCCCAGAAGGCTTCCGCCCACAGCTCTGGCACCTTGAGCTGGCCCACAGCTCTGGCACCTTGAGCTGGCCCACAGCTCTGGCACCTTGAGCTGGCCCACAGCTCTGGCACCTTGAGCTGGCCCACAGCTCTGACACCTTGAGCTGTTTTGCCTCATGCTCTACCATGTTGGCCTTCCCCTTGCTTCTTCCTGTCCCTCTGATAATGACCATGGACAGGGAGAGGCCTAGATGATCAGAAATGAACCTCAACAGGACCAGAGAAGCAGCTGCACCCCGTGAAACGACAACTCCAACCTCACCAGCCTCGCCACGCCACAACAAATTAAATGATGTCCAAATATGTTGGGCGGACTCTGAGGCACTGACCATGGTAAGAGGCCAGAGGTGAGTGTACGGGGTGGTTTTGTGTGTCAACTTGACACAGGCTGGAGTTATCACAGAGAAAGGAGCTTCAGTTGAGAAAATGCCTACATGAGATGCAGCTGTAAGGCATTTTCTCAATTAGTGATCAAGGGGGAAAGGCCCCTTGTGGGTGGTGCCATCTCTGGGCTGTAGTCTTGGATTTCTATAAGAGAGCAGGCTGAGCAAGCCAGGGGAAGCAAGCCAGTAAAGAACATCCCTCCATGGCTTCTGCATCAGCTCTTGCTTCCTTACCTGCTTGAGTTCCAGTCCTGACTTCCTTGGTGATGAACAGCAGTGTGGAAGTGTAAGCTGAATAAACCCTTTCCTCCCCACTTGCTTCTTGATCATGATGTTTTGTCCAGGATTAGAAATCCTGACTAAGACACCAGGGTTTCTCTAAAACAAGATCAAAACCTGCCTGAAAGAACAATTCTTCCTTCCTTCCTTCTTTCTTTCTTCTTTCTTTCTTTCTTTCTTTCTTTCTTTCTTTCTTTCTTTCTTTCTTTCTTTCTTTCTTTTAAATCAAGAAAAGCAAAGCAGGCTCCAGCAGGTAGCTGACTCTCTGTAAAGTGCTTGCTGTGTAAACAGGCTCTGACCTGCCAGAGCCCGTGTTTTTAAAACAAAGCCAGGAGTGGTGGCATGTGCTGAACAGCCCGGTGCTGAAGAGGCAGAGACAGGAGGATTCCTGGGGCTCACTGGGCAAGTTCCAGTCTCAGAAACTAAGATAAAAGAACTAGAGGGATGGCTCTACCCTTCAGAGCATTCGCTGCAATTACAGAGAACCCCGGTTCAGTTCCCTGGAACCACAACCACCCAGTAACTCCAGATCCGGGGGGCTTTGCCACCCTCTTCTGGCCTCTGAGGGTACTGCACATGTGCAATACATATAGCGCAAGCAGGGAAAACACTCTAGAGCATAAAACACAATACATAAATCTCTTTTAAAAAGAATGTTGGTCACACTAATTAAATTAATTAAAGGCACATGCCTTTAATCCCAGCACTTGGGAGACAGAGGCTGATCTCTAAATTCAAGGTCAGCCTGGTCTACAAAGCAAGTTCCAGGACAGCCAGGACTACACAGAGAAACTCTGTCTTGAAAAGAAAACCAAAATCAACCAACCAACCAAACAAACATAAACCCAAAACAAATAAACAAAAACCCACCACTGCTACCACTACCACCAACAAGAACAAAAAGGAATCAGTTAAAAATAATCCAACAAACCACACACATGTGGGTCACACCCGAACACACAAACAAACACACAAGCAATCTTCACACAGAACAAAGAGAAAGAGGAAGAATACAAAGTTATCTGAGCGCAAACACTGTGATTTTTTTTTTTATCTGCACAGAACCTAGCTGTCTTGTTATTTTTAACCCTGGGCAATCCAGAAGAGCAAGAGCAGAGCTGAGCTCTAGGGGGCAAAGAGCTTTTTACAAATGTCTGTATTAGTAAAATGTTTTCAAAGAGATTTATCTTTTTAAAGTAAATAAAGAAAAATGTCTAAGTAAATAATTAAGTAAATGAATTGTAAATAGCCTAGACTTGACATTCACAAAAACTCTGCATTTCCATTGACTGCAGCTTCTCTCTGGACTTACTCAGCATGAGGGCTGGGCAATCTACAGTTACTCTCTGAGAGAGAATTTAGGCCAGTTGGTATGCTAGAGGACAGTTGTGCCATCACACCGCAGGGGTACCCCCTGGGTCCACTCGGCATCATGATTGAGACAGAGCCCTGCCATCTATCAGGCCAGAACCTCTCCAAGGAAGGAAGAGGAGGGAAGTCCTGCCAAGTCCCCTAGTAGAATCTCACTAACCAGGGGAACCTCTCTCTTCTTGGCACCTCCTTCTCAAGCCCCTCCACAAAATGACTTCAGAGGGAGCTGCCTCTGTCCCTTGAAACAGTTGTATAGGTGGCCTGCACTTGGGACTCACCTTCTAGAAGCTGCCTTACATGGGAGGTGTGGCCTAAACTGTCACCCATTACCTATCCTTGGTACAAAGATGGGACAATCGATGTCCATAGAACTCAAAGCTCAAGGTGTGGCAGGTGGAGTCCTTCTTCTGGAGAGGTCCAGCCTTTAGATGGAGAAGAGGTACCATTCCCATCCAGAGACAAAGGGGAACCCTAGTAACAGGAGAGTAAACCTTGTCAGAATCCAGTCTCCTAGCAAAAGGCTTCTCCAAAGGCTGGGACCAGTGAAAAGGGGGCGTGGCATACCAGCCACCCACTTTGCCATCCAAGTCTTATGGTCTGGACGCCATCCCTTTTAAGGCTTTCTTTTCTCAACAGAGAATACGCTCCTTCCAATATAACTTCTCCTAAAATGTACCCTGTGCCCCTGAGAACTATATGTCATGCCCCAACCCTCTGGTATTTTCCTTCTGTCCAGGCCTGATAGCATCCTAAGCTCCTCTCCTCCCCAGCAATTACCCCTGTTCTCTGGCTGATCATAGGTCTGTCAGTGCAGACACAGCTCTTTGGAAAGTTTTGCCTCTGTAGCCCAATTGTCAGGATCTACTGTCTCAGAAAATAGCATTCAATAAAACTGCCCTGAAACAAAGACAAGAACTAGACACCTCATTTTAGCCAATAGGCCAAAAATCCATGAGTGAGAATGTACCATAAGACCTAGTATTTAAAGTCCCCACAGGAAGTGGAAGAGATAAAATGAAGGCTCCCCTGGTCCCAAAGTCCATTTGCCATCCAACAGTTTCCATTGTCCTTCATTTCCAGACCCCAAGTCTCTAGCATCTGATCCCTCTCCTATTCTTACCCTGTGCCCCAAAGAAGTTCTTAGACCCCCAAACTGGAATCCACATGAAAAGAAAATGCAGCATTTGTGTTGCTGGGTCAGAATTACCTGGTGTAGTATAATATTTTCCAGTTCCAGGGAATTATTCTAATTCCCTGAAAGTTTTACAATTTCAAAGTTCAAATTTAATTGATTCAAAGTCCATTGTGTCTGTGAACCACATCTTCAGTACCATTCATCAACTAGAGGACAGTGGTGCCATCACACCACAGGGATGGCATCAACACTGGGACTGTGTCTGTGAACCACATCTTCAGTACCATTCATCAACACTGGTATCTAATGCTGAGAGGAGCAGCTGCTGGGGAGAAACCATGATGCCTCCCACACTCCATCGTTTGCCCAGCCAGCTCAGGTTTCCATCCAAGCTGAGGGCCAATAGTGCCTGCTCAGTGCAAACAGGGAGGCTCACTTCACAGAGAAGATGTGCTCAGAAGCCATGACCACTGGGAGTAGGGTGGCAGTTGGGAGTGAGGCTAGCTCTGTGAAGGTCTTGTTTCACATGCAGGAGGACCTGAACTCAACTCCTAGGACTGTGTGAAAAAAGAAACCCAAACAGGTGTGGTGGAGGTAGAGACTGGCTGGTCCCTGGGCCTCTCAGTCTGGCCCACTTGGCAAGCTCTAGGTCAATGAGAGACCAATCACACACACACACACACACACACACACACACACACACACACACACACGCACACACACACACACGCACACACGAGAGAGAGAGAGAGAGAGAGAGAGAGAGAGAGAGAGAGAGACTATACACTGTACCCATAGGCTCACATACATCAAGGCCAAGAACATGATGATTTATAATTCACTTGCCTGCCAGGTTTAAAATTCATACAATTTGTGAAGACTTTTAAAAAAATCCTTGGGGAACTCATGCTATGTCGTTGTTGCATATAAATTGAGGCTTTATGAACATTTCATTAATATCATTTTAAATAAAATAATATCTCAGAAGATTCTTTCCTTCTTATGGAATTTTCAGATTTGCATAAAATACCAAGCTTTCTCACAAGTGAGTGACTAGTGTCCGAGTGGGTGGAATGGGGTAAGAGCAGGATACAGTTTGTTTTCTCAGGGCACTGGGAGGGTTCCCTGCTAAAGTCAGCGAGCCAGCAGAGAGACTTTAGGCAACTTACTCTGCCTCAGTTTACTTCTCTGCACAGAATGCTACTGTCAGACTGCTTGATAATCACCTACACCTTGCCATCATGTGCTTGCTTTTTAAAAACAGTTTTTATTTGTTCTTTGAGGATTTTATATATTGCATGCCTTCCATCAGAAGAGACACAAAACATTTTAATTGTTGTTCTTGTTCCCTACTTTGCAAACAGATAAGCGAGTGACAGATCTTGGGAAGGAAAATTGGACATCATTCACAAAGCCAGAGGCTAAGGCAGGGCTGAGGCATCTGGCTTGTTCACAAAGATACGGCTGCCCTTACAGGGTGGAGGCTGGATTTCATTCAGAGCCCTGTGACCCCACATTCCAGGCTCAACAGCTTTCTCCACCTGTGGGGGTGAGGAGGGGACTTCTACAGACGCTTCACAGACGCTTGCTCTGCCTTTCTTCCTTGTTTGGCCCTGGCTATGGAAGTGGCTTAAGAACTATCTGGAAAGACCTGCATGAAAAATAGGCTTTGTCTACCCAGCTCCAGGCCCTGAGGCCACAGAACAGGGCTCTGAGAGATTTTTGCCCTCTCATCAAGCCTGGACACTATTGGCTTCCACGGTATTCTGAGAACGCGATAAATAAGAAGACATTTAAAAATGAGATGATCCTGTGCCTTTTTATGCAGGCTTCTGCTTCTCTTTTAGACTGTTTATGATCTAGAACATAGAGGCCCATAATCCTACTCGTATATAACTGGCCGTCCTCAGCACAGTGTGTGCACTCATGACAGTTTCCACCTGTCTTAGCTGGAGTCTCTATTGCTGTGACCAAATACCATAACCAAAAGCAACTTGAGAAGGAGAAGGTTTATTTGGCTTACACTTTCATATCACAGTTCATCAACAAAAGTCAGGACAGGAACTTGGAGAGCTGATGCAGAGGCCATGGAGGGGTGCTGCTTACTAGCTTGCTCCCCAAGTCTTGCTCAGCTTGCTTCATACAGTGAGCTGGACCCGTTCACATCAATCAACAATGAAAAAAACTGCACCACAGGCCAATCTGGTGGGACGTTTTTTCAGTTGAGGTTTCCTCCACCCAATAACTCTATCTTGTGCCAAGTTGTCATAAAACCAGCCAACACAACACCCTTCCTTCTTGTCTCTCTGATGAAGAAGCTGGGGGTCAGTTTCCAGCTAGCATCTTGCCAGTCTATTTGCATCTCAAACTTCATTGGATACTGAACTCTTCCTGAGTAGGCCATGTGTAGGTCTGATTCCTTCCAGGAGGCCAGCATGTGAGCTCACTCCTGCCAGAGTGTGCTCTGGAGCCAGGGTTCCTTCTGCTCCTCACTACTCGCAGCCACATGCTCCTGTTTCTCTGACCTGACTATGGATAATGCAGTGCAGTGCGATGAATTGTTGAGCAGCCTCGTCTTAAACAGGTGAGTCTCTGATCTCCCCTCTTGTCCCGAAGGTGGAGATTTGGTACCTAATGCTGAAGGCTGACATGTTCAGAGGCACATCAACTGATTAGAAACTTGTCTGTATTGTGAGGATAGAAAATGAAGGGTCAGGAAGTCATGTTGTTGGGACAAAATACATGACAAAAGCCACTTCTGGAATGGTTCACTTTGACTCATGATTTGAGGGTACAGTCCATTGAAACAGGAAGGCATGGTTGCTGTCACATTGTACCCTACACCAGGAAGCAGAGGACAATGCATGCTGGTATTCAGTTGGCTTTTTTCTTTCTATTTACTCTTGGGGCTATAACCAATGGGATGGTGCCACACACATTCAAGGTGGATCTTCCCACATCGACCTAATCTAGAAACTCCCTCATTGACACACCCAGAGGTTTGTCTCCATGAGGATTCTAAATCCCACAGGGTTAACAAATGAAGCAAGGGTGATTCTTAGCCCTTCTTTACTCTATACTACATATCTCAATTCCATTGATCACTTGTCCTAGGGTGTGATAGTTAACCCTGACTGTCATCCTGGTGGAATTTAGAATCTTTGTGGAAACAAGATTTAGAATCCTCTGGAACCATAAGCCCAATTAAATGCTTTCTTTCATAAGTTGCCTTGGTCACTGTCTTTTACTGCTATGAACAGATACCATGACCGAGGTTCAGTCCATTGTTATCAAGAGTATGGCAGGAACATGGCAGTGTCCAGGCAGGCATGGTGCAGGAGTTGCTGAGATTTCTACATCTTCATCTACAGGCTGGTAGGAGATGACTAACTCCCACGTGGTCAGGAGGAGGGTCTTAAAGCCACACCCACAGTGACACACTTCCTCCAACAAGGCCACACCTCCAAACAGTGCCACTCCCTGGGCCAAGCATATTCAAACTACTACAGTCATGATGTCTCATTACAGTAACAGAAAAGTGTCACCTCCAAACAGTGCCACTCCCTGGGCCAAGCATATTCAAACTACTACAGTCATGATGTCTCATTACAGTAACAGAAAAGTGGCTTATACAGCAGCCAAACTGCACATTGACATAAACGTGTCCCAAAGCTTATATAGACTGATCTAAGTTGAGGAGAAATGCAGTGAGATGATTGAGGGTGCATGTGATGGTTGACAGGATCTAGAATTATCTAGGAGACAAGCTCTGAGCATATTTTTGAGGTATGATCTAGATTGGACTAACTGGGGTGGGAAGACTCATCCTGAATGGACAGTAGATTTCCACAGGCTGGGGTACAAGGCTGAATGAAAAGGGTGAAAGTAAGCTGAGTACAGTGATTCACTCCCTCTGCCTCCTGCTGCCACGCCTTTCCCACCAAGATGGACTGTATTCCCTCAATCTGTGAGCCACAAGAAAACTCCTCCTTCATTGGGTTGCTTCTGTCATGCACTCTGCCACAGCAGAAAGGAAAACAACTAATACAATACAATATATGAGGGTTCTTGGGGGTCCTTGGAAGCCAGAGGTCAATGTCAGATGTCTTTCTCTATTGTTTTCTACTTTATCTTTTGAGACAGAATCTCTCACTGAACACAGAACTCACTAATTCAGCTATAATAGCTGGCCAATTGGCTCTAGAGATTCACCTGTTTCTGCCCCTGCAGCATTGGGGTTACAAACATAAGCCTGGCCCTTTAAAAGTTATTATTAAATATATTTGTCATTTGTGGGTATGTGCTTGTACAAGGATATGTGTAGGGGGCATGTGCAAGTCACAACACATGTGTGAAGCTCAGAGGACAATGTTCAGATGTCTGTTTTCTCTTTACACCATGTGGATTCCAGGGGTCAAACTCAGGTCATCAGACTTGGCAACAAGTGTCTACACACTAAGCCATTTTGCCAGTTCAGTACCTGGCTTTTATGTGGGTACTGGGGATCAAGTCAGACTCTAATGGTTATACAGTAGGCATTTTACCACGGAGTCATCTCCCCAACCCTTTATTGAAGTTTTGATCCTATGGGAGTCTTTGCTTTCTGTCTCTATATGCACTAAATTATGATGTAAAACTGGTGAAAATAATTGAGCAGGGTATGGTGACTGACACACAGCACTCAAGAGGTGGAGGCAGGAGGATCACTCAAAGGTCAAATCCAGCCTGGTTTCAAAATGAGTTCTGAGCCTGTTTGGGCTGCAGAGTGAGACCCTGTCTCAAAACAAACACAAAACAAAAAAGGAAAGAAAAGAAGACAGGAAGGGAAGGAAGAAAAAGGTAGAGGATGGTGGGAAAAATTAATTTGAAAACCTAGATCAGAGACAGAGAAAGAAACTCCACAGCCCAAATCCAGATTCCAGTTAATCTTACCTGGCCAGGCTTGGGCAGGATGTTGACCAAATGCTATCATTCTTCTGGAAAGAGACCATGACAAAATGTACCTGAAGGTGCCAGACTTGATCTCAAATGATACCTTGGTGCCCATTCTTAGATCTACCTCCCTACAACGACAGCCACTGTCTTGGCACTCACGTCACACTCCTCTTTCAGAGATTCTGCACTCACTGTTCCTCTGGAGTCAACCTCATGGCCAGCTCCATTTCCTAGGTCCTCCTGCAGCAGCCTTTAGCACAGCTAATCTAAGATCTCCTCAGGGAGTAACAGGAATGAGGGGGCAGCATGCTTCCCATCCTACCTTTCACAGGCCAGAGTAGCTTAGCTCTACAAACAGATTTAATTAGTATGATCTACAGACTGAAGGAGCTGACCCAAAACAGTTGGGTGGCCTCTGTCAGTTTCTGGAACTTCCTATGAACCTGCTGAAAACCTGTGGTAGTTGAATAAGAATGGCTGCATAGACTCACATGAATGCTTAGTCATCAGGGAGTGGTAGTACTTAGAAGGATTAGGAGGTGTGGTAGGTGTGGCCTTATTGGTAGGTGTAGCCTTGTTGGTAGGTATGGCCTTGTTGATAGGTGTGGTCTTGCTGGAGGATGTATGTCACAGGGGGTGAGCTTTGAGGTTTCAGAAGCCCAGGCCAAGCCCAAAGGCTCTCTCTACCTGCTGCCTGCAGTTCTAGTTGTAGAATCCTCAAACTATTCCTCCAGCACCATGTGTGTCTTCAGGCCACCATGCTCCCTGCCATGAGAATAGACTGAAGCTCTGAAACTGTAAGCAAGCCCCCAACTAAATGTTTTCCTTTCTAAGAGTTGCCATGGCCATGGTATCTCTTCTTGGCAATAAAACAATGATCAAGACACTAACTCTAGATGGATAGGACCCCATGCTCCCGTGCTTCCTTCTCCATCTTGCCCTCCTTTGGGACACCAACACAGTACCATTTTTTTCAAGGTCAAACATTCAAATAAAACTTCTCTTAAGTTGCATATGTCCTCCAACATCAGCCCTGTTTTTCTGGTGTGTGTGTGTGTGTGTGTGTGTGTGTGTGTGTGTTGTGTTCAGTGTTTAAAGTTTTTGACCAATACTTGATTCTTCTGGACTTGGCTGTTCCTTTCAGCAGGTTCTTCCTCCAGCACTTAGAACAGTTCTGCACCGAGGACCTTCCGGGAGTCACCCAGCAGTCAGTTGTGATCTCTGTCTTACTGCAGGCAGCAGCAGTTATCAGTCAACCACTCTTTTAGCTGAAATCCCTTGAACTTCAAGAGAACACTCCTGTGTATTTCGCCTCCCACTTTTGCACTCTTTCCCAGTCTTCTTTGTTAATTCTCCCTGCCCATCCTTACCATCCTAGTGCAATTGGTATTTGGTTCTGGGCCTGTATCTCATACTGTACACCCACACAATAGATAATGACACTCATGTGATTTCTTGTCTGTCAAAGGTTAAGTGAGTCCAGTGTTCTCCAATCGGCTGGTGAGCATCTTCAGCTGCACAGCTGCTGCCCACCTCAAACGTAATGCATCCTAAGAGATGTCAGCAGCTCTGCTCTCAGTGTAGTCTGATAGTCACCAGTACACTTGCCTCTGCACATAACAACATCAAACTCTGGGCAGGCTATGAAAAACATGTCCCTGAATGGCGCACAGAAGCAGGCAGTTTCATGGTGTGTGTGGCTGGAATGGGAGGATCTGAGTGAGCAGGAGCTGGGAGGAAAGGGAGGCTGATATTGAGATGTAAAGTGAATTAATTAATTAATTAATTAATAAGCAGGCAGTTTCTGGAGCTTAGTCAATGCTGAAATAAAAAGAATGTCTAGGATGAATTTCCCATTTTTAATAGGATTTCATAAAACAGACAAGATGGCAATAGAAATCCCAAAGAATCAAAGGCTTGCGTTGGAGGCACCTGTGACCGCGGAAATGAGGGAGAACCCACAGAAAGACAGACCATAAATTATGGTAGACTTTGTTCAAAATCTGGAGAAGTCCTGAGCCCAGCATGAAATGTGCTCAGGCGGCCATCAAAGAGTAGACAGATGGAACCGAGACTCAACGCTGTCACCCAAGAGATGGTTTATACCTGGTGAAGTTCGTTGTCTACTACAGAAATGTGGACAAATGCAGCATTTTGCAGGAGCTACTTAGCAGAGCCCAAGGTTTCTGCAACTAATGAATCATTAGAATTTGTGTGATAAGAATATAGGAAATTATTAAACATATGAAAGAAACAATGAAAATGTAACCCAATCTTAAGAGAAAAGGAGAGAGAGAGAGAGAGAGAGAGAGAATATGCATGTATATGCACACTTGTGCCATGGCACATGTGTGGAGATCAGAAGAAAACTTTGTGGGTCTCTTCTCCCCCTCACCCTTATGTGGGTCCTGGGGTTGAACTATGGCTATCAGGACTTACACAACAAACACCTTTGTCCACTGAGCCATCTCCTTGGCCCTAGATCATATTTGTAAAGTAACTATTGAAAGTTTGCTTCACTGGGTGAGGGGTTATATCTTTTCAACACAGGAGTGCAGCAGAGTGACCAACTTTAACAGAAAACTAAGCGGAAATAACAAGACTGGAAATGAATTTTGAGATGGAACATCATCTGGATCTGCTTAGTGACAGAGAAAAAAAAGTGAATGGTCTTGAAGTTAGATGTTTCCATTCTGAGAACAAAGTGGGGGGTTTTGGGGAATTGAGGCAGGAGGAGAAAGCTGAGCCTGGGGCAGTTCTGAAAAATAGTATCAAAACGTTTCATGTGGAATTGGAATCAAAGGGAGCAAGGAAAGGCTCTAGGAAAGAACTGAAGAAATAATTCTCAAAATTCCCCTTACTTTGGTGAAAGAACTTGCATTTGTAAATAGAAGAAACCCGGTGCTCCAGGAAGCAAAAAGGATGTTTTAGGGTTTCACTGTGTGAGCAGACACCAGGTAGCAAAAAAGGTTGTCTTAGAGTTCCACTGCTGTGAGCAACTTTTATAAAAGACAATATTTAATTGGGGCTGTCTTACAATTTCAGAGGTTCAGTCCATTATCATTATGGGAACCATGGTAATGTCCAGGCAGAACTGGTACTGGAAGAACTGAGAGTTCTACATCTTGATCCGAAGGCAGCCAGAAGGAAAACAAACAGCCAGGAGGAGGCTCTCTTCCACACTGGGCAGAGGCTGAGCACTAGGAGCCCCCAAAGCCCACCTACTCAGTAATGCACTTCCTCCAACAAGGCCGCACCCACCCCAACAAGGCCACACCCACTCCAACAGGGCCACACCCACTCCAACAGGGCCACACCCACTCCAACAGGGCCACACCTACTACAACCTGTCCTGAGTTCAAATTCCAGCAACCAAGTGGTGGCTCACAACCATCTGTAATGAGATCTGATGCCCTCTTCTGGTGTGTCTGAAGACAACTACAGTGTTCTTACATATAATAAATAAATCTTTTCCAAAAAAAAAAAAAAAAAGACGCAGTTCACAGTCATGAAAGTAAGATGGCCTTGTGTCCCTTCTTCATAGTGTGGGGGCGTCTTGTTTGCGATCTGTGATTACCTCAGTGAGATACCACAACCATTTGTTGACATTGTCAGACCCTTCAACTGGCCTGCCTCCCTTCCAGTTCATGGGAAGAGGTCTTGGGACACATGTGAATCGTCAATGCTTAATCAAAGTGGATCTGATATCGGTATGAGCTTCCTTGGAAACACTAGCTCATGTTGCAACTGTTTTCGACGCCGAACATCTTGCCAGTTCATCCTTCTGCCTTATGATTTTATTGGCAATCAATGACCTAAGATCATTAATTAGCTTGTTGCCATTCCTGTATACTGTGGATATATGGGAGCTATAGCACAAAGATTGTTTCCATTTGTTTGAAACATCAGCAGGGTAGGTTTCTGCATGCTCATAGGGTTGCTCTGACAGGAGCCTGCAGGGTATCAGAAAGGAACATTGATTTACTGCCATGCCTGACATGAGTGCTGTTAGATAGAAGGTTAATTCATGGCACCAAGACACATCAATGTCACAGAGAAAGGTCACTCATTTTTTTGGTCTATATGATGAGGATTAAAAAGAAAGAAAAGTTTACATTCTTAAAGCATCTGTCCTGGCTAACCTTCATTGTCAACTTGACACAGGCGAGTCTTCTGAAAGGAGAAGAGAGGTTAACAAGACAGTCCCTAGGTTGGTCTGTGAATGGTATTGACTGTTAACTGATGAAAGTGGGTCCTGTCCACCATAGGAGACACCATTCTCCAGCAGGTTGTCTGGGGATATGTAAGAGGACAAGCTGGAGAGTGAGCCTGTGACTGAGCCAGCAGTCTTCTTCCACAACTTCTGCTTCAAGTTCCTGCCCCGATTTTCTTCAAAGACGAACTTGGACCTAGAGGTAAAAGAGGAGACAAAGCCTTTCCTGCTCTATGTTGGTTTTGGTTGGAGTGTTTTATCACAGTGACAGGGGTGAAATTGGACCGTTAATAAAAGTTCACAGAATGTCATTTGAGAGCAAAGACCTGTGGCTGATCAGGATTATGATCAATTACAAGTATTGTATCCACTCTCGCATCGTCTCCAGTGCTGATCTGGTCCTCTATTTGAATCCTCCCTTAAGACCTCTTTAGTCTCATTTTCATCTGCATTTTATGTTAAACAGGATGAGATCCAGGTGTTTCCACTGGGAATGTGCTGAATTTCTGGCCCATGTACTGTGGAGACTTTGAATTAACCTTCTGTATATATTTGGAGCCCATGGAAATTGCTGAGAACATTACACTAGTGAGGGAGGCTGAATCATCCACCAGTGAAAACATCTCATAAGGATGTGATATGGAACCTTTGCTCAGGTTCCCCAAGTAGGTCTATTCTTTTCCAGATTGTGTGTGTTTCAAATCGTTCTATAGTTCTTCCCTATATAAAGCTGCTAAGCCAGAGTCTATATTTTCTGTTCTCTTTTAAATATTTAAGACCCTCCCCCACAACAACGGGCAAAGAGACACTGTGGGTAGTGGACCATGAGAGGTAGCTTGAGCTAAAGGCTTTGAAGCCCAGGAGGCCCTGAAGGGACGGTAGAAGCTTCACCTGCTCCTGGGCACCAGGCCCGTCACTAGCTGCAGCACCAGGCCCCTGTCACTAGCCGCAATGCGCCCCCCCCCCCATAGATGTGTGGCTATCAGTCACATAAACTCAATGTCCTGAAACCCTCCACATGTAGATGAAGCATCCCTAACATCTCAGACCAAGACAATAGGAAAAGAGACATGATATGTAGGCTTAAGATAGAGATCTCCAGGCAAATGAGGTACCTAGAGGCCCAGAGGGCATAGCCAATAAGCTTTCCTTCCCAGACACTCCTCCTTGCAAAAGGTATTTAATCTCAGGCCCACCCTGAGAAGTGGGGTATGGTTTAATGTACCCACTTTCCACTATGGCAATAAATGGTTTGGAACCACAGGCTGCCTCTTTTCATCGAGATCTGCTCTGGGGAGCCATGGAGAAGGCCTTTGCCTATAGAGCTGCCATCTAGTCTCCCATACAAGGCCTCTCTGTACTCCCAGCCATAACTGCCAACAAGCCTGCCTGTCCAAGTCCTGTCAAGCCAAGAACTCTCCCCTGGGACCAGCTGGGGCGCCCCTTTTCCCCGCCCCCAACCCCTGCCTCCGGGCCAGACCTAGCCCACAGGCCCCCACTCCATTCTTAGCATAGCACAGGCAGGTCTCTGTCACAATGTGAGCAGTGGGAATGGAGGATGGTACCCAGGGGCCAGCACCTGCAGGGCCAGCCTGCAGCAGGAGCCACCACAATGTGCAAGAGCAGGCAGGAGAGAAAAAGTGGATCAGCTTGAGCATTATGAAGAGAGATAGAGCTGGAGGCTCAACGCGGAAAGGGGTAGTCTGTTGTGAGTGGCCAGTCCCAGCCAGAGCTACCACTGAGGGCCCTGTTTGCGTCCGTCATGAAGCAGAACGTGGAGGCATCCCTGGCTGAGGACCATGTGGGTATCCAGTGGCTGTGCAGAACTGGCCCCGCTCCTCACTGGCTACTGTGCTCTAGAAACCAGTGGCAGCGCTGGTGAGAGTAGCCCTGTGCCTTGTTCAGGCAGCACAGTGAAGCTGGCCCGGGTAGTGGGGGTGTGTGGGTAAACCAGCCCCTGAGGGAGGGAGTGTGGAGAGCTGACCCCGCCACTCATCTGCCATGGAGTGGCACAGGCACAGAGGTGCCTCACTCCTTGCTATCTCTGGCAGTCAGGAAAGCTGCACACGGGGTCATGAGCTTTGGAGAGCTGGCCCTGCCCCTCACCAGCTGTAGCACGTGGGAGAGCTGTCCTGCACCTCGCCTGGACAGCACAGTTGTGCTGACCCTGGTGATGGGGTCACACGTGAGGCAGCCGTGAGGGCGAGAGCCTGAGAGAGCTGGCCCCATAGCTTCTCCTGTGAGGTGTCTTGAGTGCAGCAGTGATGTCCACCCATCCCTTCCCATAACCTCCCCTCCTCCAGCAGTTCGGAGAACTGGCCTTGGGGTCATGAGAGCAGGTGAGCTGCCCCTCACTGGCTGTACCACGTGGGAGAGCAGGCCCTGCACCTTGTGCTGGCGTTGGTCAAGGGGGCTCAGGTGACCCAGCTCCTAGGATGAGAGCATGGAAGATCTGGCCCCGCCTCGTGTGTGCCGTAAGGTAGTGGGTGCAGGGGTGATGCCCTCCCCACTCTCACCCCTCACCACCTGAGGCAGTAGGAAGAGTTAGCCTTGAGATCATGTGGGTAGTTGAGCTGTGGCTGCCCCTGGCTGGCTGCAGTACTTGGGAGAGTGGGCTCTGCGCCTTGACTGAGAAGCACAGTGGAGCTGGTTCTTGCGCGAGTGCTGGTGAGCCAGTCCCCCAGGGCATGAGCAGGAAAGCTGACCCTGCCTCCTGCCAATGGCTGCTCCAGTGACCTAGTCCGAGCAGTGCTGGAGAGTTTACCTTGGCATGTGAATAAAGGAGAGCTGGTTTGTTGGGCTGCATGTCTGCCTTGCATGTCCGCCAGAGTGCACCGAGACAGAACACAGTCTGTAATTGGGGGTCCTCAGTCCGTGTTTTCTCGAGTGGGAAACGGTGGGGTCTGGGATGATTGCTGTTATGTCCAGTTTCCCATATAACCAGGTGCCACTGGCATACAGCTGGGAGTTGGGAACGGGGGTCCCCAGTTAGCACTTCCCCTCAGGGCATCTATAAGCCAGGCAGGAAGGGGAAGGCTGAGGGGGTGGTTGGGGGGGTTATTGAGGGGGTGGGGGTGGGGTGTTGGGCTGAACCCGGTTTGGTACCTAGAGTCCTGGAAGGGCTGGCCTTCTCATGCTGCTCCTTCTGCAGCAATCCATGAAGAGACTGTCCTTGCTTGTCCAAATTGCTTTCTTTGATGGTAGATGTGTATATATATATATACCTTACTCAGGGTGAACCAGGGATAAAATAAATCCCTTTTGCAGAAAGGAATGCCCAGGAAAGGACACTCATTGGCTGAACACTAGGGCCTCTCTAGATATCTCATTAGCATGGAGAACTCTAGGTTTTATGCTATGTGACTGATTGCCATGGTCCTCTCAGTGGGGTGTCATGGTTACAAGTTCCAGAACAAGTAGAGTTTGTCAGGGAGCTGGCTCCACCCCTGCCACTCTCATTCTGAGATTCCCCAGGGTCTGAGCCTGTTTGGCCTTACCAGTTCTGTCCATTGGCAATGTCAACTTGCCCCACAGTGCTTTGCTGACCAGCTCAACTACTACCCAGGCCTAAATTCAGGGCACTGAGTTGACCCACCCCAAAATCTATCTCAGTCGCAAACAGCTTGGACACATAAAAAGTCCTGCTAATCTAAAGCTGCAGGAACACCATGACACAGGGCAACCACAGGATAATTTAGAGGAGTCCCAGTGAGGACCCAGTGCTGACAGTGTCACAGAAGCCAGAGATCTTTGACCAGAACAATGACACACTGCAGTGAATATTTGCAAGTGAAGACGTGTGGACAGAGGGGATAGACTGTGGAACACACTGTGACACACTACAGCTTCCATGATGGGATGTTTTCTATGCTTCATTTTTTGGGCTTTTTGTTGTTGTTGTTGTTGTTGTTGTTGTTGTTGTTGTTGTTTGTTGTTGGTGGTGTGGGTATTTAATTTGGAAGGGAGGTTGCAAGGGTGAAGGGCAGATTTGGGGGAGAAGATGAGTAGAACTGGGGTGCAAATGACCTCACAAATAATCAATAAAAAGTTATTTTAAAAAATTAAAACCTGTATATGGAAAGGTAGCTCAGTGGTTAAGAGCACGCGCTCCTCTTTTTGAAGACTCTGATTTGGTTCTCAGAACCCATGTGCTGTCCGTAACGCCAGTTTCATGGATCTGATGCCCTCTTCTGGCCTTTGCAGGTACTGCATGCACACAGCGACTTAATAGACACATGCATAATTTTTAAAAAGAAAACTTAAATGCAAATCCTCTAAAACAGAGAGGGGGGGAGGAGAGAGAAAGGGGGAGATGCGGGGGGAATGGGTGTGTGCAGTGACACAGAGGGGTGTGTGGTTACAAATGACCTTTAGGTAATTACAAAGCCACAGATGCGACTTTGTGCCCTGTCTCGCTCACACCCACTCACACCGGGGATCCCCTAAGTGACCTTGCCATTCCCTGCTTTTCCCAGCAAAAATCTTGGCTCTGTCTTAAAATCAAAAACTGCAATGAAGCCAAGGTGTCAAAGTCAGAGTGGGCAAGAAAATGTTTAAAGGGTCCCTTTGGTTGCTGCATGGAAACAGGGTAGGAAAGGAGAAAGGGTGAAAACAGGGAGGGCGGCTCATTGAAGACCATCAAGGGACAAGAAAGGCTGGGACCACCATTGTTGCAAACGGGCCTTCCAGGCTCCACTCTGGCTTCTATGCAAATCTATGCTGGCTCTGTCACCCTTCTGCCACACCTTCTCGAGTGACATCCCACCTTATTAAGAGGTAGATGGGACAGGCAGGTCTTGCTGAGGTCACATAATGTGTTCCCTGCTCCTTCTCTAGTCTTCTCTATCCCATGTCTTCTGTTGCCTGCTCTAACCACTTGGCTTCCCGCTTATTCCCACACAGCCCAGGTTCCTGGCTCACTGACTTCTCCTTGGTGTCTCTGATAACCACGAGGCTCTCTCCCCCAGTTCTACTACTCAAATGCTGCTTTTTCCGAAACTACCCTAAATAAAACAGCAAAGTGTGCCCCTCTCCATCTTGCTCCAACACTCGGGGCCTTCCTTCGTCACCCTTAAATCCATGTTAGATGAGCAAATGAACATCTAAGATTTGAACAGAAAGTGCAGACAGGGCTCTGAGAGTGCAAAGGAACAGAACTGTTACTGACTCAGCTGCCTGCATGGTTAGCCTGTTACGTTATAGTATTTAATCTCCATTACCATACTCTTAAGTAATATATTACCATTCACTTATAGGCAGAGAGGAAAGACCAATGAAGTTTAGTATTGTTCCAGTATCACATGTGCATGTTAAACGGTAGCAGGAAAACTTAAATCCATATCTTTATAACTACATATATTATATAATTATATAATTGATAATATTATATATATATATATATATATATATATATATATATATATATATAAAGTCACTCATTTCTCCCAAGACTCACTTTGGCTTAGTTGAGGAGAGGGGATAGAGTATTTGGGAAGACTTTCTGAAGAAAATAACACCTCATTCTTCAAGAAGGTATAATTATATGGGGACTCTCAGATCTACAATAAATAAATAACCACACACATCTTGATAAAAGACAAACATACCCACAATTTGTACAAACTAGGGATAAGGCAACTCCAGCTTTTCCCGCCTTTTTTGTAGCCACAGTTTTATAGAAAAGATGGGAAGGAAGCCAGGAAACACATGTGCTAATTTGTCAAAACTGTGAGATCTCTGCTTAGGAGGCAAGTTCTTCCTCTGGTTGGCATTAGGAGCCACCCATCTCCTTCCCCATGGGAATTCCCACAGAATTCCCGGGGAGATGTTAATTCTTTGTGGGCCTTGTTTCAGTAATGTGATAGTTGAAGGGGCAGGCACACTGTCTCCTTTAGATCAATTCCTCTCCTGTCAGAGCAACCATTCTCCTCTTTGTTTGAGATGCCAATCTTGGGGTTATGGGGTAATATGGTGGAATTAGTATGCAAATTCCTGAACTGTGCCTGTGCCTGAAGCAAATATAAACAGAACTCAAGTAGGAGCCAAGGTTAGAGGACGTTCAGTGCCAGGTAACCATGAACAAGAATTCTTTCAGTATAACCTCTTAGCCTTAAGTAAGGGCTGGCATAAGCCACTCTGTTTTCTCTGTTGATTTTGATACAGGGTCGCACTATGAAGCTCAGGCTGGCCTCAAACTCAGGATCCTCCTGCTTTAGCCTCACTGATGCTGGGACTCAGGAGGCATTTTGCCCAGTTGATATCATTCTGACAACAATTTTCTCCGAAGGCGTTTTGGTTTCACTCTGTAGTGGTTCTGGTTTCAGCCGCCCTTCATCACCGAGATAAATTCAGCCCCAGTTGGTCTGAACTGAGCCCATGTTGTAGGTGGTAAATGACAGATGTCAAGGACTTGATGCCAATAAAAATGCTCATTGGGTAAATCTAAGTAAGGAAGTAGAGAGAGATTAGCTCTTAGGCCAAGTCCACCCGGGATCCATGGTTGACTTTAGTTTTGCATCTTCTGGAGGTTTCCTTGTCCACCCAGGATCTTTTGTTAGGAGTTCTATAGACAGCTGGAAGATGACAGAAACTGTCCTATGAGGAGAACACAAAATACAGCCCCAAAGGAAAACGCGGACAGAGAAACTAGTTTGGAACATAAGTGATTGTGGCAGTCCTTCTCATGGGGTTGAAATTCTCAAGAAGGAACAGAGCTGAGCGTGACAAGAAAACCTAAGGTAGCCCAGGGATAGAATTTTCCAGAAAGCCCAGCAATTGCAGAGCTTGCAGAGCATTCCGGTTGCCTCTGCTTAAAGATGAATGTTACGGTATGACTAGGAACACAGGAGCATACCTGGGAAAGGACGGCACCACTCATAAATCTAGTTCGGAGGACGCCATCTTAGTCAAATGTTCTAAGTGTTGTGTTCTGGGAAGAGCATAAATATACCCAGCATACAAGAAGGCCAGCAGGAGGAGGAAATCAGACTCTTCCAATACACACACACACACACACACACACACACACACACACACACACACACGTATGTAACAGTAATAAAGAAAAAGAGACTATCAACTTAAGGAGGGGGCTGGAGGGGTTCAATGGAGGGTAGCCAGGAGGGGCTAGAGAGAATTATTTCATTGAAATAATCCCATTTCAATGAAAAACATTAAAAAAAAATCCAGCAGCAATTATTTCAGAGATACTTAGAAGTTGTGTGCCTATGTGTCTGTGCCTAGGTATATTCTACTTTCAAGGAAAAATTCAGTTTTACTCCTTATTACCATACTAATTACCATACTATTAGTATGCTCAGTAATTGTGCTGGCTAGTTTTATGACAGCTCAACACAAGGTGTAGTCATCAGAGAGGTGAGGGCCCAGGTAAGAAAATGCCTCCATAAGATTGGGCCTAAAGAGCCGGGCGTGGTGGCACACGCCTTTAATCCCAGCACTCGGGAGGCAGAGGCAGGCGGATTTCTGAGTTCGAGGCCAGCCTGGTCTACAGAGTGAGTTCCAGGACAGCCAGGGCTACACAGAGAAACCCTGTCTCGAAAAACGAAAAAAAAAAAGATTGGGCCTAAAGGGGGTTTTCTGAATTAGTGGTTAATAGGGGAGGGCTGAGCCAATTGTGAGTGGAGCACCCCTAGGCTGGTGGTCCTGGGTTCTATAAGAAAGCAGGCCAAGCAAGTCGTGAGGAGCAAGCCAGTAAGCAGCACCCTCCATGGCCTCTGCATCAGCTCCTGCCTCCAGGTTCCCTCCCGTTCTGAGTTCTTGTCCTGACTTTCTTTAGTGATGACTATGATGTAAAAATGTAAGTCAAATAAACCCATTCCTCTCAACTTGCTGGGTCATGGTGTTTCATCACAGCAATGGTAACCCTAACTAGGTCAATAATATAATAGGTGTTTAGCTCTGACAGAAAGCAAGACTTTAAATCTCTTAGAAATGTAGGTGGGTAACAGGCTAGCGATCACATACAGACCATACAGACCAGCTTTCTGACATACAAGTGCTCATTCAGTCAAAGCCAATAGAAGCAGACTGGGGTTTTAAATAACAGGGAAGCTCCAATATCAGGCTTTCATCCAAGGGGTACTGACTAAAAAGAACAAAGGGTGGGGCTAGAGAGATGGGTCTGTGGCTAAGAGCACCTGCTGCCCCTGCAGAGGATCCAGATTCAATTCCCAGCTCCCAGCTCCAGTGGCTCAGAATCCTCACATAACTCTAGTTACAGGGGATCTGACACCTTCTCTGGCCTCTGAGAGCACTTGCTTGTATGTGGTACACACACATACACACTCAGGCACACACACACTCACACACACACACATACACACTCAGGCACACACACACTCACACACACATACACACTCAGACACACATACACACTAAATTAAATTAATAAATACATCTTTTAAAAACTAACAAAGATGTCACTTAAAAATTTAAAAGCCCAGATGTGTATGAAGAGAATACTATTTGGCCATTTTGTGTGTATTTGACACAGAGCTTTAACTCTGCCAACAGCCTTACATATTCCTATTCATAGACACAGAAGACAGTAAATGTACTAGGATCACTTTAAAATAATAATTGGATATTCAGGTAGTTGAAAAAAAAAAAGCTTTAACATAAGCACACATTGCAAGAAAGCAGCTCAGCTCTGTTATGACTTAGTTTCTTGCCTAAGCAGACAGGGCCTGAAAGTCAGCAGAAAATGTAAATAGTTACCTTATGAAACATGAAATTGTGTCCTCCGTCCGTGGTAATTATGCTTGCAATGCTTGCAACACAGAGAATCTGGTTCAGTTTTTCTTTGGTGCATTAAATCCTGACCCTTAGAGAGTCCTTTGGGAATTTAAAACATCTTTTTAAAAATGTTTCTGAAAATAGTGTTGACATCATGGCTTGATGCATAGGATCCCTCTCATGTCCTAATCCTCTTTAACTGGGGCTGGAAAGTGGTGGTGGAAGATTTCAGCTTAAACAAATGTAACCGAGGGTCAGTCCTGTTGTTCCAGACCCAATGGAAGGTCAAGGAGAGAGGGGTCCATGAGCGGAGCGGGCGAGTGCATGGTGTACAAGCCTGATGACCTGAGTCTGGAGCCCTCATATCCATGTAAAAACCTTGCTGTGGCTCTAACCACAGCATTGCAGAGGTGTGGACCGAAGGTTTTCTGGTCTTATTGGTCAACCAGTCTAGCAGAAACAGCCAGATCCAAATTCAGTAAGTCCTCGTCTCAAGGGAAAAAAGAAAATTAACCCATAGGAGATCAGGACACAATGTCCTCCTCTGGTCTTCATGAATGTACAGATACATGTAGACATACCTACATGTGCCTACACACACACACACACACACACACACCGAGAGAGAGACAGAGAGACAGAGACAAAGAGAGTAAGCATCAAACATTAAACCCTCCATATTTTAAAGTTAGCCCTTTTAGCTAGGTGTGATTGTCACACCTTTAACCCCAGCACTTAAGAGGTGGAGGAGGGTGGATCTCTGTGAGTCTGAGGCCAGCCTCTGTTTATATAGAGAATTCCAGGCCAGCGAGGACTATATAGTTAGATCTTGTCTAAAAAACAAAACAAAATGGCCCTTACACAATTTTACAAAAAGTACATCAGCATTCTGAGAAAGTCTAATTGCTTTTAATACATTTAAAACTCTCATTAAAAAGTATAACATAGCCGGGCGTGGTGGCGCATGCCTTTAATCCCAGCACTCGGGAGGCAGAGGCAGACGGATTTCTGAGTTCGAGGCCAGCCTGGTCTACAGAGTTCCAGGACAGCCAGGGCTATACAGAGAAACCCTGTCTCAAAAAAAAAAAAAAAAAAAAGTATAACATATCTGAAAACTACAAAAAAATTTGAATATTGTTTTCCCCATGTTGGTGTTATCTTAATTTTATAGTGTCTATACATAACAAGTCAGATATTAAGACTTTTGAATGTTTAATCATTTATAATAAAATGCATTGCCTACTAGCAGTGAATTACAGTTGAACAACTTTAGCATCCCAATAAAAAAATGTAGCCCATCTCAACAATGACAAAAAAATTTTATTTTTTTAATTTATTTAGTTTGACTAGCAGAAAATAGCTTAGAGATTTTCTAAGTATCAACAAAGTGATATCTTAGTAAAGTTTTTAAATAACTTAGTGTCTGGGGGCAGGCATCATTTGTGCCACAGCACACATGGGGGTCTTAGAACAACCAAAGGGACGGGGCTCTCTTCTTCCATGACCCTGGAGGTTAAACTTAGTAACCAGCATGCTAATCCACTGAGCCGTCTGCCAGCCCCATGTTCTGACAACTTAGTCACCTTTAACTGCAAGGTACTAGCTATTTCTCTTCTGAGTAAGCCTTAATTACAAAGACTATTACATAAACAATAAGGTTACTCAGATCCTAAACGTTTCTGTTTGTAAAGATTGGAATTTCCTGTACTTCCATTATGACAAGGAAATTTGACGAGATTCTTTGATAAATATGTACACCCAGTATTTTGTGTGTATCAGAGACTTAGTAAAAATCTCCTGTTTGTCAGTTCTATATATGAGCATTCCTGGGGGAGGAGGGGACCCATAGCTATAAGAAATTTCCTTCAGAAGAGGATTTATAATTTACATGACTTAAGGGTATTTTAATTGACATTTCTGTGTTCTTAGTGCCTCTCAAGAGTAACTTGACTATTCAGAAAAATGAATAAAATTTAATTTCTTTGTAAAATCTACTTTGGAAGAAAGTCCTTACCAGAGTCTACATAGCCAATACAAAATTCTGTAACAAACAAACAACAAAAAAAGACTCAATGAATGCTATTTTACCAAAAAAAATAAAAAATAAAAAATAAAAAAACACCCCTATTTTCAGTAAGGTATATTAGATGCTTACCATCCTTCTAAAATCTGATGCTTTCAAAGCATTCTTAATGTTTTTATAAAGCATACTCAATAGACCCCCAAAGACTTGTTTAGTGTGCCTCTTTGTTTTGTTTCATTTTGGTTTTGTTGTTTGTTTGTTTGTTTGTTTGTTTTTAAGACAGGATTTCTCTGTGTAGCCCTGGCTGTACTGGAACTCTATAAACCAGGCTGGCCTCAAACTCACAGAGATCCCCCTGCCTCTGCCTCCCAAGTACTACCACCACACCTGGCTCATAATACCGTTTTAATAGGTTTTATAGAACTAACAGTACCTATATATATGAGGCAGTAAAGGTCTTTGAATAATTAAAATCTACTTTTAAAAAACCCTCGTCATGAATTAATTTGTGTTAAGAAGTGTTGGGCTGCTTTATTCTCAACCTCAGTTTCCAAAACTAGCGTTTGAAAGTGCTGTGTCCTCAATGCCAAGATCAACAGACTGTAGGGAGCCCAGCCCAAGAGGATACATCTGCCTCCCATCCCCCTGCATCAAGACTTCAAGAGCCAGGACACCAGGAAGTCTGCTGTGACACGCTCTCTCCTAGAAATGTCTGTGTTCACAAGACTAGAACTCTAGCAGTGTCAGTGGTCATGTTAACTCGGAAGGGGAAATGCTGTGGGGTCCCTCCTCTGAACAAATAGCTGCAGCCAATTACAGACTGCTGAGAGAGGGCGACTGAGCCTCTCCCAGGGAGGAGCACCCAGCTTGCTTGTCCAGTGCAGTGAGCATGGTTAGTCTTGAAGCCAGCCACATCCACAAACACAAAATGGACTCAGCAGATTCTATTTATATGTATTTGTGCACACTCACACACATATATGTGAATGTATGTATGTATCAAGTATCATCAGAGAAAATGAGGCTGCCAACTTGAGAGTAGAAAACCTGGGAAGGGTTTGAGGGGAGGTAACTGGGTGGGGAGTGGGAGGCTGGAGGGAGAAAGGGGAGAAGTGATGTAATCACCATCAATTAATCTATATCAATTTTAAAAAATTTAAAAGAAAGTTCTGTGCATTTATCATACAATTAAAAGTTCAAATTTAGTATTTCTTTTTCTTTCTTTCTTCTTCTTCTTCTTCTTCTTCTTCTTCTTCTTCTTCTTCTTCTTCTTCTTCTTCTCCTTCTTCTTCTCCTTCTCCTTCTCCTTCTCCTTCTCCTTCTCCTTCTCCTTCTCCTTCTCCTTCTTCTTCTTCTTCTTCTTTTTTTGTTTTTTGTTTTTTGTTTTTTCGAGACAGGGTTTCTCTGTGTAGCCCTGGCTGTCCTGGAACTCACTTTGTAGACCAGGCTGGCCTCGAACTCAGAAATCCGCCTGCCTCTGCTTCCCAAGTGCTGGGATTAAAGGTGTGCGCCACCATGCCCAGCATCAAATTTAGTATTTCAATATTTACAGTTAGACCAGCTAAGAGAAAGCTCTTTATAATGTATGTGATTTAGGAATATCTTAATTAACGTAAAGTGTTTTTAGGTTCAAGGGCTGGGGAACTAGACTCAAATAAGTGGTGACCTAGGTCCAAATCTAGGTGTGCCGATAATTATAATTTTTAGTGTGCAGTGAGTTTTCAAAAATGTTTAAAGGAACCACAATGGTTAATATTTATGGTTATCTTTAGGAAATTTAAGGGAAAATTGAGTTTTACTTCTGGGACTCACCTTGGTGGCTAAAGCAAAAGCAAAAGGCAAAAGAGTGTCTGTGTCTGTGTGTGCTACTTGACGGGGAATTCCTCCCAGAGTGTCTCCAGTGGGAAGATTTACTCTCTTACATGTCCAGGAAGCCCCAACACCAAGGGTTATGGGGTGAGAGGTAACCTTATGATATATCCAAACAAGCTATTAGAAAACTCTAATTTTTCCAATCTAGAAATGAGATATTTTCTTTTTATGTGGTTTACTTTGAAGTCAGGGCAAGCCACTTAACATCCTCTAGGGTAGGTCAGAGGGAACTTTTGTCTTGTCTCCGGAGTCCAGAGAACTTCTATGTCTTCTATGTGCATAAATGTCTAACCTCTAATGAGTCCATTGCTACAGCCTTCACGAAGTCGGGTATTCATAAGACAAGCCATAACAAACAGCTGCATTAATTCAGAGACTTACTTGCTGAAGAGTCAGCAAACAAGCACAACCAAGGTGGTGTGGACTGACTACGCTCTGTACCTACACAAATTATAGCAGGGAAGCACAACCAAGGTGGTGTGGACTGACTACGCTCTGTACCTACACAAATTATAGCAGGGAAGCACAACCAAGGTGGTGTGGACTGACTACGTTACACAAATTATAGCAGGGATGTCTCAAAAATTTACTCAAATTTAAACGCAAGCATGTGTGTGCATGTGTGTGTGTGTGTGTGTGTGTCTGTGTGTGTCTGTGTGTGTCTGTGTGTGTGTGTGTGAATCTGTGTGTGTGTGCATGTGTGTGTGTGTCTGTGTGTGTGTCTGTGTGTGTGTCTGTGTGTGTGTCTGTGTGTGTGTCTCTGTGTGTGTGTCTGTGTGAATCTGTGTGTGTGTGTCTGTGTATCTGTGTGTGTGTCTGTGTGTCTGTGTGTGTGTCTGTGTATCTGTGTGTGTGTCTGTGTGTCTGTGTGTGTGTCTGTGTATCTGTGTGTGTGTCTCTGTGTGTGTGTCTGTGTGTGTGTGTGTGTGTGGTATATACTCATTTATAGGAACATGTCCAAAGGCCAGAGGAGGATACTCTGGGACCTGCTGTATCGCCTTCCACTGTATTGCCTTGAGATAGGTGTCAGGAGTACAAGATACTATGCCAAACAAGATCTGAAGTGTCCTGTTGCTTAACAAAACAATTCAGCTAGTAGATCCACAAGCTGTCACAACAGCAGGCAGTTCAAATGTATCTTTTACAAAGTGTACCAAGAGCACAAAGCAAACAAGCTGTGAGAATTAACTCTGGTTCAAAAAGCTGGACAACACAGGTACTCTTCATAAGTGAGATCTAGTCAAAATCCAAAGGGTGCCCTGAGTCCTAAGCAGAAGAATGGATAAGCCATGGGGCTGTGTCCTGGCTAGTGTCCCTAACGTGTTATAGAGCACGTAACCATTTAAACCAGACGACAAGTCACTATTTCCTTTAGGGATCTATGTCCAGGTTGGCCAAAATGAGGCTGCAATAACTCCTTGTTTCTTCTCTCTGCCTTTTCTCTAGCAGTTATACAGTTTTATGGGAAAGATTAACAAACCCAGGAAGTAAGTATGCTAATCATGTTATGCGACAAGCTGTCAGAACCCTGGGAGACCCCACAGCAGGCTTTAGTCCCTTCCCTTGCCCCAGCAGGTGATCCTCTCAGGTGGAAATTTCTGGTTTCCTTGCAAAGTCAATTATGTCAAATGATGTTTTGCTGGGGCACACAGGTGAAAGGATGTCTTGCTAAAGCAGACATGTGAATATTTTGCTAAAGCAGACATAGGTGAAAATGTTTTGCTATAATAGACATGTAAAAAGACACGTGATGTTTAGAAGGAATATAAATATGACCCCACAGACAGTGGGAGCTTGAGCATTGGTTCACTTTGGTGCACCTTTCTATTCCTTGCTATTCTTCACTGAAGCACCATGTCTTGGCTTGCCGTATGTTGTTGTGCTGAGCTCCGCTTGTGATGCTATAGAGAGAAACTCACCAAAGAACTTCTTGTGAGGTTCCAGTGGCTTTCTGCCACTTCTATGGACTTGGGCCAGTTGGGGGAGCCTCTCGCTTTCTGCTGGATTGAACTGCATCTGCTGGTTTGTGTGTGGTGTCTGCCAAGTGGACTGGACTGATACATTGAAGATTGGAATCACTACAAAGAACTATTTCTAACAGGTCCACTTTCCCCATATCTTAATAACCTTTCTTTTCCACTACTTCTGGGGAAATTGAACCTTTATTAAAGTAGGTTGAGAAAATCTATGCCTACAATCCACTGGCCTGTTGTTTTAGGATTACTGTTGCTACTGCTAAAAGGGCATCGAAGGGTACAGTGTCTCATTTTAGAATGTCTATCCCTGGAGGGCTTCAGCACAGGGTCATGGTGGCAGAAACGTCTGCCCTGCAAACAGTCATGACCTCACAGTAGTTCCACTTGTGATGATCTTTATAATGTGCACATAGTATAAGCTGTGTTGAGGGGGTGTTAAGCTTTCCCTGAAATAATGGTGTGTGTTCCTGTCCTCTCTTATGGTGCTGATCAGTGGCCCTGAGAGACCACAGAAGGAAGGGACCAGCCTTGTACAGTGGTGTTGATCAAGTGGTGATGTTCAGTTGGGTACATTAGATTAATGCATTTCCAATACACATTCTGACTGACAGTGAGTTTATCAGCATGTGGCCTCCATGATAAGTTTTGGTCCCTCACATAAGTGTATTCTTAAAACATTTGTGGGTTGTTCTGCTATTTGTGTGTCTGTTCATGTAGCAAATGACCTCGGCATTCATATATGTCATAGCAAGTGTCGGAATTTCTTTCTCCTTCAAGGCTGAATAATATTCTGCTGATTGATGGACATGCCACATTTTATTTGTCCATTTCATTGTTGCTATGGTTCAGACTTGCTGGCAAAAGACAACAGTCTCATTCACCAAAAATCTTTCTCATTTAGGCTGTTAGCTACAGCATCCTCCCTCATCACACGAACCTCTCTCCACTGGTGGAGCTATGTGCACATGAGCTCCCTCATCCACACTCAGAGCTATGGGCACAGAAAAGCACCTACTTGAAATCAGAGGCTATTGTGAGGACCAGCTTTCCCAGAAGTCTCCAGTCTTCTAGAAGGCAATACCGAGGAGAGTAAGCCCCAGAACACCTCTTTGAAGAATGGATATGGCTACATATTTCAGAAACTCGCCCTTTCCCAAATCAAGAAAAGTGTTCCAGCAGCTGAAATCACCTGCGGGAGCAGAAAGACAAGAAGCTTATAGGAACTGCAGTCATTTATCTCTTTTTTGTCTCACAATCCCCTAATAAGCCATGCCATTGACTTCAGGCCCACCAGCTATAACAGTGCAGAACAGAGGGGTGTAGCCACCTGTTGGGCACAAGGAGAAGTGCAGCCTTGAAGCTCTGGAAAGCCTCATAGATGAAAGAGCTGACATCCCTCTAGGGTAAACTAGATGAAAACCAAAATATACAACAACAAAAGGTAGCCCTTACATCCATAAAACGGTATACATCCATAAAACGGTAAACATCCATAAAACAGTATTTATTCGACACTAAAAGGGAAGAAGTGATCAAGTTGTCAAAGACATAGGAGAGCCTGCTACACATGTATATACCTGTGAGTGTGTGTGCGAGTGCTTGTATGTGAGTGTGTGCATGAGTATGCATGAGTGTATATGAGTGTGTGTGAGAGTAAGTGTGTGAGTATGTGTGAATGTGTGTGTGTGTATGAGTCTGTGTGTGAGTGTGTGTGTGAGTATACATGAGTGTGTGTATGAGTATATGAGTATGTATGAGTGTGCACACATGAGTGTGTGAGAGTATATGTATGCATGAGTCTGTGCATGAGTGTGTGTGTGTATGTGAGTGTGTGTGCATGAGTCTGTGCATGAGTGTGTGTATGCATGAGTGTGTGAGTGTGTGTATGAGTATGTGAGAGTATGAGTGTGAACACATGAGTGTGTGAGAATGTGAGTGTGTGTGCGTGTATGTGAGTGAATGTGAGTATGTGCATCTGTGCAAGTGTGAGTGAGTGTGTGTGCAAGTGTGTGTGTGTGTGTGTGTGTGTTAGTTACTAAATGGAAGAAGCCAGTGTGAGAAGATGATGCATCATTGGGTTCTTAAACCATGGAGACAATAAAATGATCAGTGGCTGTGTGTGCCAGTGCTGGGAGAAGGAATGGCACTCAGGCCTTAGAGGACTTCTAAGGCAGAGAATCAATCGACCTTGAGATCCCATCAGGCTGGGTATGTGTCTGTGACATACATTATGTTGGTAAATCATCATGTGCTATTTGAGCTTATCAGGAAGCTGGCTCTTAGCCTCCCTGCTTTAGAATCAAACATCTTTATCTCAAAGTGTCCTCCAAGTCCACGCCCATCCTAGAGCAGGCTACCCCCTCACCAACTCTGTAGCAGGAAAAATGAAAAACAGCAACAGCTGAGGGTCTTAGAAACATTATGCTCCCCCGGGGAGTGGTTAATCACAGAAGGATATGTGTATATGTGTGTGTGTATATATATATATATATATATATATATATATATATATATATAGAGAGAGAGAGAGAGAGAGAGAGAGAGAGAGGGAGAGAAGAAAAAGGAATGAAAAAGAATTCTGGTAAATGTATAAGGAATATATTAGCGACACACCTAAAGTTACATATATGTTGGTATATAAATATTCATATATAGTACAAATGGAATTTTCTCATCTGGGCTGATAATGGTTCCCCATAGAGCCACAGACTATCTAACAAAACCTCCAACACTAGGCATGTAAAGGCCCTGTTAGAGTTGTTGGTTAGGGTTGTCCAAGAGACTCCCAGAACATTACAGGCTACTTACTGCATTACGCTATGGTTGCCTCCCAGAAGTGGAAGTTAAGTCTCTATGGCTGAAGATGCCATGAACTTTGGACACAGGAACCAGAGGACCTGAGCTTGGTTTGACCTAAAATCCTCTTTCCTGGCAACTAGCTTTCATGGTACCAGAATGCACTTGCAAGCTTTTTTTTTTTTTTTTTTTAATGCACTGTGCGTTCAGATACTGATTTCTGTGCCCAAACATCTGGTTACAGTATGGCATGGCCAAGCATCACCAGTCCCAAAGTTATGTGAAAATTGTTTTCCATCACCTCTGATTGGTTAATAAAGAGCTGAGCAGCCACTTAGCTGGCCAGAGGAGAATAGGGCAAAACTTCTGATCCCAGTGAGAGGGTCCCAAGAAACCAGAGGACAAAGGACCAAGAGAAGAAGGTGTGAAGGTACCATATGGATGGACCAGGGGGATTCATCATTAGGTCAAGATGAGAAAGCAGCCCTGAGGACACACGTGGATCAGAGAGAGCCAGGGCAAGACCAGATGGCAAGTAATGGGGCGTTTGCCTGGGTGCTTGCAGCCTAGACGGGTTAGAATGATCAGAATCTGTCCAGCTTAATGCTAGCAGCTTGTTAATAAAAATACGAGGTCTCTGTGTCTTTTATTCAGGAGCTAAAATAGGCTAGAGGAGGTGTGAAGATGCCCTGCAGTTATATGAGAGGAAAAGGGGCATAAAGGAAACCCCCAAGAGTTACTTTTACATCTAAAGGAAGGACTCGGTCATCACCCTTACCCAGCCATGACACCTATGAACCACAACAATGACCAGCGTGGCATCATCACCCTAAGGAAGCAAACAATGTCTCACACACACACACACACACACACACACACACACACACACACACACCACCCTTGGTGGTGACCAACAGCTCTCGAACTGGGCTTAAGGCCTGCTCACAAGAGGGAGATCATTCCTGGCACTAGATAAGTAGCCAATCATGGAGAGTGAGAAGTCGCGGACCTTGCAGCAAAGCCTACAAACGACATCTTACTAAACCAACACAGTCCCTAACGACATTCTAAATATTTGTCCTTATATCCATAGGTGAGTGTAACTCTTAGCCCTCATTCAGGATGAAGACCATCACAGAATCAGCAACCATCAAAATGCAGAGAGCAAGAGACTGTGCGGAGCCCAGTTCCAGCTGATGCATCTGCCACCCAAGCTCTGTACCTACAGCTCTGGGATCACTGCAGAGGAGGGGGCAGAAAAATTGCAAGAGCCAGAGGAAGAGGAGGTTTACGGTAAGATTGTATCTCCTAGAAATGTCAGAAGCTGCGCCCATGAAGTCTCCCCAACACGGGCGTCTAAGACCTGAACAATGATGACCTCAGTAGGTATGCTAACAGAGAGGATGCTCAGGAGAGGTGGAACATACACACAAGGAACATTATTCAGAGCAGGTTACATTTATATATTTAGGAAATTATACATAGACACATACACATATACATGCATATACATATACCTGCATATACAAACATATATGTATATATGTATAAACATATATACATTCATATGTATATATACGCATGTCTATATATGTATGTTTATATTTATTTATATATATTTATTTATTTACAATTGAAAAAGAGGTCATGAATTTGAGAGATAGAAAGGCAGTCCATGGGAAGGGTTGGAGGGAGAAAGGGAAAGAGTAAAATTTTGTAATTATAATTTTTGAAAATTATTATAAACACACCATGTCCTTGAGAACAGTTAGAAGACAAGTTGTTTCCTAGCTCTTGCTACGGTTACGTAAAGCAGCCTTGAGGATGGGAAGTCGGAAGCTCACTCTCGGAGAGAACAATTGGAGTTCCAGCTTACAGTCTCAAAGTCCTCAGCTGTTTTCAACTGGATGTTGTAAACACCACCTGATGCCCTGACGTTCCCCTCTACCGGCTGCTCACTGTTTTCTTACTTTTGCTTGCGATAACCCTGACAAACTCATTCACTGAACTCCACAACCACAGCTCTCACATACCACTCTCCAGACCACAAAAGTTGTTACAGTTTAGCGAAACTCAGAGGACAGATGTCAAGTTGAGCCCTCAGGTGTAGGTCTTTGGTGGCCATGACACTCCCACATGGCTTCACTGGCTGTGACACATGCATTGTATATGCAGGGAATGGAGATTTCGGGGCCATCAGTACTTCGTAGTCAGCTTCTTGGGGCCTAAAACTGCTCTTTAAAAAGTAGTTTAAGCTGAAAAGATAGCCTGGTCAGCAACTGCTTGCCTTGCAAGCTCAGAGATTTGAGTCTGAGCCCTGCTCCCTCAAACCCATGTGGAAAAAGCTAGACATGGTGGTGAATGCTTTTATACCCACAGATGGGGATGCAGAGACAGGTGGAATCCCCGGTGTTTGCTGGCCAGGTAGCCTGGCCTACTTAGCAAATTTCAGGTGAACGTCACTAACAAACTAACTAATAACTAACTAACTAATATAAATGTTCCCTCTGACACACATATACACATATACACAAAGGCAGGGAGGGAGGAGGAAGGGAAAGACAGAGACACAGAGACGAGAGAGACTACTAAAAGAACAAAGCAAAGGAGTTCCAGTGTGCTTTTTACCAGCTACTCAGCACAGAGTTCAGAAAAATCTCTTCTCTTCAGGAGGGGCCCAACCTCCAATCTCGTTAGCCTTTTAGGTGGGTGATAGGGTCATCCTTAATCTGGGTCACCATTTAGGGCAGTTTGTAGGTAGAATTCTCTGCATAGTGACTCAGCTAAATGCCATCTTCCTGGGTCTCCCTTGACTACCCTTTTCCCACCCACTGTCTCGTCCAGAGTATCATTTTCTGCCTAGAAACACACCACTCTATAAAATGTGCTTGTTTCCAGGCTCCTGCAATTCACACCAGTAGGATTGCCACAAAAGGCAGAGACTCTATCCCTAGTGCCTAGAACAGCAGGTGGCACAAAATCAAGGTAGGAGCTCAATGAATACTTGTTGACTGAATAACCCTGTTACTGGCCAGCTGTATCACCAAGGGTAAAGCAGTTAAACCTTCCTGGACCTCAATTTACTCATCTGTAAAATGGGCAATTACACTTAATAATTGTACTATCTTGTCTCAACGCTCTGCGTGTCCTAACCAGGATCAGAGTGACCTTGTTTTCTGACTCAAGGGCTTCTTGGGCCACAGGATGACTGGGAGGTGCTTACAAGTTGCACCTCCAGAGGCCTGGAGTTGTCACACCTTCCTGCCTGAGGGTCTTCAGATCCAGAGGGAGGTGGGAATGTGTGCTGGTAGATGGGTGTTGTTGGGGGTTCCTTCCCTAGAATGGCATCTTCAAGAGGGCAGGCATCTTGGATTGCGCTGACTCCTATTGCCACATGTGTAGAATAGTGCCCAGCACCCAGCAGCCTTATAGATGGTTCTGGAATGAGTGAGGAACAGCTCATGCCAGCCATGCATGTTTCTATTCCTGGCTAAGTGCTGTGTGGGATACAAACAGATCTCCTCCTACCCACAGAGCCCTCTGAGCTGTTTGCACTTGCCCCAGCTCCTTCGATCCTCATGACAAGCCCATGAGATAAGCGTCATTATGTCCCATTATCCCCAATTCACAGATGAGATAACTGAGGCACAAAGGGTTCAAACTGCCCAGGGCCACATTGCAGGTGAATGGTAGAGGTTGAGCTCAAACCCAAGCTCTCTCTCCAGACTCAAGACTGCAGGCACCTGTGTGTGGCTGGCTGTGCAAGGCTCAAGTGTGAATGTGTGTGAGTGTGTGTGAGTGTGTATGGGAAGGAAGTCTTATGTTGAGCAAGGGCCCTGAGGAAGGGGCAAGTGGGCAGGAAGAAAGCAAAGCCGCCTGCTATGGTGTGGGGTTCTGGGCTGCTTTAGTGAGCAAAGACCAGGAAGAAGGTCCTCAAGAGGGGCCTGTGACCTCAGTAGGGAACATCTGCAGGAAGTACATGGCCTCAATAAGACTGGCACTCTCAGGCCCAGACAGGCCCAGCTCCTTGCAGGTTCCTCATAGGGCACAGATGCCAAAGATGTGGGCAAACAGGTTTTGAGGAATACAAAGACAACTTGAAGCTTTCTCCTCTTCCTCAGACAAGGCACTCAGCCTGAGCCCTCTCTCCTAGACCATAAGAATTCTTTCTAAAGGGTGTACGTCCTCCTCTTGCCTTTCCTAAAGTCCTTATAAGCCTCTGAATCAAACCTACTTACTTACACACACTGTCCCAGATACCCAGACTCTGCCCCCGAACCCTTGCCCCTGGAAGCCCATTATCTCTGTCTGTCAGTCCCTGATTCCTGTCTCTGCCTTTTGAGGCCCATATGGGGACCCTATGAGTTCTGTCCTTCCTCTTTCTGTCTCCTGTTTCTGAGGCACCTTCATCTCCTTCTCACTGTCTGAGTTGGTCCTTCTACCCTGGCCTCGGTCACTGGCACCTTCCCTGTAATTGGCAGCTTCAGAGGGTGGGGCTCAAGGCTCTGTACCTGTACCCCACTTGCTTTTATGGGTGGCACAGCCGCTGATCATCCTGCACTGATCCCCACCACAGATCCCTGGGGTACCATCAGCTTAGCAAAGGCCCTGAGGCTGTCCTACCTGAGGTCCAGGGTTGATGGGGATAAAGGCCATGAGGAGGAGATGGAGGGCAGAATGTGAAGCAGAGGCAAGAACAGGTGCTCACCCACACCCGCTGGGCAAAGACCACCTCAGTTAGCGCCAGGACACAGCTAGTAGACAGGAGGACCACTACAAAAGCTGACACCAAAATGCCCTTCTCCCAGTGAGAATGAAGTCTCCCTTGTCTAGTCCCTGCCCTGGCAAGGCCCCAAATTTCCAGAGGAGAGGTGTCTGGACCACTCACAGGCCAGACTGCTGGGTTCACTGCTCATGAGCCCCAGAAGCTCCCACCTCAGTCCACCCAAAGACCAGATTCCCCCATTCCTGCTTTATTGATAGCTCTGGGTGCAGCTTATCCCATCCGAACAGCTGGAAATGGGCTCCCACGAGGCCAACAACTCCTAAGAGAGGCTAATAGTCAATCATTGACCACATTAGCCAGTGACTTCTTACTCTTTCGAGCTCCTGCTAAGCACTTACATGTGTTGTGACTTGGTGACTTCACCAGGCAGTTCCCTAAGATGGTTCTAGAGGCTACCTCGAAATGGTGCTAAGCCTAGACGGGATAACCATATGCTCACCCAGCCTGGAATAGTCCCATCTTACGTCTGTTATCTCAGAAATAGTACTGACAGACTATCATTCTCATGCTCATGGCCCTGCTCAGACACAACATCATGTGGTTGTCCCTAGAGGAACAACGGGGCCCCGGAAGAATCAGACACCAGAGGGCATCAGCGAGCTGTGTTTGTCGGACTTGCCTCTGGCAAGGCACTGGTCCTGTGGTAAGGTAAGTGGAGACCAGCTGAGGAAGTGCCCAGACAGCTTCCTTAGAGCTCCAGCTCTGTTCAGGCCTGCTACAACCCAGCTGGGTCCACCTCTTCCATCTGCCCAACAGAGAGAGCCCAACTAAGCCTGAGAGTCTCAGAGGGAAGAGAGACACTAGCCCCAGTCTACCCAGCCTGAGAGTCCAAGAGTCTAAGAGGGAAGAGAGACACTAGTTCCAGTCCACCCAGCCTGGCCAGCCTCCTGTCAGGCCCTACCCTGGGCTTCACAGTAGGCTTAGATCACTCTGACTTTGATAAAACATACGGCAGTTCTCACTGTGGCACGTGGTTGGAGATGTTTTTAGCCTTACCAATTTTCTCTGCGTAGAGAGATGCCTCTACAGTAGGCAGAGATGAGCATCAAGACACAAGGGGAACATCACTTAACCCAGATGAATGTTTTGGCAAAGAAGCAAGTAGTTGTATAATAGAAGTCAGAGTGTCAGACAGAGCCTCATTCAGACAGACAGACATCTATGCATAGGGTAGAGAACAGACAGACACCTGTTTGTCCAATATGATTCCAGATGACAACTGTTGTCCTGACACAATGATTACTAACACCTCACTTACCTCTTGTGGAGTCCCAGTTTGGAGAATCAACTACACAGTGATGCCTACTAGGCATCAACTATGTACCAGGGTTGGTGGCAGACCTGGGGGATGGGGAGGGAGATGATGTCCCAACTGCCACTCTCCAGGATTCACTGTTGCTGCTTGAGGACACCGACTGGGAAAGGAAAGGGGAAGGTGGGGATGGCCACACTGCTGAAAGTCCACTCAAGATTCTGCCAAGAAACATCTATGGATAGATCTACCTTTCTTGGTTTATTCAGAATTTTTAATATTTTAATATTTTTCCAGCTTTATAAGCTGCTTTAAAAAAAATTCACTATGTAGTTCATGGGAATTCTCCTGCCTTAAGCTCCCAAACACTTGGGATTTTTTTTTTTTAATTGCATGTATCTATGTGTCTCTGTGTATGCTGGGCAAACAGGTGTATGTTCTCTGAATTCTGTATAGGGGTATACCTATGGGTGAAGGTCAGAGGGGCAACTTGTAGAAACTGGTTCTCTCCTTCTACCATGTGGGTCTCTTGGTCAGATTCAGGTGGTCAAGCTTAGTGGTAAGTGCCATTATAGGCTGAATCATCTAGTCAACCAGAACTGGATTATTACAGGCATGTGCTGTGTGCAGCTACAAGTGGTGCTAATCCATTTTCTGATGTGTGTGTGTGTGTTAAAAGAACTACTTTTAAAAGTCCCATTTGATCTTTTATTGATTTTATAAACATCTATTTTTTCCTTTAGAAGCAAAGCCATGATTTTCATCCTCATGGCAAGTGCAGGCATATGGCTGTGGTCCAGTTCCACAGTCTGAGCTGAGCTACCTATTTGCTCCCTACTAAGGCCAGAGCACCTCATGACACTGAGGGGAAAGGGTGGGGAAAGGGAGAAATGATGAATGAGGTGATGGTGCTCCCTGCACTGGCCGGGATCCTTCTGGGATATCTGAATTGTTTTGTAGTGCCCTGACCCAAGGGCTAGAGACTGTGTGTGTGTGTGTGTGTGTGTGTGTGTGTGTGTGTGTGTCTATCCTAGAACCAGAGATGCTTGTGAGGTGCAGGTGTGTCTTAATGTCAAATCCCTTACCAGCAGCCCACATTCCATTCTTCCAAGCCCCTGCCTTGTCTGTAAGCCTCCTTCTGAGTTAGATCCTCTCTGTGTCCTGCTCAATTAACTTGAGGGCACCCTCTGGTGGGCAGCAAAGCCTCCTTGTCCATCCACCAATGTTACAGGGGAACTTTGTCCTGCTTCTCAGCAGAGCATGGCCTGACCCCATCCCACGATATCCTGGGTGACTGCATGAAAACCCCAGAGCTCCCAGCACTGGAGGAGTTTTGCCTTATTTAGACACGGTGCCCTGGAGGAAGGAGAAAGGGAAGGAGGGGGAGGGGATGGCAAGTAGATAGGCACGAAGGAGAAGGAAGGAGGCTGGAGGATTCTGAGAACTCAGGGTCATGATGACATCATCACGGGAGGGTTTTGCTGGGGTCAGTGGGTGGGGGCGGGGCCCAGTGGCTGGGGCTCACGGTGACACATTTATAGGAATGGGCTTTGTGTCTGCAGCAGTCATTTATTTAGTAAGCCATTAATTGTTTCAACACTCATTTATTGAGTTGTTATTATGCTTCAGGCCCAGGACTAGGCTTCAGAAGACAGAGATCACTGCCAGGGCCGGGAGCTCACGGCCCAAAGGGGAGAGACAGAGACGAGGCCACTGCTATGTGTGGGTGTGTGCAGGAGCAGAGAGGGTCCTGGGACAGGCATTCCAATGTATGGCAGACACAGAGGCAACAGAGGAGGAGATAGTGACCAAAAAAGACTCCCATGGGAGGGAAAGTAGGGGAAGGGCTCCTAAGGTGCTGGAGGGGAGAAAGAAGAGGAGGAAGGGGAAGAGGAGGGTAGGAGAGGGGGATGGGAAGGAAGAGAATGTACTAGAAGGTTGGAAGAAGGGTTCAGGAGGCATAGGGAACTGACAAGCACCTGAGACACAATAACAATGGCAAGATTTATACTTGAAAGCTAGTGACATGGCCTGACCTGTAATGGCTCCTGCTGCCAAGCCAGCTGACCTGAGTTTGATCCCTAGGAAAGAGAAAAGTTATCCTTTGAGTTCCACATGTGCTCTGTGGTATATGAGTGAGCACACACACACACACACACACACACACACACACACACACACACGGGGTGAGGGGGAGAAGAAACAAACAAATGTTTTTACACATACAAGAAAAACAGAAATGTTCTTGGAGAGGGAATGTCCACAAGATTTTAAAGTAGGGGGCCCTGGAGGTGTGGCTACATCCTTCACATTCGGGGCTGGCTAGTGTGACCTTGACAGACTGGTCCTTGTTGTAGGTGATGGTTCATGGACGTACCCACACCAGCTTCATCCTTCCTCAGAGCTAGCCCAGTGTCTGCCCCGATAAATGGAAAGGGTGAGCCTTAATGGAGGGCAGAGCTTGGCAGACCCCACAGTCAACAGCAGTAGAGTCAGAGTGACTGTAGCTTGTGGCTACCTGAAAACCCCTCCTGTCACACCTGAGGATGCCCTGCTTGATGTGTCTGGACACAGCTTCTGAGTGGTCATTGCTAGTATCATGGGACGGCCTTAATAATAGGCAAGCCCAAGTCACTCATTCCTGGCGAGCCTCGGTTCTCAGGCATGACATCTGACTCCAGAGGACCCTTTTCCCAAATGGAAGACTGTCTGCTTCTGTGAAGAGACTGCCACACTTTATCCTAGTCCTCCACGTCTCTGGGGAGATCACTGGGCTCCCCTTCTAGTAACCAGACCACAGGAGGCCATAGACTCCAGGAGGGACTTTCAGCCTTGAGATTTTTTTCTTCAAACAGGAGACCAGGTATGAGATTTCCCACAGGCCCCGGGTGTTACGGTGGCTTCTGCAGGGGTGTCCCAAGACCCTGTTCTTCCAGAAGCATGAAGCCACCCCACCTGGCCTTGACCATCACTGCCCACTTCTTCCAGTCACTAAAGTCCTAAACATATTTGTCTTCCTCCTGCTACCATTAATTGGGGTCTATTTCAAGGGAAACTCAGTGGCCTGCCCACTTCTGATTCACACCCATTGAGCTCATCAAAACCAGAACAATTTGGTAATAGCTTCTTGGATTACTGGACGCCCTCTGGGATCTGTGAAAAAAAAAATCTCCGTTCCTCAGAAACAGGAAGTTTCAACAGAAGGAAAGACAGTTACAAAAATCAACATTTGAATTGTCCCTGCCTGTTGGAGAGGTGTGTTCAGTGTTCCAGTCCTCTGGTCAGCAAACAATCCAGCACCTACTGTGTGTAGGGCTGGGAACACAGGGGATTTTAAAAGGAGAGCTTCTGTTTGGGGAGGGTTGCAGTATCTCCCAGAAAACCATCTTGAATGCAGAGGGGAGGAGCTGGGGCCTGGGGCCTGGGGCCTGGGGCCTGGGGCCTGGGGCTTGGGGTCTGGGGCCTGGGGGACTGGTTTCAAACTCACACAACAAAAATTTACTTTATTGAAATTCTGGAGGCCTTCCGAGATTACAACCGGCTAACTTTTTCCTTGTCTTCCCCTTGTTGTTCCTCTGTTTGTGTCCAAATCACAAGCTGTGTGTGGTGGCTCACTCCTGTAATCCCAGCACTGAGGAGGCAAAAGTCAAATACCCACAAGTCTGAGCCAGCCTGAGCTACATAGAGTGAGTTCCAGGCTAGCCTGAGCTACATAGAGTGAGTTCCAGGCTAGTCTGGGTTGCACAGTGAGAGGTTGTTTTAAAAAAACAACAATACAATAAAAGGATATCGGTCACATTGGAGTAGGCAATTATCTCTTTAAAGGCCTTTTCTCAGCTAGGCACATACCTGTAATTCCAGCACTCAGGTTATTAGATATTTAGGCCCATCTTCAGTTATATGTTGAGCTTTAGTTTAGCCTGGGCTACATGAAACCCTGTCTCAAAACAAAAAACAAAAAACAACCCCCCCAAAACAAATAAGTAAATAAATAAACCATAAATACAAAATAAATGCCCTTTCTCTAAATATTGTCACATTCAAAGGTCCTGGGGCCTTTGGTCTCAATATGTAAATCTGGAGAAATAAAGGCAATGACCCCTGCCAAGTCTTTCTCTCTCGTTAGTGTCTGCAGTTAGAATCCTGAAAGAGGTCATCACAGGGCTTTCTATAGAAGAGTGACAACGGCCACAAGGCCACCAGATCTGGGTTCTCATCTTGCTCCTTCACTTAAGTATCAAGGTGATATAGCCCCAGTTCCCTCCGAAACATGAGGAAGATGACGTCTGCATCACAGGCAACATAGGAGATGATCCATCCAGAAAGTTCTTCAGTGTAAGCGGCAGTGTCAAGCCCGGGACACAGAGAGTGTGCACAAGATGCAAGGTCTTTTCCTAAGCATGGTTTTCTCCTGGAGATTCTTCCCACAGGAAACTAAGGATGTTTCCTAAGACCTCTCTGGAGAGGAATCAGGTAGGAAATCTAAGACGCAAAGACTAAGAAAGATACCAGGTCCCCTGTCAGCGCACTGCTGACTGCTGGCCCTTAACCACTCAAGCTGGGGGCACTAAGACATTAGGGCACCATTAGACATTAGAGCAGACTATGGGCAGAATTACTAACCTTCATCTGACTCAGGATCTTCTGGCCCAGTGCTGTGTCCAAAGGACTCTAAGCTAGGTATGGTGGTGGCTGCCTATAATTTCAGAATATTAGATTAAAAGCAGCAGAATTAAAAAGTTCAAGGCCAGCCTTGGATGTTATAGGAGACCCTGTCTGGAAAACCAGAGGACTGGGGGTGGAGATGGGGTGGGGAGGCCAAAGGGTGAGGGGGCGGGGGTGACTCTATTTCAAAGGTCTGTCCTGAACTTGAAGCCCATCCACAATCACTCACTCTTGGGATTTCAAAATATGACAGAAGAAACAGGGTCAGGTCCAGGCCCGGACTGGGAAAGAAGGGCTCTGCATTCAAATCCCAGCCTTATATTTCCTGTTAATGGAGCACTGGGAAACCTTTAGGCCAAAGTGGGAGTCATATACTTGATAGCATGAGTTATCATTACTAAGTCTGAACAGAGTCCACTGGCCCCTCTTCTGGCTAACACACTCCCTGGATACTGGGTGTGGGGTGAAGAGACAAGTCCAGGCAGCTACACTGCCAGCTCGATGCGTACCCGCCCACTTCAGAGCAGAGTCAGGGTGCATCTTTTCTTAAGAAGAGGAGCATTTCCTGTTTTGGAGGAAGAGGGATGGGGCTCTTCCTGGACCACACTGCCTCTCCAACCCCACCACACCACCACACCACACCTCCCTCCCTGAGTTACTCACTCCTGGAAATAGGGCTGATGACATCGCGATGAGTAAGAGGCTCACGCACGTCATGGCCCGACTGCTGGGAGGGTGAATGAGTTCAGTGCTCCCTAGACCACAGCCCTAGATGTGCACCAGGAGTCCAGGCAAGGCAACAGGCCTGGGGCGGTGTACATGTGTGTACATGTGTGTACGTGTGTGTGTGTGTGTGTGTGTGTGTGTGTGTGTGTGTGTGTATAGGTATGTGTATACATGTGTATATGTGTATGTACGTGTGTGTATACATGTGTGTATGTGTGTGTGTCCGTGTGTGTATGTGTGTGTACGTGTATGTGTAGCATGGCAGGAAGAGGCTAATCTTTATTTAGCAATGAATTACATACAAACCCTCATCCATTGCTCTCTCTTCCTAGCCCCTGAGTGATGCTAGCCATTCTCAGCAACAGGTAACAACCCTAATGCCTTTCTAGGCAAGTAGGCTCAGAGGACTGACCCCTTGGAGAACTACCTGACTTCTTCTGACCAAATTACCTAGCTCTGCCCCAGCACAGAGAGGTATAGCAGCAGTCCTGAAACTGGTGGTCCAGCCTCAGCTTCTTTAGAAGGGCCCCTACCCCAGGGATTACCTTGCAGGGACATGTATTCATTTGTGTGTGGGGGGGGAGGGGGGGGTGTTATACTTTGAGGGATACCCTAATTCACAGTGTCAGTCAAACAAACACTTTAGGTTTGTTTCCCGTTTTCCATGTGTCGCATTTTGGAACATTTAGTGGACATAGGATCACTGCAAAGGAATGTATTAATTCAATGCATTTTGAAATGTCTCTTTAACATTCTTGGAGTTACAGTGCAAGCTGAGCATACTAATAGAGGCAAAACAACACGCAAGCTAGACTCTCCTGGCACTTGGTAAATAGGGCTGAAGTACCAGTTTCCCCATACCTAACATGGGTGTAGCCAGGGCACAAATGGTATGGAAAATAACACCAGGACCGTGAAGCAGGAGGCAGCCCCACCTCTGAGTTCTCTCTTTTACCTTCCCCAGACAGCCACTGCTCCAAACACTGCTCCTCGCAGACCTTGAGGACTGCTGCTTGGACCCTTTAGGATTTCCTTCCAGTTGATCTAAACAAGAATGGAACTAAACCTTTCAGGACTGAGGGACTAGAATTCAGAAGAATGTATTTTGATTTGGGTATGGGGCACACATCTGCGATACTAGCACTTGGGAGGCTGAGGAAAGAGGATTATTGATTTGAAGTTGGCTTGAGCCACATAGTGAGACCCCCCCTTTCAAAATGAACTGATTGATGGCACTTTGATATCTCAGGCATGGGCTAGGACAGCAGAGAGAACGAGGATCCAACTCTCCAGGGCTCCCCTACTGTCATGTCATTGGCTCCAGTGCCATCAGAGGGGACAGACTGTCTCCAGCTCACATTCTTCAGTGTCCTACAGGGTGGGAAGAAGCCGTGAGTAATGTACTCAGTGTATTAGAGGTAAAACTCCTTCCCCTGTAACCCAGTGAAGACTCCTGATGCTAGAAAAGTCAAACAAACAAACAACTCCATTGGTAGAGTTAGGATCCCTCATCTTTCTTTGTGTAAAACATGATTTTTCAGGGGTTTACTGGGGTGACCTGTCCATGTAAATTTCTGCTGGAATGGCCACTGTTTCTGCCAAACAAGCCTTCAGAACGTGGCGTTCTCTGGGTTGAGCTTAGAGTCCAGGATTGATCATTCTGCTGCTTCAGGGCTATCCAGGTGGATGAGAGTCTTGGAGGCTGCTCCGTCCCAACCCCCAGGTCTCCCATCTCCTGAACTCTACTCACAATGTAGGCACAGACAGCTGTTATGCCTCCAAGTCTTCCCAGTTTCTTTTTCTCCACACAGCCTAGGAGAACTCTCTCCCGTCCTAGAAGAGTTCTTGGCTGGAGGACAAGAGAGCTACGCTCCATCATGCTCTCATCAAAATTTGTGCCCTAGCTGCCTTACGAACTGAGGTTCTGAAAATCAAATCCAAGACAGCTTTTCTTTGTTGAGCACCAGCCCTGAGCAAATAGCAAAGCAAGCACCAAGTAGATACTGAAGGGAAAGAGTCCGGGTTCACAAAAACACTAACGGCTCTGGCTTCCTGGTTTAAGGCCTTTGGGAAAGCTGTAGGGGTCACCACATATGCTCTTGGCAGAAGACCAGACACAAGGATGGCGGGAACAGAGTGGAGGCTAGAGGTGGATCCTAGAGCACGCGAGCCACTGCTCATTAGCACAGGCACCGGTGTGCTTCTGTGAGCAAAGGAAAGTCCTTTTTAATTAAAGGCTGCTAGAGCAACTGGATATTTAAAACTATTACCTCACCTCATATCTAAACATTGTTTTGAGATGGATGCAAAACTCTAAAGCTTGAAATCTTCTCAATCTTTGTAGAAATAAAAAGGAAACATGGAAACCAGGGCCTCATGGATGCTGCACAAGTGTTCTACACAGACTCAGGGCTGCTCACTCCTCATCTCGAGGCAGGATCTCACTGTTAACTAGATCAGCCTGGACCGTACACTATACTTCAGGAAGAACTGGAACATGCAATTCTCCTGCCTGTCTTTGCGTTGGCAAGGATTACAAATGTCTATTACCAGTCCTCAAAAAAGTCAAAAGTTTCTTAAATAGGCCCTGAAGAATCCAAATTAGTAAAAAAATAAAAAATAATAAAGGCTGAAGTTGGGAGGAGGCACGAGAGATGACGCAATAAAATACTTGCCGCACAAGAATGAGGGTTGGAGTCTCATCCCTAGTACTCGGGGCAGGCATGGAGACACAGGCCGGTAATTACTGTGCTGGAGAGGCAAAGGCAAGAGGATCCCGAGCCACCCTGTCTAGCCAAATCCAGGAGCTTCAGGTTCCTTAAGAGACCTTGTCTCAAAGAATAATATGAAAAGTGATTAAGAAAGAGAGCCAATGTTAACCTCTGCCCTTCATGCACACATGGAGACATTCACACAGATGTGTTCACACACACACACACACACACACACAAACACCAGAAAACCCACTGCTAAGTTGGATGCTGTGAACATTTCTGCTTATCTCCAGCTTTACTGTTCAAACTAGGCCTTACTATCTTGTCCAGACTGGCCTCAAATTCATCCTCCTCTTGCCTAAGCTCACTCAGGATCTAACTCTCCCTATCCAAAGTCATATTTAAATTGGCATCCTTTATTCTTGTACAAGGTATGGGTTTCATAGAAATATTTTCATTAGAGTAGAAAAGTGTGTGTGTGTGTGTGTGTGTGTGTGTGTGTGTGTGTGTGTGTGTGTTTTAAATCAAAAAGTCTTGAGCTTGGTGAACTGGCACTTCGGAGGCTAAGGCAGGAGCATTATGAATTTGAGGCTCACCTGGGCTAAACAGTGAGTCCCAGGCCAGCCTGAACTATATAGTAAGACCCCTTTCTCAAAATAAAAGACACAGATAAACAGGCAAAACAGTCTGAAAAAGGAACCACAAAATGCGTGTCTGTTAAAATTCTCACGTCCAACGTATAGTAATAATAACCGATTAATAATTTAAAGATCTAAACTAGGAAAGTGGACAAAGGAGAGGCGAGCAGCCAGGTATAGCCACACGTACCTGTAACCCAGCACCAGGGAAGGTGAGGCAGGAGGATTGTGAATTTGAAGACAGTTTTGGCTATATATAACACTGACATCCTGATATAAAAAAAATAAATAAATAAATTAAAGGAGAGCCAAAGACTTTAAGAAGCATGTCATAAACGAAGATTACAAATTGCAGGTGAGCAAATGAACGTTGTTCAGCGTCTCAGTGTTCACCAACAAGGTGTGAAGCAAATGTGGAGTGTCATCACTAGCCTGGCTAAACTTAAGATCGGCAATCCCAAATGTTGGCGAGTACATACAACAACTATTACCCATACATCCTTGCTGAGGGTATAAAGTGAAGACCAGTTTTGAAAACTAACAGTTTCTTTCAAAGTTACACATCTACCTACACATGATTCGCCTGTTCCTCTCTAAAGTATTTGCCCCAAAGAAATCAAAACACATTTTTACCATAAAAACATACCCAAAAGATTCAAAGCATAAGAGAGAAAAAAATCAAAACAAAACAGAAACAACTCAAGGGATAGGTAAACAAAGATGTCGAGACCTCGTCACAAGGGAGAGTATTACTCAGCAATCAAGGTGAATAGACAGCCAAAGGAGGCAACAGGTACATCTCAAGTGTTCTGCTGGACGAGGTCAGCACAAGAGACTACTTGCTGTGTGAAGCTCTAAAGCAGGCGAGACTATGCTACCCCGATAGCAATCAGAACACTGGCTGCCTCGGGGTAAGAGCTGGAAACTGTCAAGAGTGGAAAGGAGGTTTTGTTGGGGGAGGAAGCGTGCTTTGTCCTGCTTGCAGCAATGGTAACTTGGGGTTTGCGTCTGTCAAAACTCATTGGGTTTTACTCATTGGTTAAGATTCACCCGAGGTACTATCTGTAGCCTATGCCTTGATAAAAGGGATCAGCCAGAGAGGTCATTTTCTTGCTAGCGAGCTCCAGTTTTATAACATGGAAGAGTTGTGCTGGATGGCACAGAGCGGGACTCTATTTAGGACCAGTGAACTCTGTTCTTACAGATGGTCAAACAGTACATTTTATCACCATAAAACACATAACAACAACAACAACAAATAAACATGCTACCACTCACCCAAGTCATATTCCCAAGGTTCCAAAATATGATTTATACTTTTTATTAATTTGTTACAGGGTCTCACTGTTCCAGGCTAGCCTCAAACTCTCTCCTGCCTGTCTCCTGAGTACTAGGGTTACGTGGATGAGCCTCTACATCTGATTCACAATTTGATTTCTTAATTTGATACTTATATTGTTTCATAAAATAAGAGAGGGACATGTCATATGAGGTACATTTTACAGTGATATACTAAAGTAATAACTGCCATTAAACGGACTCATGAATGCCCATGGCTCAGCCCTGATCTGACTATTGGCATTCTGCATCTTTGAGGGCATCATAACTTCCTATATAGCTTGGAGGAAGACCTTAGCAAATGGCTGTATGGCTTTTGCTCCTTACCAAGTGGAGCAAATTCTAGAACTGTATGCTGGTTCTATCTCAGGGATGCTAGTTTCTTGTATCTCCATATTGAGTCTTTTCCATAACTGACCTCTCCTGTTCCAACCCCACTCCCAGACAGTTCAGACAGTGACAGGTACTTGTCAGGGTGACTGTGCTCTCCCCCTACAGCTTCCTCTGACACACCAAAGTCCTTCAGTGAAGGGGTAGCCTGTAAGGACCGTCTCAAGCTGCTTGGTCTCATTTGCTTGTGAGTCTTTTTGACAGGGTGTAGGGTATACGCTCATGCTCTTGACAACCTCAGCAGAGGACAAGGTCCATCTGTGGGTCTGGCTGCTGTGGTCAGCATCTCATCTATTTTTCTGGAATAATCAGGGGGAAGGGACTAGGGATGAGGATGTCTTAAATTTCCCAGTGGTTAAACTGGCTTTCAACCTTGAAAACCAATGTCCTTCTGCCCTCAGCACACAGGACTGCCTCCGGTAGCATCCTAACCTAGTGTCACAGTGGCAGCATGTTAAACAGGGTGTGTGAAGACAGCATTGGTGGCACCAGAGACATCTGTGCTAAGGTGGAGACAGCAGAGTCCAGATTTCTATTCAGGACAGTGGAGTTATCAGACTGAGGGATGGCATAGGCCTCTTAAATCTTTTGTTGTGTCTACTTGAATTTATTCTTACTTTTAAAAAATCAAAGGGGATGGGGGGGCATTCAGGATGGCCAGGGAAGTAATACTGTGAATAGGAACCAAGACTCTAAGACTTAAGGTACTCCCTGTACCTCAGCCTCAGATCTCTAACAGATTTCCACCTCAGTCTCTTCTCAACAAAACATCCAAAGCTGTGGTAGAGGTAACTAGTTATCATTTAGTCAACACTGGGAATCTGAGGGGCTGGGAGTGGGGGGTAGTCCAAAAATAGGAGCTGAGAAAAAAGAGGAAGGGATGAAGGGGAGAGTAGGCTCTGGAGGATGGAGTCAGGCTACAGGGGATGGAAGTGGGCCAGTTTGAGGGTGCCCCCACACTCCCTGGACCCCCAGAGCACCCCATTGTTTCTTCTGTCATCTACTCCCCTACCCTTGAAGCCTCACAGGCCTGGCTCCAAGTCCTCCAGCTCCTCCCGCAGAGGCTGCCCCTTGCTGGGCCAGCTTCTCCAGCTGCTCTCTGATGGACTGACCAACCTCGCCAGCCTGATTGCTCTGCTCCAGCTCCTCTACCTGCTGCAGCTTCTTCCTTGGGTTCTCTGTGGTGGCAGCAGAGTCAGATGCCATGGAGAGCACTGAGTGTTGGGCTGTGTCTCCCAGAGACACCTCATCAGGAGTCCTACTCTTTACCTCAGCCTCTTTCTCTGGCTGCTGCCTCCTCTTCTCCTGCTTCAGGATCCGTTTGGCTATTAGAAAGGCCTACTTCATCACCTCAAGTCTGGGTGAGGTGACATGTGTGGTGGCCTCAAGGCTCAGCCCTGGGGGGAAGTTCTGGTTTCCTCTTGAAAAACTTTACATACTTGCTTTCCTAGACTGGGGCCTCCTCTTGGGACAGCCTTCTCTGACCCTTCACTGCTTGTGCCAGACTCTGGAGATCCTCTGTGTTGAGATGGTGTACTGGCCTATTTTATGCTCCTTTGGTTCCATCCTCTGGCCTCCATGGTATCCAAGGGTAAAGTCAAGAAAAGTTTGGCAATTTCCACCCCTACCCCTGTAGCCTCAGGAGGGCCAGAGGTTTTCCTTGACATGCCTGTCCCTGGGTTCTGAGGCAAAGTGACTTCTTGTCCTTTGCTCTTAAACTGTTAATAATCTCTGCTTGTTTTTTAGAGAAAGAGGCAAAGATTGGAAGACCATCTGTGAGATAGTCTGAGCCCAGGAGGGTCCCTAGAGGAACATACAAAGAGAAGAATCTCCCCTTGATATGTCCAAGTGTACTTTATATTGTGCTGAGTTAAAGGGAAGGACGTGGAGTGTGGGCCTGCTTCCCTGGAGCTGTGCTGTGGGAGGCCTGAACTCTGTCTCTATCCTTCGCTATGACCTTTCCCCCATGACCTCTGCTCTATGACCTTTGCTCTATGGCCCTTTCCCTATGACCTCTACTCTGTGGGTTTGCTAAGCCACTATCTGTTAAGCTGTGAGGAGCTCTGGTCATTCTATGATGACCTCCTCAGCCCTGACCAGGACTATCCATAGTTCCCCTGGCTCTGGCAACTCATGAACCAAGAATGGAGCAGGGTGGAGGGACACAAGAGCCTGAGAAGAGCTGAGCCAGCAGGTAGGTTGAGCGGTGATGCAGATGGTGGACTATGGTGAAAGAGAAGGCTGTTATTCTTGGCACTATGATGAATTAATGAACTCAGCCAGTTATGAGACAGACATATAGCCTGTGCTGAGATATCATGACACCCAGCCTTTACAGTTCCCTAACCCCTGCTGACTATACCTTCTGTCTCCTCCTTGGCCTAAGAACACCCTGGAGGCAATGGTAAGGCCTAGCCTTGAACAACAATGGCTGCTCTGGAAAAGAAGAGAGGTGATATTTAAGCTACACCATCAACATCATCACACTGAAAACTCTCCTAAGGATGATGTCATTTATTCCTCGCAGTACCCCAAGAGGTAGGTTCATCATTCCTACCTCATGGATGGGAATGCTGAGTTGCCCTCACTGAACCTGAGCATTTGAAATTCTGGACTGACCTAGAGAACCCACCTGCATTCAGGGTCCTACCCCATCCCAAAGTCACATGTTTCCAGATCTTAATTGTCTGTTGTTAGACCTCACTAGCTGTCACCCTGGGTAGACAGGACCACATCCTCACAAAGCCCAGTTTCCTTCCCAGGCTCCCCTCCCCCTTGTCCTCTGCTTGGTTTTCCCAGGAAGGTCTGTCTCTAAGGACCACAAACCAGTCTTTTTACCCTAAACCCTTGCTGGCCTCCCAGCCTGGAATGCAGACTCCAGGGACAAATGTGGGCATTTCAGTAAGGCAACAAGTGCCCTGGCCTGACTTCTGCTTGGATAAACTGGCCAGAGGCAGGCTCCTCTCAAACAGAGAAAGGGCCCATGGAAGGCTCCTCATTCAGTGGTCCACGGACGGTACCGTGAGTTCATCTGGTCTTTATTTGGAAGCCACTAGACGCTCACATCCTGTTGTCAACAAAATGGGAAGAGAACCCAGGCAGGAAGGTCATGGTTCCATTTCCCAGCAAGAGCGTCAGAGGGTAGGGAGTGTCTCCCATCACAGAAGTGAGGAGTGGAGGGTGTCGGAAGAGGGAGGCTACCCTGTCCACCAAGACAGAGAAAGGTCCACGTTTCTTGCTTTTTACAATAGTGGAAAAGGGGATAGGGGTGGGGGTGAGGTGAGGGGATGAGGGATAAGGGGGGGGGATGAGGGTGAGGTGGGGGGGTGGGTGGGGTGGGGATGGGGGTGGGAGAAGCCTGTTGCATTTCCAGCATTCCACCTTCTTTGCAATTGGTGGAAACCGGATTGGCATCGGCTTTCTTTGCACAATAGATTTAGAGGTTCAAAAGCACCAGCACAATGACTTTTATATATTTAGAAATAGTCCCACCCCCACCTCCAAAACTGAGCACTTGTGTCTGTAAAAATAAATACAGGGCAAGAATGCCGCATGGCTTTCTAGCACACAGGTGACTGTTGTGCAAGCCTCCTGCCCACCTGCGTGGGTGGAGACCTGCCCACAGCTGTCACCCCCGGCTCTTAACTCCTCTGGGCACACCCAGCTCATTAGGCCATGGCCACACCCAGCTGCCCCATTCCTGGTTAAACCAGAATGCCAGGAGCCTAAGGCGGCCCCTTGAACTCCAAACAATGGGCTGTGCTGTAGTTAACCAGGGCCCAGGGCCTCAGGCCCCAGAGAGCTGGCTCTGGGATCCTCCCTCACGAAGCCAAGAAGCCTTTGGGTCTTAGGAGATGGCCTGGTCCCTGCACCTGAATGAGGGCCACAACAGGCAGACATCCCACTGGGAGCAGGACTGAGTTCTCAGGGTTAAAAGTAGACAGTCTGGATCTGCCTTCCTGCTGGAGAGTGAGCAGCAGCAGACATTATCTCACCCCTGTTCAATGTCCCCCTGGGGCAGGCAAGGGATGGGACTTGTTCCTACTTTATAGCTGGGGAGCCCAAGCGGGGGATGGGACAGGCAGAGAGGAAGTTGTCAGGCACAACCTAGCACCTGTCCTGTGCATGGAAAATATCTCTGCTGGCCAGGCCGCTGCCCCTGAGATGCAGGACTGACCCTTGGAGTAGAACGTCTCTACACACACACACACACACACACACACACACACACACACACACACACACAGAGAGAGAGAGAGACAGACAGAGGCAGACAGAGAGACAGAGAGAGAGGCACACACAAATCCAGACCTCTTCGCTCTACTCTCTTCCAGAGCTACTACATCTTCTGTCTCCAAGGCCCTTTGGGCAGGGTCCCTTCTTTGTAACATTACCATCCTTGAGGCTCCATGTGGCATGACATGAAGAAGGACAGGGAGCCTGGCCCAACCCCATCTGGGAAGTATATCTCCCAGGCAGTTCTGCTAACTCAAGACAAACTGGATTGAGTTTAAGCTAGTGGTGACACATGTGTAGAGGTGACACACGTGTAGAGGTAACACACGTGTAGAGGTGACACACTTTTGTAGAGGCCCCTGGCCTTCTGCTCCCATGACACTGAATGGTGAGCATGGCAGCTAGCCCATCCCAGTCACGCCATCCCAGTTCAGAGGGCCAATATGGAGCTATGGGTGGCCAGCTGGAAAGCAGTCTGTAATAGAGAGCCAGGGTTCCAGAAAGAACCCTCATCTAGACACGAGATGCAATAGCCTGAACCCAACCACTGACAACCAGAGGGCTGCCTCCCACCTTGCTTTGTGAGTCTCCAGGGGCTGTATTTAACAAGAGCCTCTTACTTCGTGAGCCTCCATTGTCATGAGGCCATCTTCTCTGGCTCCCAGTTCCTACTTGCTTCTCTCAATAAAATCCACTGTAATTGGGGATGAGAATTTACTCTAGATTTAAGGTGGAACAGGGGTGATGGTGGAAGTGACGAACAAAGGCTGTGCGACTCCAGAGCAGGTAGCCTTGGAGTCTCAGGACAGGAGAGAGAAGGAGAGGGAGCTCATGACCTGCCAGGAGGACCTGCCTCAAACCCATTTCACAAGGCTGGCCCCATTCAGGTCTCCAAAGCCAGGGTGGGAACACTTGGGCTCGGAGCCCTCTCCTGCACATGTGGCAGAGAGAATGTGAGCAAATGAGTCACCATGATGGGGAATGTGAGCAGTGTCCTTGGGGGCCTCAGGGTAGCAATGTCTTCTTCTATAATGCCAACTCTGCTAGACACTGTCATTGCTTAGAAGGGCCTGGGACAAAGGCATTTCTACAAGATCCTTATTTACTCATTATTTACTCCTTATTCACCCTGGTTAACCATTTGCAGGGTGTCATTTTGGTTTACAAAGTATTTGGCTCATTCATGACGTCATCTGAGCATCCTAACAACACAGTAGGGGTGTCTTCATTATATGGTAAGCTAGATGAAGTTCAGTGAGTTTAAGCAGTTTGCTTTAGCAATCTGTATTAGTTACTTTTCTAGTTCTAGGTGTTACTACAAAATACTCAAGAAGAGTAATGCAAAGGAGGAGGGTTTCTTTTGGCTCAAGGTTTGAAGGTGCAGTCCACTGTGGCCATGGCAGGGAAGGCATGGTGGTGGGGGTGGCTCTAGCTCTAGCAGCTGGGGCTTGAGGAAGCTGTTCACACAGCTGCTACCGTCAGGAAGCAGAGATGGCAGAGACTGCTATACTTGCTTGCTCCGTTTTAGCCTGTTTGAGACAAGAGTCAGTCAGCTTTTGTCGACTTGACACAGGCTAGAGTCTGTTAGGAAGAGAGAAACTCTACAGAGGAGTTGCCTCCATCAGATTGGCCAGTGGGCTTGTCTGTAGGCTATTTCCTTGCTTGTCACAGGACCTACCTGAGGATGTTTCAGGCTGCTTTGGAAGGTGGGAACTTCCCATCAATGAGATAGTTCAAGCAAAGACTGAGAACATTGTGCCTGGGAATGTTATAGAGGAAATTCAACCATGCATAGGTGAGTGGGAGTAATGGGATGTATGGTATTCATATGTTCTCACTTGTTTCTTCTGTTTGAGCCCCTGTTGTCTCTCTGTGGGTGCTATGCTGGAGCAAGATAGAGCTCTTCCTGCTACTACCTTTGGTTAAGAGACAAGAATAGAGAGCTCTGGAGGCAGAGGCAGATGGATCTCTGTGAGTTTGAGGCCAGCCCTACTTATAGAGCAAGTTTGAGGACAGCCAGAGCTATACAGAGAAACCCTGTCCTGATACCACCCAACCCCCCCCCCCAAAAAAAGTGAGAGAGAGACAAAGCAGGTCCACAATAAGAATAGTGTGTATGTATGTATGTGTGTGTGTATGTATATATGTGTAGGTATATGTGTGTGTATAAGAGTATGTATGAATGTATGTGTGACCCTGTGTGTATGTATGTGTATATGTGTATGTGTGTGTGTGTGTGTGTGTGTGTGTGTTATGGTGTTCTTGGTGTTGTGCCTCTGTCTTGGGGATGTCTGGATACCACCAATATGCTGGCCCAGAGAAGTCCAGTATGGGAGTCCCCAGCCCACATTTCCCTTTGGGGCATCAGATGCCACTGTACTGCAAACTGGAAGGGGAAGCAGAGCCTGGGATGAGTGTTGTGATTCCAGGTCTCCTCTTGGGTGCCTGTGTGCTTTCAGTACACCTGCCCTGAGAGGAAGTCAGGAACGGAGGTCTGAGGTCCACATTTCCCCTCTGGGGTGTCTGCACACCAGGCTGGAAGGGGAACAGAGCTCAGATGAGCAGGATCTGGTCCAATTGGGAGAAAGTGCTGTACTGGAGTGATGGGAGAAGAAAAAGGCATTCTTCAGGACTCTTAGGGTCCTGGCTCTTCTAGGAGAAGGCCTTCCCCATGGTGATCTCTTCTGAAGCAGCTCACTGAGATGATCTTAGCGTGTTCATATTTCTTTACTGGGGTGCATGTGAACGCCATACACTTTATTGGGATGAACCAGAGAATGTATACTTTTGGGGGAGGGGCATGAGAATTTCCAGGAAGGTCACTGGCTGAAGGTTAAGGTTATCTAGATACTTCGTTAGTATAGGGAAGAGCTCCAGGTGCTATTCGATGACTGGGTGCCCAGGGTTTCAGCTGTTAGTCACACTATGTGTTCCAGAACAATATTGGAGGCTAGGAGGGCCAGCTCCACTCCTACCATCTTAGATCTCTGAGATTCTTGGGGTTTGAGCATGCTCTACCTCACTGGTTCTTATGCCTATCTGGTAGTGCAGTCTCACGTGCTCTACATATATGTGAGTATGTGTGTATGTATATGTGTGTATGTATATGTGTGTATATATATATGTGAGTATGTGTGAATGTGTATGTATGTATGTATGTATGTATGTATGTATGTGTATGTATGTGCTGCTCCTGAGCTGCAGCAAGCTCTAATTCACAAGCAAGCACAGAATTCACATCTCAAGCGTGATTATTCTGAGGGATGAGCCCTCTGAGGCGACCATTCTCTTTCTTTCTGATGGGTAATCCCACTGGAATGTTTCTACAGCAGCCTAGAACCTTAGAGTAACTGTGTCCTTTGCCACAGTGACAAAAATGAGTTGCTAGACTAGGCAGAGGCTAGTCTCAACTTGACCAAGATTGCCAGCCAGCCACATGCCTGAAAGATTCAGCTAGTCATGTGACTAACTGATCATCCTTCCTTTGCTGCCTTGCCCGACCGGACCCTTCCTGTTGAGATGTCTTTTCTGCAGACGTGAGCAGCTGGAGTTCAGAATCTGGTATTTGGATAGAGGGTTTGATAGTAGATCCCTATGCTGTCCATGTGACCTCACACTAGGGTTCCATGATAGTGGAACAAATCCACTTTCCGTGAGAAAGCCTCTAGGGATGCACTCACTGGCGAATAGAGGCCCATGTCTCCCAGGCCCTCTCTTTCCACCCAGTTTTTGCTCAGTGTCTGGTCCTCCTCCTCCATAGGTATACTTGGCCAGCTGTGGGATAGCGTACCAGGCTTGGTACAGCTGGCCCATGTTCTAAGAGTCCTGGAAGCTGTTCCTGCTTTCAATAATTAATACCTAATGAGTACCTATGTACCCTAACCCTCTACTGCACACCCCCCCAAAAAAAACAGAAAGAAAAATGGTCAGAATCAGGCCTGGTAACACAAGCCTGTGATCTCTGGGAGGCTGGGGCAGGAGGATCACAAGTTTAAGACCCACCTGGTTTTATAAGCCAAGCGCATGGCCAGTTGGGTCAAATTAGTAAGATCTGGTCACAATTTAAAATAAAAAAATATTTTAAAAGGGATTAAAGGGGCTGGTTAGTTCAGTGGCAGAGTACTTTCTCAGTGTGTGAGGAGGTCCTAGGCTTGAGCCAGGTGCTGAGGGAGTGGGGAAGGAAGAGGAGGATGAGAAAGGGGAAGAAAAGAGAAGGTTAAATTCCTGAACGTGACTCAACTCTTTACTTGCTGTGTGGATTTTGGCAAGTAACAACAACTTTGTGACTCAGTTTCCTTAGATATTCTGCTTGGATAGATTATTGTAACCAGTGAATAATATAATCCATATGGAATAGGCACAATGTTCTTCTTAAATTCATATTCTGAAATAATAACCCTCCCTCAGGAGCTCTTGATGTAATGGTGTCCAGAGATAAGATCTTTAAAAAGATGGTTGAGTGAAAAGGATGTCTTAGAGTTGAACCGAATTCAACCTGACTCATGTAAAGTGAGGGGAGGAGGAAGAAGAGGAGGGGAGGAGGAGGGGGAAGAGGAGAAGAAGAAGAAGGGGAAGGATGGAAGAGGAAAGGAGAAGGAGGAGGAGGAGGAGGAGGATAATGATAATAACAACTGGGGACCCACATGAACACAGAAAAAGACCATGAGAATACCTAGGGTCTGAACAGGCAGCCACACAACAACCATCTACAAAGCAAGAAAGAGGCTGTAGAAGTGAGCCCCCACACACCCTGACCATAGATTTCCAGTCTGCAGAGCCATGAGAAAATAAATGCTGTGGCTGAAGTCCCCAGAAGTCCCACATGAAGCGCCATACCTGGCATACAATACTCAACTGACGCTAATCACTGCCAGAAACATGATATTGTCTCAGCACGGTATGAGCTTCCTGTTGCTGCAATAACAAATTACTGAAAGTGTACTGGCTCCTGGGTTTGTTAATGGATTTCTCTGTAGTCACTGGGTAAAGTCAGTATGTCAGCAGGGAACCTTCCTTCTGGAGGAACCATGGGAGCAGCCATGTCCATGGCTCTTCCCGCATTATAGACTTGGCTTTGACTTCCTCCTCTAGCCTCAACAGCAGCCATATTCAAATGTGTCCTCTCTTCTGATGATATCAGATCCACCCAGATAGTGTAGGACACTTCCCATCTCAGGAGCCTTAATGACATCAACAAAGTTCCTTCAGCCATGATAAGATGCCAGTCACAGATCTGCAAGAGCAGAATGCAAAATGTGTGTGGGAACATTATGCTGCTTACATATAAAAATCATTTATTATTTGTTTTGTCTTATGAGACAGGGTCTCACTATGAAGCCCAGGCTGGCCTTGAACTCCTGCCCAAGTATTCTAAGTGCCATTATGGCCAGTTTCTACAAGCAATTTTTTCCCTTTTTAAAAATTAGATATTTTCTTTATTTATATTTCAAATGTTATCTTCTTTGCTCATTTCCTCTCTGAAAACCCCTATCCCCTTTCCCCTTCCCTGCTCACCAACCACCTATTCCTGCTTCCTGGCCCTGGCATTCCCTTACATTGGGGCATAAAGCCTTCACAAGACCAAGGGCCTCTCCTCCCATTGATGTCCAACAAAGCCATCTTCTGATGCATATGTGACTGGAGTCATGAGTCCCTCCATATGTGCTCTTTGGTTGGTGGTTTAGTCCCTGGGAGCTCTAGTGGTACTGATTGGTTCATATTGTTGTTCCTCCTATGGGATTGCAAACCCCTTCAGCTCCTTGGGTCCTTTCTCTAGTTCCTCCATTGGGGACCCTGTGCTCAGTCCAATGGTTGGCTGAGAGCATACACCTCTATTTGTCAAGCACTGACAGAGCCCCTCAGGAGACAGCTCTATCAGGCTCTTGTCAGCAAGCACTTGTTGGCATCCACAATAGTGTCTGAGTTTGGTGACTGTATATGGTATGGATCCCCAGGTGGGACAGTCTATAAATGGCCTTCCCTTCAGTCTCTGCTCCACACTTTGTCTCTGAACTCCTCCCATGAGTATTTTGTTCCCCCTTCTAAGAAAAATATGAAAGCTTCATGAATTTGTGTGTTATCCTTGAGCAGGGGCCATGCTAACCTTCTCTGTTTTGTTCCAATTTGAGTATGTGTGCTGCTGAAGCGAGCGCTCCACAAGCAATTATGAAGAGGGGGAAAACAAACAACAAAAAATGAAAGGTAACAAATATAGGCCAATATCATGCATATAAAAACACCAAATAACCTGTGCAGAGTGAAAACACAGCAAGAGAGGGAGGAGAGAGGGAGAGGGAAAGGCAGGGAGGAGGGAAAGCCATGGTGGAATGACGGTGAAGAAGGGAGCAGGAGTATACATGAAAACATCATAATGGAAAATGTCATAACAGCCATTATTCTTGGCTGCTAACTAAAAATTAAATTACAAAAAAAAGTAAGGGTACTATGAAGGGGAGAACAAAAAATGGGGGTGGAGGAAAGGCACTAAGGCTGTTTGAAGAAACCATAAAGAAACATACTATTTTATGTTTGTGAAAATAATTGTAACACATAATAAATTACATATATATGTAAGTTTGATGAAGTAATGCTACTTAGGTGATGGTGACCTCTCCAAGAGTGACAGATGAAGAGAAACCCAGTGTCAGGTATCTGAAATCTCTCCTCCAGTTGCTAGTCTGTGAATTGAAGCGATTTCCACAACTCTGTCAGTTATCGCTGCTGCAGAACTGGAAGGTGAGACGCTATTGTCGAAGCACCACATACATCAAACACAGCATGGAGTTCTAGCTGGCCTGGAGGCCTCCTTCCTCCCGAGGGTCAGCTCTCCTGCTGTCTACAGAAGCTGTGTAAACTGCACAGGGAGAGAGCAATGATCAATAGTCCTACCTAACTATAATGTCTACAAACCACAGAGACGAGCAGCCCCACACGATATCTCAAGGGTGGACAGTGGCCCTTATAACCAACACTGTCTACATGGATTCAAGGCCTATTCAATAGGAGGGAATGTGTTCCTGGTATCATGAAGCCAGCTAACTGCTCATGGATGGTGAGGTCATGGACTAGAGGAGAATACACTCTTGTCACCTCCAAACCCAATATGATGTCTAACTGCATTTTACTTCTGTATCCTTAGACTCACAGATCCGTGTGCATGGGGTTGGGGCTCCAAAAACCTCATCAAAGAAGCTTCTTTGCAGCAGATGAAGATCTCGGGGTACTCAACCCAACCAGGATATCTGCTGTGAAATAGCGTACCTGTGACATCTCAAACATTACAGTCACCTACACAATGACACCACCAGCAGCCTACATGCCATCGTGGTTGGAGTAAATCTCACCAGACCCTACCCCAGCTCTCAGGCTAAAGCTAAAGGCAGTTAATGGCTGCTGAGAGAGATCCAAGCAAGAGCTCCCTGATAAATAACCCGATCCCAAGGGTCAGCCTAAATACGTATACACTCAGAGGAACACCAGCATCCAGACTCAGCAGACTAGATGTGTGTGTGTGTGTGTGTGTGTGTGTGTGTGTGTGTGTGTACAATAATAAATAAAAAGAGGACATGAATTTGAGAGAGAGTAGGGGAAAGAAGAGTGGAAATATAGAAATACAGTATTCAGATATGAAATTTGTCAACAAAAATTAGTTTAAAAAAAGAAAAATAAAAATACAAAACTACACCCTAGTGTCTTGGGGAGAGGGTCAGGACTTAAATTTTTTTAAAAATTCTTTTCTCTCTTCGACTCACATATCCCAGGCTGGTCTTGAACTCACTATGCAGCCAAGGATGACTTTGAACTCCTGATCCTCCTGTCTCCACTTCCCAAGGGCTAAGATTAGATGTGTATGTACCATACCTAATATTTATTCCTTTTTTAAAACTTGTTTTTCAAAATACATACAGTCGTGGATTTCGAACTATATAGTTTTTAAAGTTAAAAATATCCATTTTTTTTAAGAGAGCATGTGCCACTCTCTTTAGGCTAGGGCTATACCATGACTCAGCAGCACCAGAAGCTCTGAGGAAGCTTTAAGCATTCTACAAGTGTGGGCGGAGCTCTGTGGGGGATGGCCAGGGGATTCACTACCCCGGGGGAAATCCCAGAAGACCTAGAGGAGGTGGCAACTCTGTAGAATTCTTACAAAGAAGGTGAATGAGGAGACCAACGCCAGTGACCCTTCAGGCCAGTGCAGCCCATCGGTCCTTCATCTCCCTGTGTGTGCGTTCTGGAGGGAAGGTTGGAGATGGGAGTTGTGGAGAGTCTGTACCAGCCCCAGGCAGAAGTCAGCACAAAGGAAAGAGCAGCAGGCACCTGGTGAGAGGCCGCCTCCAGGCCCTGTGACCACTGGTGAATAGGTCATTTCTTCTTACCTATAAGTGGAATTTGGGTGAGGAGAAGAAAGGGCTTGACAAGGTGAGAAAGGACATACAAGAAGGTGTCTGAGGAGGTAAGGTAGAGGAAGAAAGAGGAAGCAAGCGAGGAGGGTCAGAGCTGGTGACAACACTTTATAGCCCTCTCCCTGAGTAGACACACAATTCTGGGCATCTCCCACTCCCATTTCCCACTTCTGCTTCCCTACAGATCCAAGTGGCAGGATCTCAGGAAGCCTGCTGGGGCTCAGGTTCTAGAGAGTTGCCTCACTGGCTTGACCCCAGACCTAGTGCCTCAGGACAGACAGGCATCTCCAAGTGATGAACAAGGAAGCTGGCCACAGACCTGTCTCAGGACATCCTGGCAATACTCTCCAAAGTTACACAAGTCAGAGTGGGCAGGGTTTGATGCAGGGGAGCAGGTGCTGAAGCTCAATCGCAGCTCTCTACTTCCTGTGCTCCTGCTTAGCAGAGAGGTTATGCCCTGAGGGTGTAGCTGCAGGCCTGACAGAAGGACAGAGGTTCAATGGCATGATGATCCAGAAAATGGACTCAAGTTCCTGTTTGCTGGTGACAAGCTTTGTAGTCTCAATCTCCCTGTTTCCCACTGGGTCAATGATGACCGCTACTGTAGGTTGCTGCATGTGACATATTTGTACACAGTACAGCCATCAAGATTTTGGTGGCCATTCCTTGTTGAACCTCTATAGGTCTCCTAGCTAGGCCTGGTTGGCAAGGTCATCTTTGGGTCTCCCTTAACCAATATCCTGCTCACACCTACTTCAGGGACATGGTGTGGTATGTAGCACATGGGTGATGTCATGAGGTAGTAGTGATGGGGTTGTTAGCTTTACATGATGGTAACTGTGGCCCTGAAGGAAACGCTGGGCAGGACAGAAGCATAAACTTCAGAGTAGTAGACATCATATCAGGAAGATCTGCCTAGGGCACAGCCAACTGGGCACCCCTGCTAGTCCTAAATGCCCAGGGTTAGGGGGGTCGGAGATGGCTTAACGTGCTCAGAGACGTCTAGCATGTGCTCGGTGGTTGTTGGGAATAGTTTTGTATACCAGAAATGTGAGCACCTAGAGTTCAGAATCTGGTATTTGGGAGGAAACTTTTGGCAGTGATACCCAACACTGTCCATGGGACAGCCCCACACTGGGGTTATACAATCAGGGTTATACAATCATGGACTTGAGAATGCATCTAGGGAGGGATTCAATGAGTGAATAGATGCTCATCCTTTCTCAACCCCTCCATCTTCCCTCTGTCTTCTGCTTGGTGTCTGCTCTTCCTCCCTTGTAGGCATACATGGCCAACCATGAGTTAGAGAATGACAAGGTCAGGTAGGTTTTTGCATGTGTGTGGGTGCATGCGTAGGGAGACGGAAGGCTGGCACAGTGTGTCTTCCTACCTTACTTTTGGAAACAAGATCTCTCACTGAACCTAGAGCTTAATTTGGTTAGTCTGGCTTACTAAGATATTCTCAGAATCCTGCCTCCACCCTCCCAGTGCTGGGTTATAGATGTGCACAGTGCTAGCTTTTTATGTGTGCTGGGGATCCAGACCTTGACATTCACACTGTGCAGTGGGTAGTTTACAGTCTTTCCTGGCCCAAGAGACTTCAATTTTATAAAGCAGTTTTAAGTTTCACAAAGCAAACACAAAGTATAGAGTCCTTGTCCTTACACACACAGGGTTCCTACTGTCAAACCCCTGAGCAAGAGTGGCCAGTTGCTTACATCTACAAGCCCATATTGGTACTCATTGTCATGTACAGCCCAAAGTTCACATTAGGGCTCCCTTTTGGAGTTATAGTCTCAAGGAATTTGGCAACTGAACAATCCACAGTTATATCATAGAATAGTTTTCTGGCCCTGGAAATCCTCCACGACCCTCCATGCTTCCTTTATTTCCCTGGCCCCTGGAAACCACTGATCTTTTGATTATTTTCATACTTTTGCCTTCCCCAGAATATTATGTAGTTGCAACAACACAGTGTGTGTCTCTTTAAGACCTTTCTTGTCATTCTGATAGAATAGCCAGCAGAACAATTTAAGGTCATTTGTCCCATTGCTCAAGGGAGGCATGGAGCACTGGCTCCAAGGAAGTGAGAGTCTACACAGACACACCACACACACACACACACACACACACACACACACACACACACACAACGCACATACACTCACCACATACAACACACACTCACCACATACAACACACACAACATACACACATACATAATACACATACACATGCCCACACATACACATGTACGCATGCATGTGTATACAGGCTGCTTGTTACATGCTAACAACGAAGGAGCAGAAAACTCAGGCTGGAACCCAGTCAGATTACAACTGTTCAGGATACAGCCTAAAACTGACACCAACCTGTGACCGAGTGTTTAAACCCATGAATCATGGGGACATTTCACAATCTAGTCATGGTCCTTGAACTGGCTAGGTTTGTGTCAACTTGACACAGCTGGAATTATCACAGAAAAAGGAGTTTCAGTTGGGGAAATGCCTCCATGAGATCTAGCTGTGAGGCATTTTCTCAATTAGTGATCAAGGGCCTCTTGTGGGTAGGACCATCTCTGGGCTGGCAATCTTGGGTTCTATAAGAGAGAGCAGGCTGAGCAAGCCATCCCTTCGTTCGGTCATTCCTTGTAGGGAGGTACCGAAGACGTAGTCGAGGACGGAAGACTGGACGAACTCAAGGTCAGGACTGAAGGAACCACTACTTGTCGTCATACCTTCACATTCGGTTTATTTGGGAAAGGAGGGGTTGAACGAAGAACCAGTACTACAAACACGTCCTTATGAAACCCTGACTAAGACAGTCCTCCTTCCATTTAGAAATATGCATTTAGGGTTCCTCCGTGGCCTGTCATGGCTTGGCAGTTCATATCTTGTAAGCAGTGAGTACTGTTCCATTGCCTGGGTGAACCACAATTTATTCATGATGGTAGATGGACAAATATCATTTCTGTATCTTCTAAAGGTACAGGCGCATCTTGGTTATTTCCAAGTTTGGGCTAATGAATGAATAAACCTTCGGTGAAACAACGGTGCAAGCCAGGCACTGAGGTGTATGCCTTTGTACTTGAGAGGCAGAACCAAGCGCATCTCTGTGAGTTCAAGGTCAGTCTGGTCTACATAGGGAGTTTCAGGACAGTCAGAGCTGTGTAGAGAAATCCTGTCTCAAAACAAAACAAAAACTGTGGGGGCATATTTTTGTGTGAATTGCAACTTCCTATGGCCTCGGAGTAAATACAAGAAATAGGACTACTGAATCATTCAGTAAGAGTACGGTTGAACACCGCTCCGCTCCAGCGCAGGGCGCAAGGCCTGGGTGCCTCGCACTCACCCAGGTTTCTAGCAGGACTCTCCTAGCGAGCTCGGGACCACTGGTAAGAGGAACACACATCTGTTCCAGTCCAAACTCGTGGGACTTGAGTCTGCAGCTGGGAGATAGACAGGAGGGAAGCGGACCCCTTCCCTTCCGGTCCACACCGCTCTGCTCCAGCACAGGGCGCAAGGCGCAAGGCCTGGGTGCCTCACACTCACCCAGGTTTCCAGCGGGACTCTCCTAACAATCTAAGGACCACTGGTGAGCAGCTGAACTCAGCATCTGTTCCGGCCCAATCGCAAGGGACCTGAGACACCAGCAGGAGATTGAGAAAGGCCCAGGACAAAACAGACTCTCCCTTCTGGTCTGCACCAACACCAGGTCTCCTTGGGCAGGGATGGCAGGATGTAAGCATAAGCACAGAAGCAACAGAATCCAAGGGTACTTGGCATCACCAGATCCAAACTCACCCACCACTTCAAGTCCTAGATACAACAGCACACCAGAAAAACAAGACATGGATATAAAATCACTCGTCATGATGATGATGGAGGACTATAAGAAGGAAATACAGGAACAGATAAATACAAACACAGATAAACAACTAGAAGCATATAA
>LR753328.1:97928-109190 GCA_902729485.2 Mus minutoides | reverse complement strand
AGTGGATGCTCACAGTCAGCTATTAGTTGGAACACAGGACTCCCAAGGTAGGAGCTAGAGAAAGTACCCAAGGAGCAGAAGGGGTCTTCAACCCTCTAGGTGGAAGAATAACATGAACTAACTAGTTCCCCCTGCGCTCATGTCTCTAGCTGCATATATGGAAGAAGATGGCCTAGTTGGCCATCATTGGGAGGAGAGGACCCTTGGTCATACAGACTCTATATGCCCCAGAACAGGGGAATGCCAGGGCCATTACGTGGGAGGGGGTGGGTAGGGGAGCAGGGCGGGTATGCGGGAGGGTAAGGGAAAATTTCTGAATAACATGTGAAATGTAAATGAAGAAAATATCTAATAAAGAGAGAAAAAAAAAGAGTACGGTTGATGTCATAGGAAACACCACTGTATCTCCTAAAGCTGCAGGGGCAGTACCATTCCCATCTTTGCCAAAAGGAAGGATGAGATGAGATGTAATGACCATTTGGCCATTAGTTGCTATAGCAAAAACTGCCTACTGCCTTTCTACGTCTGTACTTAAGTAGCTGGTGCTTGACCACATTTGCCTCTCACACTGAGCTCACACCCCCTCAACATTCACACTTACCTTGAGTTTGAGACTTAAGTCCAGGGACAGCTGACCCAGCTCCCTCTCTTGCCACATGTTCTAGTTTTCATTCTGTTGCTATGATAGACACCATGACCAAAAGGAATCCAGGGGAGGAAAGGGCATCCTTTGGATCACAGTGTATGGCGGAGGGAAGCTAAGGCAGGAACTGAAGCAGAGATCGTGGAGGAACTGCTTACTGACACTCTGTGGGCTCACATTCATCTCCCTTTCTCATGCTTTCCAGGACCACCTGTCGAGGGGTAGCCTTACTTACAGTGGGCTGGGTCCTCTTACATCAATAATTAAGACCATTTCAGACAAACATGCCCACAGGCCGATCTGATGGGAACAATTCCCAGTGGAAGCTCTCTCTTCCCAGGTGTGTCAAGCTGACAACGAATACTGGTCAGTAGACTTGTAATTACTAACATCAGTGTTCAACTTGACACACAAACACATGATCCAACTTTGAAAAAGATCACAGTCTTCAAAAAGTTTCAACACTTTAAAAGTTCAAGTTTCTCTTAAAATCCCAAGTCTTTTAACTGTGGGCTCCTTTAAAAATCCAAAACAAGGAGCTGGAGCCATGGCTTAGCAGGTAAGAACACTGGCTGCATTCCAGAGTTCCCAAGTTTGATTCCCAGCAACCACGTGGTGGCTCACAACCATCTGTGATGGGATCCAAATGCTCTCTTCTGGTGTGTAGTTGTCCATGAAAATAGAGCACTCATGTACATAAAATACCTAAAGAAATCAAGCTTATTTAAAAATCCAAAATAAGATACGTGCTTTCTTATCCAAAGGGGGAAGAACCAGGGCACACTTACAATCAGAGCAAACCTAAACCAAATCCAGTAAAGTAAACAGCACCCACAGGGCTTCATGGGTGTGTTCTGGCAGCACCTGGCCTGTGCCCTGACCCACACTGTCCAAGTCCAGGTGCTCAAGCCTTGCTGTACCCAGGGGCCTCCTGAAGGCCCTGTCTCCTTCAGCAGCCCCAGGCAGCCCAGGTTCCCAGGAGTCATTAGGACCAGGTCATCCAGGGCCAGCAGGGAGAAGAGAGCAGACCTCCTGGCTCTCCTTTCTCCCTCCCTCCCTCCTTCCTTCTCCTCTCCCTCCCACCTCTGCCATCATCTCTCCTTTCTTCCCCTGTTTCCTCATGCCCTCTGCCCTCCCTTCCTCCTTCCTTTCTTGTCTCTTCTTCCCTCTCCCTCTGTATGATGTGGAATTCAGATAAACTGTTTCGAGTGAATAATTGGGCAGCATTTTGGCACACTCACAATGTTGTGCAAGCATCACCTCTGTCTAGCTGCAAAATGCTTTCCTTATCCCTAAAGAAAACCCCACAGTCACTACAGGCTTCTTTACCCTCTCCTCTCCCTGGGTCCTGGCAACTGCCATTTTACCTAGTCTGGTAATCTGTTATAAGTGGAATCTTATAACATGTGCTCCTTTATGCTTACATCCAAATGTTTCCCTTGGATCCCTGAGGTGAAAGATTCAGAACCTTTCACCTTTGTCCTCCTCCCTGGGCCCTGTGCATTCTGTTCTGCGACTCCTACCTACAGTGATATGGCCTGGATCAAACAGCTACATTAATTCCCATTTCTTCTAATCTCTAGTACAATACTTTAAAAGCTCATAGATTCAGTCAACACATTGTTCATGACACATGGGGTTAGTGCCACAAGACTTTAATCACAGCAACTCTGAAGGCTGTGGTGGGAGGAGCTCAAATAAGGCTAGCCTGGGCTACAAATAGATCAAGTTCACGGCCAATTTAGGCATTTTAGTAAGACCCTGTTTCAAAAATAAAAAGTAAAAAGAGGCTAGGGATATATATCTCTGTGGAAAAATACTAGCCAGCAGATGTGAATGAGACTCTAGGTTCAATACCCTGCATGGGGAACAGGGAAGCCAGTGAGGCCCAGAAGAAAACCTTAGTGGGGATCCAAGTAGACAGGGAAAGATCAGAGGTGTTGTCTTAGTCAGGGTTTCTATTCCTGCACAAACACCATGACCAAGAAGCAAGTTGGGGAGGAAAGGGTTTATTTGGCTTACACTTCCATACTGCTGTTCATCACCAAGGAAGTCAGGACTGGAACTCAAGCAGGTCAGAAAGCAGGAGCTGATGCAGAAGCCATGGAGGGATGTTCTTTACTAGCTTGCCTCCCCTGGNGGGCAGGGGCAGGGGCAGGGGCAGGGGCAGGGGCAGGGGCAGGGGCAGGGGCAGGGGCAGGGGCAGGGGCAGGGGCAGGGGCAGGGGCAGGACCAAGTTGATATCTGAGTTTGAGGTCAACCCGCTCCACAAAGTGAGTTCTTGGGTAGCCAGGGCTACACAAAGAAATCCTGTCTCAAAACAAAACAAAACAAAATAAAAACAAAACAACTATCACCAACAATAAGTAAGTTAATCATCAAAGGGTCCAGAGCGTTCAATGGATGCCAGGGCCCAGGAGATCCTCCCAAGGAGTGAAATCTGCACAGGGTCAGGCTATGGAGAGATTGAAAGGCTATGGGGAGCTCAGGTCCAGTTGGTACATCTACAAGGAGATTCCCTACTCTGGAGCTAGACACGGGAGACTGAGGTGGAAAGAGTGAAAGAACCAGAGGACCGTGACTCCTGCTGCTAAGTAGGGTCTCCTAGTGTGTCAGGGAATGGCACCATGGACGCTCAGCAGTATGGCTGCCTAGACAGTGACACTGCCAGTGTAGGCTCAGGTAAAGGGGAATGGCTGGAGAGAGAGAGAGAGAGAGAGAGAGAGAGAGAGAGAGAGAGAATATCAGTTTTCTCTAGGGAGGAGGCCCCCCCAGTAGGTTCTCCAAGCTCAAGTGGCCAGCCCTAAACACATACACATATGAGTAACAATACATGCTCACTTAGAACACACATGCATACACACATAGACCCATTTAACATTTTTTTAAAGGCAAGCTGAGTGTGATGGCACACCCCTTTTAATCCCAGCACTTGGGATGCTGAGGCAGGGGAATCTCAAGAGGATCATGAGTTTGAGGCTATCCCGAGCTACATAGCATGACTTTGTCTTAGATGATGATGGCGATGATGATGATGGTGGTGATGATGATGATGATGGTGATGATAATGATGATGACGACCATGATGATGATTAAGAGCGTTTAAGGAAGTGCTAAGCAAAGTTCTTGAAGGAACAGAGGATGTCCAGTGTGACCATTGTGAAAAGTATGAGGCCAGGAGTTGGATTACTTGAACCCGGTGAGACCTGCAGTAGGGCAGAACAGACAGATGGACCCTCTTACACATTCTGGACTTACCCTCAGCAAAATAGGAAGTCCTTCATTATGTAAACAGGATCCTGTTTTGAAAACTGGAATTAACTGCATTCCTCTTTTGGATTCAATACATGTAACCTTCCCCTGGTCAGCTCAAACATTCACTTGTCTGAGAAACTGAATAAGGATTAACAAAGGAAAAGATGCCAAGAAAGATAAGAATGCTTAGCTCACCACGTGCAGCGTGGGATGTCTTAGTCAGACAACTGTCTGCTAACCTCCACATGTGCACGGTAGCACATGCACCCTCACACACATACATTCTATTCACAGGCACGCACACAGGTACTAGTAAATACAATTGGAATTAAATAAAAAGAAAGTAAATAACATTTTTAAAACAGTGTAATGAATGTCTTTAACCCCCTCCTAAGATACCACAAGGTAGGCTTGTTTGGGACATTTTAATAAAAGAACAGAGGGGCTACTTGAGGCTGGTAAGGTCACTGGATCACAGAGAAGAGCCTACCATTTACTAAGCCAGAATAACTCCTAGCTGATCCTGAATATTTATCCTTATACCCACAGATAAGCATAGCACTCACCCCATCATCAGAGAAACTTCTCATTGCAACAGGGAGACCACTACGGAACACAACAACCAATCAAAATGTAGAAGACAAGTGAGGGTGGGGTCCCTGGCTCCAAGTGATACACCTATACCTCAACTTCTGAACCTAAGGCTTAGAAAGTATCATGAAGGAGGCAGGAAGAGGGTAGGAGCTGAGGACCAGGAAATCTGTGAGGTTGTGTCTCCTAGAAACAACAGAGAAGCTTCACCCACGAACCTGGACATTATGGCTGTCTAAACAAGACCGGAAGAAGCACAACACCAATAGACATCCTAACAAGGAAGGGGAATGCACAGGGCACACCCACGGACAGAGAGCTACAGGCGACCAAGAAATGCTGAGGGGGAAGAAACAGTTCTGCAGAGATGAGCCCCCGGTGGATTATCTCATGCCAAGTGGCCAGCCCTAAAACCACACACATACAAGAAGCACTTAATGGACTGAGCATATGAGGGGTGTGTGTGTGTGTGTGTGTGTGTGTGTGTGTGTGTGTGTGTGTGTAACAATAATGATTAGAAAAAAAAAAGAGTCTCTGTGTGTAACAATAACAATTAGAGAAAAAGAGGCCATGATTTCCAGAGGCAGTGGGTGTGGGAGGTGGGTACAGCTGAAGGATTGGAAGGAGGAAAGAGAAGGGGAAAACAAGGTACTTAATTGTTAAAAATGTACCTTTAAAAAGTGGAGAGGGAGCAAAGGGCCAAGAAATCCCGAGGGGCCAAAGCTAGAATAGCTCAAAGTGCATAGTGTGAGTGTGCACACGTGTGTGTGTGTGTGTGTGTGTGTGTGTGTGTGTGTGTGTGTGTGTGTTCATGCCAAAATGCATGTGGAAGTTAGAGGACAACTCTCAGACGTTAGTTCTATCTTACTAACTCATAGATAGGGTCAGGGGATCCAGACACAGATCATGAGGCCTCTATTGACTGAGCCACTTTACCAGCCTTGTAAAATCTTTTCAGATACATGCTGGGCTTCTTTGGAATTTTTGTTTGCACATAAATAGTATACCTTACTGTCTGTCAGTTTTTGTATCTACAAAACTATGAATTTATAGTCCCCCTTTTAAAAAGAAGAAGAAGAAGAAGAAGAAGAAGAAGAAGGAGGAGGAGGAGGAGGAGGAGGAGGAGGAGAAGGAGAAGGAGAAGGAGAAGGAGAAGGAGAAGGAGAAGAAGAAGAAGAAGAAGAAGAAGAAGAAGAAGAAGAAGAAGAAGAAGAAGAAGAAGAAGAAGAAGAAGAAGAAGAAGAAGAAGAGAGGAAAACCCCTGATCTTGGTCCAAAGGATGCTGGGAAGAGAACACAGTAGAAGCACAGAAGAAGTCACACATGTATCATCTCTGTTTATCTTCTAGGTAAGTACCAAACATCCAAGGTTCATTAGATGAAAGAGGGACAGTCCTTCGAGGGCCTGGGAGGAGCCATTCAGGAATACCCATTCCAAAGCTTCATATCAAAGTAATATTGGTGAGTTGTCGTCATTGGGCCACAAGAGAAGAGTTTTGAATTGAACCTTCCCAAGCCATACTGGGTTCTTGTTTTTGTTATGTTGGTTTTCTGAGACAGAGTTTTTCTGTATATCCCAAACTCAGAAATCTGCCCCCCTCTGCCTCCTGAGTGCTGAGACAAAGGGTGTGCGCCACCACCTATGTTTTCCTGTGTGTTTTAAAATAATATCTACACTAGATCCTTAGCTAAGGTTTTTGCATGAGAAAGTGATTTCAGCAGAGAGAGAAAGCCCTAGCTAAGCCTTTGTCCTGCTTGGTTTTATGTCATCTTGACACATCCTGGAGTTATCAGAGAGGAGAGAACCCAGTTAAGAAAATGCCTCCATAAGATAAGGCGATAGGTAAGCCTGTATCACACTTTCTCAGTTAGTGATTGATAGGGGAGGGGCCAGCCCACTGGGAATCATTCTATCCCTTAGTTGGTGGTCCTGGGTTCTATAAGAAAGTAGGCTGAGCAAGCCACACAGAGCAAGCCAGTAAGCAACCATGGCTTCTGCATCAGCTCCTGCCTCCAGGTTCCTGCCCTGTTTTGAGTTCTTGTCCTGGCTTTCTTCAAGGATGAGTAGTAATATGGAAATATAATCCAAATAAACTCTTTCCTCTCCAAGTTGCTTTGGTCCTAGTGTTTCATCACAGCGACAGTAACCCTAAGTAGAACAGCTTTTAAAAGCTGTGTATTGAAGGAACTAAAATACCAAGGCAGCTATTGGCTATGGCCTGCCAAAGTCTTATTAGTCTTCTAGCCAAGGAGGCAGACCCTGAACACCCTTATGTCCCCAAGGAAACCATTTGCCAAGACCAATTTTAGTGGTGGCCATGAAAGACGGTGAATCAGGAAGACTCTCGCAGAAGGAAGAGTCCAGTGACACAGCAAAATGAAGCAGAGCTCCTTCTGAGTAGCACCGTGCTGTCCCCCTTCCACCTCAGGCTCTAGACTATAAAGAGAATAAAACCGTATATGGTCAAATGTCAGCTTATTTGGATTTTGTGTCAGGCACAGCTGTATTTAATCCTAGATATGGCTCTCCACCATAGGCTTTGAGCAAGAGCCTTATATCAATAGTTTAGGTTTAAGGTCCTGGAACTTATCAGCCCAGGAAACAGACCATAAGGCCCATACTCACTTGTGCCTGGTCTGTTGAGTAGGGCCTGGGCTATGGGGTGGGGCCTGGAGAAGACTATGTCGCACAGACAGAGATGACAGAGCTCGTGCTAGGAAGGTGGCAATGTCTCCATCTAGAGATAAATCATCTCTATTTAAAGCAGATAGAGTGTAATGTCAGGATCCATTGACACAGAGACCAGGGCACACCAGAAGTTCAGTGCCCATAGGAAAAGTTGGGGACGGCAAGCTGTGCCCAAGAACGCTCAAGGTCAGATGCATCTGAATTATTCCATTGCAAGAAAGTCCAGTATCTGGCAATGGAGATGGAAGTCAGACAAGTGCGGGTGGAGAGATGTGGGAGGTGAGAATTGGACATTGAAGTGAAGATAACTCTTATGGCTTGGTGGTCAACTTGAACTGAGACATGTTCTAGCTGGGTTGAGGAAGGATTTATCTAAAAGATGGGGTGACACTATCTTCTTTACTATTGATGGGAAAGGCCTTTGGAAAAGCAGAGATCAGTAACAGAGTAAGGACAGGAAATTCACTGAAGAGGGTCCCTGAGAATCAGCAGCATGAGGGTCCCAGCACTGATGAAGGAGGGAGGTAAAAGGGCCTGAAGGGAGAGAAGCCAATATATTTATGAACTTTGTGCGGGGAAATTGAAAAGATTCCCTGCCTTCCTGTGAAATGGGAAATGAACTCATCTGTAGAAAGCAAGGAGGAGGCTGGGGAGAGTTTGAGAAGGGAAGAGACAAAGTTGGGTAGCTCTTCTGGGGAGTGAGAAGAGATCTGGCCAGGAAAGCACCAGGCGTGAGGTCTAGGGTGCCATGGGAATGAGCTGTGAGGTCATCACTGGAGGTCACATGCTTTTCCCTGGAAGGTGGGTCCTCATCTGAGCTTCCTGGTTACCTTTCTTTGTGCTGTTGTGGTCTAAGTATATGTGCTTGTGACCGGGGGTGGGGGGTGGGGTATGTCTGCAAATCCACCAGTGCCTCAAATAAACATGTCTAAAACCAAACATGGAACCCAGGCCTCCTCCTGCTCCTATTGCCTCTGTCTGACCCTGGAGCCCCCAGGTCCACACTGCCACTTGGCTCCATGGCTTTTGAGGCTGTAGCCAGGGCTTCCTGCATCTTCCGTTCCTTCCCCACCTGCCCTATGCTCAGGTTCCCTTCATCTTCTACTGTGACTGCAGCTGTTTCAGCTCCTTTATCCCAGTTTGGTTTCTGTCGTTGTGATAACTGTCGTGACCAAATGCAACTTGGAAAGGAGTTTATTTTGCTTACACTTGGCATCTCACAGTCAGGTCCACCATCGGAGAAAGCTAAGGCAGGAACCCAAGTCAGGAACTGGAGCAGACAGCATGGGCGAACGCAGCTTACTGGCTTTCTTTCCTTAGCTTGTTCAGTTTGCTTTCTTTTATAACCTAGGACCACCTGCCCACAGGTGGCCCCACCCTCAGTAAGCTCAATCCTCCCCTCTGTATCAACAATCAAGAAAGTGCCACACATACATGCCTATAGGCCGGGAGGATGGGGACACTTCTTTAATTGAGGTGCCTGCCCTCTTCCCGAGTGACTCTAGTTTGTGTCAAATTGACACAAACTTAGTCAACATATCCACTCCTAATTAGCTGCCACCTTCGAAGCTAAATGCCTAGAAATTAACTCTAATTTCCACTTACTTCGGGGGATCCCGGTCAAATAACAATGGTTCTGGGACTGGCCCCCATCCCTCTCCCAGATTTAGGAAAATCCCAAATGCTACCTGTATCCATGGCACCCTCTTTTTTTTTGAGCTTACGATTTCTTGTACCCCCTCCCCATGAAGGCATAGGTAGAGGGTAGGGACTCTAGGAGCCCCTGATCTCCTCTACTTCCCAGAGCAAAGGATACGTGACACAAGCAGACACTCACTACATGACACGTGCTCGCCATTCAAGCCCTTGAGATCACAGTTTAAAGTTCTACCTTCCCTCAAATCAGCAAATGCTCGTGACCTCAGTCATCCTTTTTCCTCCATGTCGTGCTCAACCGTTCTGGCTGCTAGGCACGCACGCTCTGTGGTCCATCCTCCATGATTATTACCCCATTTACCTTTGCCCCAGCCCTTTCCTCCACGGTGTCGTCCCTGTAGCCTCCCCCACCTGCTGTGGGTCATGTTCCCTGTCCCACTGTAACTTGCTCAAGGGCAACTTCTAGTCTTCCTGTGAAAATACTTAACTGCAGACACAGAAGACACTTTATATAACGTGTGTAAAAACAGTGCCTTATCTAGCTGTGTCTCAAAGTGTATATTTTGTGCTACTTTTTGGCACTTAGTAGGACACAAGACTACTTTTGAGTGACTGGGGGACCTTTCTCCCTCATAACTTTCTGAATAGGATGTGAACCCTCTTGTTGGAACACTAATTTTTAAAAAGTGGTTCTCTTGGGTTTCCATGAAGAGGTATCTGTCCTCATCAATGAACACAGTCTGTGTCATTACGGTGCTTGTTCCATCTTTATTTGGGAAACAAATGCTCGCCTTACATACTGGATGAAGGCAGTAATTATCTTTGCCAGGGTGCCAGACAGGCCACTGCGTAAGGGCAAAGGAATTCTTCTGGAGCCGGTATTTTCCAACACATTCAGCAACATTTGCTGAGGTGAATGAGACGGTGTATGTGAAGGCATACGGAAAGGTATGAGGCTAAAGGAGGGAGGTGCCATATCTATAAATAATAAGCCAATAGTTATTTTAGTTTATTTGCCATGTGCTAATGTTTATTTTTTCCAGTTTGAAAAATGGAGTTGTTGCAATCCTCAGAAATGTTACCTAAAAATAAACCACAGAGACAGACAGCAGGCTGGTGGCTGTCAGGGACAGGGGAAGGGAGGTGGACTGCTTAATATACTAGGTTTCTTTCATGGCGACAAGAATGTTCTAAAACAAGATAAGGGCAGTGGTTGCCCCATACTATAGAGACACAAATGCCACAGAACTGTTCACTTTGAAGTGGGTAATTTTATGGTAAGTGAATTGAAACTTAATAAAAAGTACTTAGCACTTAATAGCACATTCCAAATAGATAAGGCTGGACTGATCCAGGAGTGCATGGGCTCTACAGTTTCCACTATGAGATTTACTCTGCCCTAGCAAAGGGAACGGAGGCCTTGTGTGCACACCGTTCACCAGACTGAACACTATTTCCAGCCAGCATAGCTTCAGTTTCCTCCTCTGGCTCCTACAAGGACTTTTAAGATGTTTAATTTGGTTAAGGGTCTTCCTGTTCTAGAGGTGGAAACCTAAAGCATTTTTCCTCCTTCAAATGAGGAGAATTTTCCAGAGACAACAACTCACAGACTGTGATAAGCTTCGCTGTGACCTCTGTCCACCTGGACCCTTCAGGAGAGAGAGGGAGGGAGAGAGGGAGAGAGAGAGAGAGAAGCATCCTGCCTACTAGGAGGAGTCCTAGCACAGTTTCTGAAGCCTCCAGGCGGGTCTGATTACAAAGAAAACTTCGTGGATTAGCACCAGCAGCTCATCACTCCTGGTGACATGGTCCTTTCTTGCCTCACTAGGAAGGAACAGAATTATCTCCCTGCAAAGGGAAGTGCAGATTCAGGAAGCACATCTCCGCTGTGTGCACAGCCCGGAAGGCCATCAGGTGGCCTTGGTAGTATGACTGTCTAGATGAGGTCTGGTGGGACCCTATGAACAGGAGGGATGGAGCTTATCCACAGACAAGTATATTACCCGTGATTTAAACATGTATGACCTCATAGAAAAACACACCCTTCAATTCAGACATGGCAGTTGGGCCCAGGGCCTGGTGGCTGTACTGTAATCAAGTTGCATCAATAGACTTTATAACCAAAGTCTGTGGGACTTAATGACTTGAGTTTCTTCCTGGTTCTAGCACTTCCTACCTTTTCAAAGGCCTCATGTATGTGGTCTCATGGCTCAAAGAGCTGGATACTTGTCTACTCCAAGAGATAGCTTACTCCTCACACACAGAATCTACTCAACAAAGCCTAGAAACAAAGCTGCATTCACCAGTGGAACTCTAGCTCCAGCACAAAGGATTGTCCCTTGACCTCTTGACCAAAGTATCTTTTCTGAGGATGGCTCCTGCTGAACTCCTTTGTGCATCTAAATGTTGTCTAGCTCTCAGTTTAAAAG
>LR753328.1:0-97828 GCA_902729485.2 Mus minutoides | reverse complement strand
TCCTTCCTTCCTTCCTTCCTTCCTTCCTTCCTTCCTTCCTTCCTTCCTTCCTTTTCCCAATAACTGGTTGTCTGGATGTTAAAACATTTATAGCCATACAAAGAAGCATATGACTCCATGTAATTATTGCCTGTCAATCATCAACATCTCTAATTGCCATATTGGTAAAGAGGTAGGGATTGTGAGGTGTTACTGGAAGATGGAGAATGTATGGATGTACCCAGTCATGAGAGGGAGATACAGAAACATCATCACACGTCTCCCTGTGTCATCTTCATAGCCTAGAGAAGCTCTGGGGAACAGTCTGGTCAGCTGCCTCCTTCATATTTACCCAAGGAAATATGACTGTACAGGTATCATGGAAACACCTCAGGCTCTATTTGAATTTGTTTTCCTGTCCGTTCAGGTAAAAGAGGTACAGTGAACCCAGCCTTATTCCTCTACACCATGAGCCCACTGCCAAGGAAATTGAGGGGCTAGCATTACCTTGTCTAAGCCCCCCTATGTAGGTATCTCTTCCCTACTATCATTGCCCCTCCCCCACCTACACAGGGAAGAAACCTGAGGCTTTCTCCATCAGTTAGTAGAGGCAGGTATAGGACTCAGGGTGCTTCTAACTCCCAGAGCTCCAAAGAATGGCTATGTACTAAGCAGAGCAAATGACATTATTTTAAGGGCTATTTTACTAATAAATAGTAAATAAACCACTGTCATGCACTGTGGACATTAACTAATGATAGCTTTGCCTCTGAGGCCACCAGGATGGACCCTCTTCAGTCACTCGGGTTTCCTGGTCTACAGAACAACAACCCTGCTCTGCCATGGCTGAGCTTCCCACTCTTGACAACCTGTGACTTTCCAAAGAGTCTGGAGTTGCCCCTGTCCATGTGTGTGTTCTCATTGTCAGGGCTCCTTTCTGCCTTCCATCTGTCTGACCATGACAACCTTACAATACATTTAATTGGTCCTTTGAAGATTTCTGGGCTTCCAGAGTTAAACCTGTCCCAACAAAACATCCTTAACTTTGACTGGATCACACCTTGGCAAGTGGTTGGCAGATGGCTAAGAACTGGGTCCTGACCCAGGGCGAGGCTAAGCTCAGAAAGGCAAAACGGGAAGGACATGAGGAACTCTCCCTGCAACCCGAGGTTGAGATAAGCCCCCTCTCCCCAACTTCACTGACAAGGTGAAAAGGCAGAAGGGAACAGAAAAAACAGAAATAACTGGACAGAAGGGGAAGGTGGCGATAGGGAAGGAACCATCACAAGCTCTTTGTTCTTAATTAATTTTATTCTACAAAATGCTACTCGGTGGAAGTAGGAAAGCTAACAAAACAACAACAACAAAAACATAAAACGAGAACAAACAAACCCGAGGGAAAATAAGTTTTAATATGTTCTTTCCTCCATAGCAGCAAGCTCCTACCAAGCTTTTCTTAGTGCAAATCCTGTAGGCTTGTGTCACATACAGTACACAGAACAACACATCACACCACCACAGATGCTTCCGAGCAGAGATACTCCTCAAAAATTTAAAACTATACAAAGATTTTTGAGCATAAGGTCCTGCCTGGAGGGTTCAACTAGAGCAACCCTCCTAGGGCCGTTTCACCGTTACTTTAAAAGTAGGGGACAAAAGGTGCCCAGAAAGGAAATTAAATTCCCCACAGAGCCATAAAACCTTGTACAACCCATTTGCCTCCAGGATCTAATAGCAAATTTCACTCCACGTCATTGACATATACCAAATACAGATGCATAAAGCTTGAGTTCCTACTCTATACCAAAATACGATATATACACCCTCCCACTGCAAAAGAAATCCAATACCTAGTCTTTATACAAAGTTGAATATTTTCTTCCTCAAAATCAAGTAACCACAAAGTAAAATAAATGGAATATTTTTTTTAAATCATACAGAGAAAGTTAAGTTTTGAGAGACAGGGCCAGGGTCTTTCATTGTCTTTTCTTACAACGTAGATTTCTCAGTAGCCACTGTCCCCACAGGAATGACAATTGATCTTTAAAAACAGAGCCTTTTTAATACAGTTTATACAGCACAAGTCCACAAATCACTTGAGAAACAAACAAAATAGAGATCATTATCCTAAGTTAGAACAAGTTGGGGAGAGAGAGCCAGAGAAAGGGAGCGAAGTACTTTAATGCTATCTGTTTCTATTTAGGCTTGGAACAACACAAAGAAATGTAAACATTTAAAATAAATAATAAAATAAATGTCAATTTCTTCTCCCCTTTCCCTTCCCCATTCCCTCTGTCAAAATCTGACCCAGCTCCTCCTGAACATGTTGTGAGTACTGGATCATTACAGACATTTGGTGAGGCGTGGCCAAAACACTAGAAGCAAGAAGAGACACTGACTTAGCAGTAGGATGATCCTTTAAAGAAAAAAAAAAAAGCTGTGGAAAGACACAAACATGCACACACATGAACACACACACGCACATGTGTGCACACACATGCACACATATGTCCGTGCGCTCTTACGCACACGCGCGCGCGTACACACACACACACACACACACACACACACACACACACACACACACACACGCCCCTGTCAATAAATAGTGAGATGCTGGTTTGGAGATAAATGCTAAGATAACACAAGCACAATGCTACAAGACCCTTTACTTATAGTTTAAAAAGAAAGTTATACACAACACATATCCTATTGGTCCACAATTTCTATGAGAACTAAGGTGGCCCCTTCAGCCAGGTAGGAAGAGTCTGAGGAGGGAGGAGCCTGGGATGGGCAGATGCTGCTGTGGATGAGTCTTTGAGGACCACCAGACTAGAGGCACTCCCATCTGGGAGTCTCTGAAGAAAGCCCTCTCAACCCCCAAGTGTTTTTGTTTAGCCATTACTTGGAGGCCTTCTAGAAGGAGATGAACCCTTCTTAAAAGAGGAAAAATATAAAAGTGCCTCATACTGCCTGGCACACAGTAGGTGCTTATTCTTTTCCTTCCCAGCGAAGCCACATGAATGCCTGCTCAGTGAAGGAAGTCACTGTGAAAGACAAATGGTGACATCTCAAGGAACACTTTTGGTCTCTCAGGAAAGTGGGGGGGGGGGAAATGAATCCAGAAGCTTTGAACGTGCCTGCCCCTCTTCCACTGGGGAGTTAAGTGGAAGCAAACAGGGTTCTCTCTCCCTAAAGCCAGAGAAAGCTCCAGGTTCTGCTTACTGTTGGCTTTGAAATACTCCCATGACTGGCCACCATGGGCACATTTTGCCTATAAAAGCAGCAGTCTGAGCTCCCTAAAAACTTGCCCCATGGAACCAGTTGCTTGGTGTTAGCTCCCAAAACTTCCTAAGCTTCACCCGGGCTCTACTCTTTCCAGTGCAGTAGCTGTGCCTAGCTAGCCAGCCAGAGGACTGTTCCCACAGAAGCCTGGCGGCCACGACAGAACTGTTTCATGCTAGCTGACTAAGGATTCCCTGCCCTGTACTAACCCAGAGCTGCTCACAGTCCAGCCCAAGTTCATGACAGCAGAGGACACATGTGTGTCTATGAGCACAAAGCCCTCTCCCCCCCCCCCCACCTCACAGCAGCTGCTCCCTGACCTGGAGGCAGGGAAGGACAGCAAGCCGGGCACCTGACTCTGGAGTGCAGGCATGCAGGAGTGACATGTTTGTGACTTAACTTGGACAGTGGGTCAGAAGGAAGTGAGCTGAGGTCACACCCAGAGTTTAGGTAGAAATATTCGGCTTCCCCCCAAGAAATCTCTGTCTTTGGAAAAGCCAAGAAGCCTTGTAGGACAAAACAAGCAGGCCAGAAGGGAAGGTGACCTCAGAGGCCCGGTTAGCTGGATGTGCTTTCTGGCCCCATGTCAACACAGATGAAATCTGAACTGAAAGCCAGATTTGGAATCTCAGGAGTGTCCAACCAGGGTACCAAGTCACAGGCCTGTGACCTGGGTTGGGATCCATGCTATGGGCAGAAAGGGGCTTTGGGAAAGAACAGAACAGGAAGCAGCTTCATTTCAGAAATACCCACAGGCATGAGGAAGAGAGCTCCCACTTGGCTTGAGGTGATAAAGATTCTCAACTAAGACTGCCCAACTCCTCCAGTCCCGGCTCCGCTGGCTCCAATGTCTTCTGCTTCTAGGACTCTGAAGCCAGCAAACCACCTTGTGGAGCACTCCCCTGCCCCTAGAGGCTCTGAGAGACCAGAGCAGCAGAGTTAGAGCCAAGGCATACAGGAAAGAACACATGGAGATTATCTCCTTTCTGCTCCCTCTCTACCAAGCCAAGCCTGCTCCTTTCACCTCTGCTAGGTTGAGCATGCTTCCCACATGGTCCCCGTGTCCTGTGTGTTTCTGTATGCATGTAAATGTTTATGGGAACATGGGAACTTGGGGTAAGGACATCGGTCTGTGAAGGTGCCCCTTCCCTCTCAAAAATGGGGATAAGCTTGACTGGAATAACAGGGCTTTAGATGGCTGGACAGTGATCTCAACTAGGTCAGAGCATTAGCACTAGAAACCAGTTCTGACCAGGCTCCACTTCCATACTTGTGTCAACATGCAGTGGGGAAAAAGGGAGAGAAAGGCAGGGGACAGGGCTGTGCCCTTGCTGGAGGCTGGGACACCCATGAGAGCGATGGTTCTTCTGTACTGGAAAGGAATACACACTAGCTTTGATAGGAACCAAATAGACACTCAAAGCCCTAGCAAAACCCCGGAGGGGTGGGCCTGCTGGATCAGGGGCTCACTCCGGAGTGGGCCAGGGGAATATGAAAGGAAACCCACTGGATTCATCAGTAGCAGAGACCACTGAGAGCAGAGCGCGGCTCCTGCACCTCACTGATAGGAGAGCAGCCGGGGGGGGGGGCGGGGGGGGGGAGGCTAGGTACCTGGGGCCAACTTTACCCCAAACCCCACATCCCACACTCATTACATATCTACAGGTGGTGTCACTATGAGAGTTGGGGATGAGCAGCGCCCAGCTGAGCCTTGAAGTGATGTGTGGCTTCTAGGAAGGAGTGCTTCCCAAGTCTAGAGAGAAGGGTCCAGGGCAGAGGCAGTAATTAAAGAGACGCCCAGCTCAAGACAGGTGAAAAGCAGCTCACTAGGACAGCCATGTGGCTTTGTTGGCACAAATCCTGGCTTGGTAATTAGATGTTTGGCAAACCCAACCTGTGCCCCTGTTGTCGCACTCACACCCTGTCTTCCAGCCAAGCGGATCCTCAAAGAGATGTGCATCTCCGAGACTGGGGAGGAAAGGTCCTTGGCGCATCCCAGTGATGGCAGCTCACCGGCAGAACTCAGGGAGCCCACGGTCTGTAACAACAGTGCGCTGGGTGTGTAGGGAGGAAGGTTCAGTAATATTGCACTTAGACTGCCCCTTCGGGACACAGTGGGTGCCTTTTCCACCCCAGTGGAAGAGTCATCTGCTTCCCCAGCTCCAGAAATAAAAGCGCGTTACTATCTGGACCACCCAGATGAAATGTCATGGCAAATCTTATAAAAACCCAGAGGGAGTAAAACCGAATCTAGGGGAAGGAGGGGAAACCAAAAGGCACTAAGCATGCTTGGTGGGGCAGGAAAGGACACTGTCACTCCAGAGACAACAGATAACAAAGGGACAGGAACCATCCGGGCCAGCNCCGCGCCCAGGACTGAGTCCACAAATCAAGTTCTCTGAGGCTTCTCAAGAAAGAGGATTCGCTTCGCTTGCAAGAGGAATGAGGGAAGGCGTGTCCCAGGGCTTCTAAGAGATCAACCAGTGTCTCACCACTAAGTCCCACCGAGTGGGTTCCCAGAGCCAGGGGCTCCTTTTTCCCTCAAGGCCCTGGAGTGCTTAAAGGTGCTGGTCCCTGGGAAGGGTGTGGTAATGATGGATGAGGATTCCTCCAGAGCTGGCCAGAGGAGCACAGGGTTACAGGGCTAGAAGTGTGGGGGAGTTCAAGGAGTCTGATGACTGGTCCCCACTGCTACTGCTTCTGCGGTGAGCCTTGGAGCAGGACTCTGAGGGAGATGCAGGCGACTCCTGCTCCAGGACATTGGGGTAGGTGAAGACAAGGTTTGACGTGCCGGGAGTGATGGCAGGCGTGGAGGTCACCACGATGGGGGTGTGCAGAGGCTCTTCCCCGTAGAAACCACCCCCGGCGATGCTGATGGGCTTGATGACAGAGCGCTGGGTCTTGTCCATCCCTGCTGAGGTAGAGGGGCTGTCCTCTTCGGGAGGCTCCTGCTTCACCACCACAGGGCCAACGGCACTGCCTGTACCGCGCAAGGACTGCAGCCCTGAGGTGGGGGGCGATCGGCGTTCCTCCGGGCTGATTTTGCACACAGGGCCGTGAGCCACCAGCATGAACTCTAGCTTCTCCTTTTCCTTCTGCAGCTCAGCAATCTCTTTCTGCAGCCCAGACTTCTCCTCTTCCAGCTCCTCGGTCTCCTGCAAGGGGAAAAGAAGGGTGTGAGGGACAGAAGCCTACAGGCTGACCTGAGGGATGAGCCCAGTCTAGACATGAAAGGGAGATCTGAGGTGTCCTCGGGAGACCTACCACAAGCGTCTCACACACCTGGCCAGAGAGTTAACTGGGTGTGAGTCACATGGTGGCTCATAGTTCTTTACTTCTGAAGGAGCAAAGTCGGCTTGTCCAGCAGGTGAATTAACATCTGGAGCTGCTGTAATTGAGCGCTTACTTCATGCCTGTCACTAAGTCACATATTTCACAGATAATCTCATTTAACCCTCCAGAAGTTTCTGAAAGCAGATGTTATCATTGAACCCCTTTTGAAGAGGAGGAAACCAAGGTTCAGAGAAGTTTGGTCATTTGCTCAAAGTTACAGAGCTAGCAGGGTTACCTAGGTTTGAATCCCAGAGCATGTGACTCCAGCGTTTTCATGTTACTGCATTCAAACTTGTGGTGCCACAGGTTAGACTGGGATACTCATAGAGAAAGGAAGACTCTACTCAATTCTTCTTTACCATCTCAGCCCACCAGCACACACAGCCTGAGCTGCACAAGAGCAGACCCTCATGACAACCCTTTACCCTCCGGGGATGGGACTGGAACAGACAGCACTTGGCTTGTAATAAACGCCCAGGCAATTCCTGCTGGATTTTCCCTCTCTTTAGTTTCTGAACCTCCCTAAACCGGAGACTCCAAGAAACACATTTAGCTCCACTATGTACTCAATAGAGAGGTGACAGACTGTGAGAGCCTGTGGGGATGCCAAGGTCACCACCAATGGGGGCCTCAGCTCCCATCCTTAATACAAAGACAGAGCAGCTGTCAGTGCCTGTGAACCAGAATGGTGGGGGTGGGGTGGGAGGGGAAGGTATGGGTCACCAGGCTCCTCCCCACTTTTTCTCTAATGAAGATTCCCATTCACAAATGCAGAGATTCAGGCAAGAGCTTCATTAAGCATGCTACGGTGTATTCCCAAGTGAAGAAAAAAGTTTCCATCTGTCTCAAGGGTCTGATGAACGTCAGAGGTTCCTGTGGAGGATGTGCCTCAGAGCCTGGGTAGCTGGGTCAGGACGTGGGGGAGGTGGAGAGGTAGAGAGTGAGACTTCTGGGAAGAGGGGAGGATAGTAGGGAGGACTCAGAGGAGGAGATGTTCTGGGCTGCTGGTGAGGGATGCCCTCAAGGAGTTACAAAAGGTCCAGCTCCCCAAAGTATGAGGTATGAGAGAATGCTTAGCCATGGAGGGCCCTGCTGAGGGAGCCTCCCACGGTGGACTGATCACTCCCTGATCTGCCTCATCTGGGAGGAAGAACTTCCAACCCCAGCCCCAGCCCTACTCTGATAGCCCCATAGGCCATGACTACAGAGATCATGGGACTCACCAAGTACATATTCTACTGAATGGGCCCGAAGGAAACAGTTTAAAACAGATAAACTGTACATGGATTAAATACATTCTAAATCTCTCTACTAGCCAGATGACAATCTCCCGGCTCATCTCCTCTCGCTTTGAAAGCATTCTATCGGGGCTGGTGAGATGGCTCAGTGGGTAAGAGCACCCGACTGCTCTTCCGAAGGTGATCAGTTCAAATCTCAGCATCCACATGGTGGCTCACAACCATCTGTAACGAGATCTGGCGCCCTCTTCTGGAGTGTCTGAAGACAGCAACAGTGTACTTACATATAATAAGTAAAATAAATCTTAAAAAAAAAAAGAAAGCATTCTATCCCAGGAGTCAGCAACCGCTTGGGTCTTCCTCTACCAGATGCTCAGCCCTTCCTTTAGCCAGACACAGAAGGGAGTTACATGACACTGGTCAAGTAAAGCTTAGAAGGAGCATGTGTCCCCAGGTCTGGACAATTAGGGAGCATGGGAAAGTGACTCACAAGGACAGATGAAGCTCTCTGCTCACCGCAAAGATGGGAAACCTTCCTGCCAATAAAAGGTATGCAAAAGCTCCAAGAAAACGTAGTTCAACTAACAGGTGACTGGAACCCTGGAAAGGCGCATGGGGAGGCCCCAGTGGGTCTGAGGACAGAGTGTGCTCATATACTGACACGAGAAAATGTACTGACCCGGAAGGGCGTCTTCTCCTCTCCAGGCTCACACTCATGGCAAAGGCCAACTCTCATTCATTCATTCATTCATTCCTCTACCCATTCTCTTTCACCAGCACCCTCTCATTTAGCATAATGTTTGTCGACCCATGTCCTTAAAGGAAAAGAAAGGATGTTCCATCTCTCCTGACTCACTCCAGCTCCCGGCCCACCCAGAGTTCTCCCACTGCACCCAGCTCCTCACCGCCTGCAGCTTCTCTGTCAGCTCACGACGACGGTTCCGACACTTGGCTGCAGCTAGCTTGTTTCTCTCCCTCCGGATTCGACGCTTCTCCTCCTCCTCCGGAGATAGCTAGAGAGGCCAAGAGTCACGGTCAGAACAGTATGAATGGATCGCAGCATTTTTAAAAAGCTGTACTTTAAGGAATGTAACCTGCTCTTTTAGAACTGGGAAGGGATAGAGAGAGGAGCCTCGTCGCCAGCTTCAGAGGTCCCAGGGCATGGGGCCCCTACTGCAAGGCTGCCTGGAGGGAGCCTGTCCCTGGATCTGCCCTGGAAGGTGGTGTTGTATGTTTAAAGGGACAGCAGGTCAAGAGTGGATGAGGGAGTCAGGGCCCTGCGTCAGGGCAGCATTTGTCTGTCAGCTCTGATTTGGAGCCTCTGCTAGGGAAGATCCCTCCAGCAAGCCAGGTCTGGCCTCACCTGCTGTAGCAGCTTCCTCCAGAGCTAGCTAATTACCCTCCTTCACCCCCTCCCCCTCTCCCTCCCCCCTCCCCCCTCCCCCCTCCTCCTCTTCCTCAGTCAGCTGCTCCACAAGCCTCATGGCCCACCTGTGATTATGCAGAGTCTCCGCACAGGTAAGATACACCCATGGAGGAGACATGTTCTGATGTTCTGTCACCAGCTGGAGGGCCACGGGTACCACTCTATCCCCAACTCCCTCTGCCAACCTGAGTGGCAGTTCCTTACAGGTCTCCCTGAGGTCTCCCTAGGAGCCTGCCAACACTGCTAGGCTGGGCAAGAGGAAAAGAGCAGCCTAGGCATAAAATCCTCACTGTGCACCTTTTCTGCTTACAGGACAGTGACTTTCGATGTGACATAAGAGTCTAAGAGTTGTGGCTGATCTGTACACTACAGGAAGACCCCCTGCAGACAGATCAGGAACTGGCTCCTGCCCCAGAACTGGTCAGAGACTTGGTCACACACAGTACCAGGGAGAGGGCCAAGGGCCAAATCACAAGGCAGGGTAAGCCACCAGACACTGATGCATACCTACTGTGTGCCTATGCTCAGCTGCAGGCCTAAAAGATTCTAAGTATGATAGGGCCTGAGTTCTGCCTTCAAGGGACCCATGGAGAGAAAAGCCCAAGCCATCCCATAGAAGGAAGTTACCTAGCTGCAGACCACACCACAAGCAACAAGCCATTTTTGCTAGCTGGGCCCAGATCAGGGCCAGTTAGGATACTCCCTGCCACCCTGTGTGGCTTTAATGAAAGAGGCCAAGGCCATTTTATCTACACTGAGATGACCCCACAGGAGATCACCTGATCACTTGTTGTACCCAAACCTGTCTTGGTCCAAGGCTTACAAGGTTAGTTACCAAGAAAGCCTGTGGCCCTGTGGTAGTCTTGGGTTGAGGACTCTTCACAGGCCCCCTCCCCCACAACTCTCTCCCCCACCACAGTCTTTACTGCTGGATAAAAAAATTAAATTAAGTTAAAACCACTAAACTTGGTCCCCAGCAGGTCTTCCTCTCATCTCTGTAACGTTCAGCCTTAGATGTCTCTCCTTATCTGGGGAGATGTGGGGCAACTGTGGGTACTGCGACATAGGAAATGTTCTGGGGTGGTGAGATCAACGTGGTTACAGCCTTAGTGTTGTTAACATCACCAGGGACCCACCCACAAGCCACACACGCCCTCCCCACCCTAGGCTCAGGGGAGCTTCCTGGGCAGGCTCTGGAAGAGGTCATGAGGCACCAAGCTGACTCTTGGGACAAGCCTTAGGGTAGAAACAGAGGTGGGAGTGGGAACAAGTCACAGACAAGACCCTAGGGTCAAGAACCCAAGAGTCAAGGCTCAAGAATGTGGCTGGCATGGAAGAGATTCTAATATGGTTAGTGGTCCTCTGACTGTCTCTCTCTCTCTCTCCCTGCCACTAGAGGAAGGATGTGTCCAGATGGCTGGTCTTGAAGCACATCTAGGTGATGTGGCATCACAAACACCCAACTGAAGGTCAAAATGGTGGATCCCAGTCTCTGCTACTAACCCTGTGTAACCCTGGGGCCTTCTCTCTGGGTCTCAGCTTCTTTATCTATGAGCTGGGCTCAGGGGAAAAGTTTGGAGATACAGTCCTCAATCCCCCTTCCAGGTGTAAACTTCTGAATGTAGTGTGAGGCAGACCCAACAGAGAAAGAATGCGAGACACAACGCACTTCAATGTCCTCCCAGCCCACAGGAGCCTGGCTGTCACTCAGGATCATGTATATCGTAGAGCAATCTGACCTGTCAGCAATATGATGGTTTGATCCAACGGTCATGGCTTCAGCTTGGGAAGTACAACTACAAAGGGCAGGGCTGTCACTGCTACATCACCTGTAACTGTAATTAGGGGAGGCCCCCAGAAGGAGCCTATAGCTTCCCACACCCATGCAACTGGGCTGCAGTGTCTACTACCCATAGCCCTTGAGGGCCCTTCACTGGGGCCCCAATGTCAGCATGGATTAGTGGCCATGAGATCCCATGTTGTCTTCTGGGGAGCAAGGCTGCTGAGGAGGGAGCCTCCAGCCTCTTGGAGTGGAGAGGTTAGCCCAGTAACTCCGGGCATACTTGGGTCTGCGGGCTCTGGGTCCCTCACTATACACAGGAAGCCATGTTTATTGGTACTGGTACTAGGATAGAGTGGACACTGGGGTCCCGGAATGGAAACAGACAGGTGTTGGGGTGAAGGCCTCCACAGTTAACAGGAAGGTTTCACCAGATTCACATTTGAAAAGGAGAATGTGCTGCTAAAGGTTACCAGTCTCTAGGCTCCTGGTGGCATGGCCTTGTGGGAAGAGCACTGAGAACAGAGTCCAGGCAAGATGGCCTGGGTCTCGGGTGCGTTGTCTATGATGGGAGATGGATGAGTTCCTTAAAGGCCTATATCCTTCCTCAACTCAGTTCTCTCTCAAAGCTGAGCTTGAGGAGGAAAAACAAGCGAACCCTCACATGTGATGCCCCACTCCCCAGAGCTGAGTGGACTTCTCAGGCCCCCAGGTCTCTATATTTCTGGAGTGTACATTCTAGGAACCGGAAGAGGGCTGCAGCTTTGATCTAAAGGCCTGAGACACTGAGGAAGAATGCAAAGTCACATGGGTGCTCACAGCTCTGTCCTATGGCACTCCCTCAGTGGTTCCCCACTAAGACCCAGGACAGGTACTACTACTGTAGGAAGCCGTGACAGTTCCCATTCACTGATACTTCACACCTACAAGGTGTCCCTCCCACCAGTCAAGATCTCCCTCAAGCACCAACTGAACACTCCAAGTTCGTGAGCCCCTCTGTCCCCCAGCTACCAATGTAGCTCCTCTCCCCCAGCCAGAGGCTTACCTGCTCATCTCTCCTTCTGCGGCCCACGGTGGTACCGATGGTCTTGATCACTCCAGGTCTGGGGAGAGCCATGTGCCCAGGGACTGAAGCCAGGCCTGGCAGGGGACTGTAGGGATGTGAGCGTGGATAGGGATTGGACATGGAGGTGATCACTGTGGGCTGTACCATCCACTGCAGGTCCTGGCTGGTGGTGATGGCGTTGATTGTGGGGATGAAGGCACTGCCCGAGCCAGGCATATCTACCCGGAACTTCTGAAACAAGGAGAAAGACATGACATTGAGCCAAGAAACAGCAGACTAGGACAAGCTGAACCAGAGCCGAAGCCAAGCACTGTACTATAGGCTTTGAGGTTAAGGCTTGACAGCAAGGTGAGGACCCAGGTGGGCTTCCCTAGAAAAGTGCCACATAGCCAAACATCAAGCAGATCTCATCCATCCCAGGGCTATGTGTCAGATCTGGTCTCTGCCTGGAGTCCTGGGGCCTCTACTCTCAGGGACTCAGGGAGGATGCAGCCATATCCCAAGTGACTTCCAGGACACTTTCAAGGCTGAGCCGCTCACGTTCACCCTGCAGCCCTCCAGGGTACATATCTGCAGGATGTTTCAATGTGGCCTCCTGGGCCTCTGAGTCATCTACCAATTATTCCCCAGGGTACCAGCTCAGGACATGTTTCTTGGAGATTTGCACACCGGTAGATCAAGAGAGATCACTACATATATACTGTGTCAGCTTGTCGCTTTCCAAGGAATTCATGATGCGCCTTAAAGCCTATCAGATCAAGGTCAAGTTGAGAAGGCCCAGTCTTCACGTCTCTGTTTATCAGTGGATGAGACTGTGGCTGGTGAGCCTGACTTTGCAACCAGACTTCCTATAGCTGTCCTTGACCCTGCCCCTGCCCCTTCGCTGACATCTTGCTTGGGGCAGACATGTTGTGTCTAACTCCAGCATGGACACATCTATCTTCCTGGGCTCACAGATATGTCCAAGGGAACAATTTGGTGCTGGCAGCTCAGAGGTTTTCCCGTTGTCTCTTAATTTACAACAGGACCATGTTGCAGAGCTCTGTGGGATATGGAACACCTTAGATTTAAAATCCAATAAGATAGAGCATCAAAGCACAAGAGATTCGGCCCCTCAGCTACTCTGTTATTGGAACTGATAGGTCAGAGCCTGGGCCCCAGCAGCCCTAACTGGGTAGGCTCCACACCCACCCCCAGTTGGCCAATTAAACAGTAAAAGGAAAACAGAGAAGGGAGGTTTATTCTACATGACCATATTAAGGAAAGGAACAGAGAGCCCCAGTGACCCCTCTCCACCAGTCCATCTTCAGGATCAGGACATAAGGTTGATGCTTAAATAGAGGGCAAAGGGATGCTTAGCTGAGTAGCCTCAGTCAGTACATGGTCCTGCCCATCACCACAAGGTATCCTGACAGGCTGTCCTACTGTGTGAAGACCCTTTCCTTCTCTCAGCATGAGATTCCTGAGACAAATCCAGTTTCTTGGGGAACATCGTTTCAGTGACCTGACACCCAAGCGGAGAGGCACAAGTGTCTCCCTTTAGAATTTATCCCTCCTGCCAGGATGGCAATGGGGGGCCTTGACTCTTCTCCAGGACAGCTCCTGGAAAGTGAGAGAGACAAAAGGAGGGAGCCCCTCCCATGTCCAGGAGTTCAGGAGAAGGTGCTCTATGGTCCCAGTCCAAAACCCATCCTCAGGTGATCTTGCAGCTTTCCCCCTAATCTCATGGGTAAAGTGACAGTTATAATAGCTATCCCTTCCAGAATGACAGACACCATGTTAAAGTCTTGCCTAGATTCCCCGAATATGGTAATATTACCTTCATCTTAAAGACTGCAGCAGTCAGAGAGAAGACAAGCCAAGGCCTTACTGCTGCAAAGCAGTGCGATCAGAACCCAGACACAGTTCAACATGGCCAAGACAGGAGCCTCTCCACATGGCACCAAAGATTTCTCTAGCATTTTTTTCTTCCTCAAAACCCAGCCCCAAGTGCTAGCTAGAGTCTACCCTGTGCCTAAGGATTCCTTCAAGCCTTCCCTCTCACCAAGGAGGTCCCAAAAACTGGTTCTGCCCAAAAGGAAATCCTGCTGTCATTAGGCCAGGAGCTATAGTAGCCTCCACCTGGTCTAGTCAGAGTGACCAAAACTAGAAAAATTGGAAGTGACCACGTTTGCAGTATTTATCCCTGCTGATAACATCATAGGTCCTGGTATTAAGTAAAGTGAAGCCTGTGCACACACACACACACACACACACACACACACACACACACACATACACACACACACACTCAGTACTTGACAGAGCTGACAGGCCATCATCACATACCAACCTGCCTCCACCTGACTCCAGTCCGTGTGGAAGAATAGGAAAGCTGCCCAGTGCAATGGATTCTGGGATTTTATCAGGGAGGTTGCCCAGGATAGTGGCTTGTGGCCAGTCTAGCCAGTTCAGTTATACCACTGAAGGCTAAGGTAAGTAGAGTTGGTTTTGTTTCGGAACCAAAAGTTGATTGAAAAGAAACAGCTATGCTGGGCTTGGTGGTTCAAGATTATAAATCCCAGCTACCCATGGAGGCTGAAGCAGAAGAATAAGAAAAAAATCCAAGGCCTTTCTGAGCTACAAAATGAGTTCAAGACCAGCCTGGGCAACTCTATGATACCCCCGTCTCAAAATATAAAACAGACTAGATTACTTACTTAGCATGCACAAGGCCCTAGGTTCAGTCTTTAGTACTGAGAAGGAGGGAGAGAGGGAAGGGGTCACATTTCATGTGAATCAGGTGTGTGTTTCTCTGGGGCTACTAAAGGAGGCATGAGGACTATGCTCTGCCCTGAGCCAATCACTGAGGACTCAATTCTGAGACAAAAGAGAACATATTGACTCTGAACTTCCTGCATTGTTTCAGGGATTACAGCCACAGCTACTGTAATCAGGGACTGCAAAGCATGTAAGTGGTTCTCAACCTAAAAATGTTCTGAGGAGCTTGTAAAACTCACCAGCGTCGGAGCATCACCATTAGAGTCTAAAATAATTGTTCAGGGCTGGAGTTCTATTACAGGTACTTTTTCAGACTCCAAGGAGATTCTATTATAACATGCAACCAGGACAGGAAAACATTGCCCCAAACAAGTGGAATCACTACAAATCGTCACCATCGCCACCGCCATCAGCATCACGTCACCCCCTAATGTAGGTCTGTGTACACTGTACAGGCTACCTCCTGGGAGAGTTGCCAGCTTCTCACTTTTGGAAACACCCAACTTTGGATTCTATTGCTCATCTCCAAGACAGGTCCTCAGATAGAAGGGGTGCCCAGGACAATGGCTTCACGTGACCATCTCCTCCTTGGGGGCAGCTGCCAGCTTCTCTTTTTAGGAAAGCATCTAAGAAATCTGCTCGTTCCAAAGAACATCAGTGTGCCAGTTTTAGGCTTGGGGAAGGGAGTGGACAACCCAAAGCAAGCTGGAGACTGAGATTCCTCTGGGATGGGCAGGAGCCTCCCAGCTCCTCTCCAGCCCTCAATGCTCATACAGTTTCCTGTAGACACCAGCCAGATTCCTTGCAGCAATGGCTTGGTCTAGACAAAACAAAGCAGCAATAAAAACAAGGCGGGAGGTAATGACTGCCTCTGAATCGCGTGTACACCTTGTTTCAGACAGAGGGTAAGCCATCTGAATAACATGCCGGCTCCAAACTGCAAGAAAAACAATGTCCTGTCCCCAGAGGGGACTGAGTCCTGATAAAGAAGGCTTTTGTCTCCAAAGGAGCCTCTTGGAGAGACTGTGCAAAAGTTTCAATTAAATCTGGCAGATGGGTCTTGTCTCCACTCCAAATGTGTTATTCAGAGAGTGGCATTGGGATAAGAGAGAGGAGATAAGGCTAAGAGTCTGTGGTCTCAGAATTGAGCCTGACTAGCAGGCTCTCCTCCTATGCCAGCAGTTGAAGAATGACCCAAATGTCCCATAAAAGGGACATGGAGTCACGATTCCCATGAAGGAGTTCACACTGAAGAGAAAGAAACCAAGACAGCTTTCCAGCCACAGGGCAATGCTGTGACAAAGCCCAGTATCGCGTGGCAGTGATGGGGGGTCGGAGGGACAAGAATATGAGAGGTAACCAGGGACCAAGTTCTCTTGGGATACAAGCCCCTAGAAAGCTCTTCCTTTGGGGACAGGGCTGAAATGTTGGGTGGCTATATGGCATTCCAGCCTGACAGAGCTTCTAAGTACTTAGAAATATTGTGTCTCCCTGTCAACTTTTGGGTAAATGTCTATAAAAGGACCAATGGCCCCCGTAGACCTCCCAGAGCCAAATCTGGTGAGCTCTTAAGCTTTCTGGGCCATACCATCTGTGGTGCAACTCTGAGAGAATGAGAATCCCTGGGCTCATTAAACGTCACTTACAAATACAGTTTGGTCTCCTAGGCTCAGGTAGGAGGTAAGCAAAAACCAATCAACCAATCAAATAAACAAACAAACAAACAAACAAACAAAGAGAGATACTCCTCTCATCCAGGAAGCCAAGGGGATGGAAGTCGCTCACCAACTTAGATCTCCACACCCTGAGCAAAAGTTCAAATCCTTACAAGCTGTGTTGTGTGTCTTTGGGGATTGGGGACTTCAGTGTTAACCAGCAGCGTCTGTGCTTGAGTGCAATGGGCTGCTCACTCAGTGATGTGTTGTCTATCAGAAACCAACTCAGCAGGCCAGAGAAGTCTCACAGCCCAGAAGCTGCTAACTTGGAAAACAGCCTATCCAGACTCAACAATGAGACCTTGGGTTCAGAAAGAGTCATACCTAGTAGTCTTGCTGAACAGTCTCAGAACAAGAGTTTAGACCACCATTCCCTTAGGCTCAAATAGAGGGTCTCCCACAGTCCTGAGCTAGGCAGGCAGAACTTAAACAGAGCTCAGGCTTGCTGTTCCTGACCCGTCCTTTTGGGCAGGTCCTTCTTGGACCCCAATTATGCAAGACATGAACCCGTGGACCCTGTAACCTGCTACGCCAGGCAGGAGGCAGGCACGCAGGCCATCTAGGAAGGAACTGGCTTATCTCCTTTCTATAGCCTTGACTAGGAAAATCCAACACCCCAGCAGACTAGCTGGGGAGGGGGTAGGTAAAAAGCATGTTCTCTTCACACTTCTTAGGCGCAACACCAACATCAGTCAGGTATATGTTCACTGGACCCAGGGCCTTCCAAAGCCTCCTGTATAGCATTACGTTGGCCGTCACCGTGACCTTTCTCCTCTAAGGAAAAAACTATGTCACAATGGAAATTGCTGCTAATAACTCAAAATTTCCAAACTTTTATACTATACAAATTATCACAGAGGACCTGTCCAACACCAGTCTCTTCTGTGTCTCAGCTTCATTTAAAAGAAGCAGTCTAGCCTGTGGCACTTCACTGCTGGGATGAAAGAAAGCAAGAAACAGAAAGAAATGAGGGGCAGAGCCCCCTGAGGGGTTATCTTCGGGTCTCTCGGGCTCTTTCTGGTGAGAGTCCCACTCCTGAATGGGAAAATTCCTCCTCTCACTCACCCCCTGAGTTCTGCCGTCAATCAGACCAGGGTTGCCCACCCCCTCTAGTCCATGTCTTCCTTGATTCTTGTCAGGACTCTAATCATACCAGACATGAACAAGACGGTAGCCTGCTCCCATGGGAGGGCGGGTGATCTGCCACCTCTTTTTTTTGTTTGTTTGTTTTTTTGTTTTTCGAGACAGGGTTTCTCTGTGTAGCCCTGGCTGTCCTGGAACTTACTCTGTAGACCAGGCTGGCCTTGAACTCAGAAATCCGCCTGCCTCTGCCTCCTGAGTGCTGGGATTAAAGGCGTGCACCACCTAAGAATGGCTGGAAAGGAAGCCTGGTGACATCGGCCACTTGTCAAGGCTGATTCAGCTTTGTTACTGGCTCAGAGGGTCAAGTTACCAAGCGGGATTGGGACAGATATGTAGACCTCAATCAGAACAGCTGACATTATTTGATCTGCTGAGGTCACAACTCAACACACAATAGAGACAAGCCACACCCACCCAGCAGTGAGGCTAATTTTTTCCCTTTCAACACATAAGCCAGAATCTGTGTAACTAAGGAAAAAATGTCCAAGGCATAAACACAAAGATGCTGTCTGCAAGGGTCCATTTTATGAGCTTTGAATGGGAGGACATCTTTCCAAATGGACTCTGGAGACCGAGATCAACAAGACTTGGGGTCTCACAAGTCTGTCTATTCAGACTTCATGTGTCAGACTTAATTCCAAAGACCTTTTGGTAATTTTCAAATATCAAATTCACCTTTCAAGGGAAGATTTGATGGCAGGGAGAATTTTCTAAATGCACTGAAAACAATAAAAAACAAAAACCCAGTATTGCAACGCCTTTGAGTCCAGCAGTCTCAGCATTCAGCTAAGCATATAGTCCAGCAAGGGAGGAGGGAGGTGATGTCGATGATGATGATGATGATGATGATGATGATGATGGTGGTGGTGGTGGTTTATGTGATTTAGGTGTGTAGGCGCTGGTGTGTTTGTAGTAAGAAAAAACAAACTAACACACACACACACACACACACACACAAAACCACCTCAAACCCTCAAATTTTATATTCAGTGTGAATAATAAGACAGGCAGAAATACAATAATGGAAATGTACTCAGGGTTTTGGAAAGGAAAATTCAACCACCTCTCAGACAGTTTATGACTGCTATTTCACCCCATGGTGGTGAGAAATTGGGCACCTCCTCCAGGAGGAATCCGCGGAACAGATACATTCCTGGGATAACACTGCATGATCCAAATCTACAACATCTGTAAGATCACAATAAAACAAAGAGAGAAAGACCTCCAATTTGCATCTCTCCCTTCCCCAACATTCCCCACACAAGCAGATGGGGAAAACAATCCTTGGGTATTTGAAAACACCATGGGCTGAGGGGTGGAGGGGGACGACTCATGAACAAGAAAAAAAAAGCAATCTTTTATTACAACCGGGCTTTATTTAACAAAAAAAATAGAATTTTTTCTTAAACGCAGTTTTAATTCAAGTCATTTGTAGTTAGTTATTGTTCAATATATGACATTTGTTTGCCTTAAATAAGAAGAAAAATTCTAAGAATTTGGAAAACTAACGAAGTTTAACACTCTTGAGACTGGAAAAATACATTCTCAGGATAGTTCTTCCAAAAATGCCCTGTAGGGGGCACTAGAGAGGTAGGGTTGAGGCTGACGTGGGAAATCAGTCATTTCTGGTAAAAGTTGTTTGATGTGAGGAATGTCCCAGCCTGGTACAGTTGGCAAAAGTTCACTCTGGGGAAGTGTGTGTGTGTGTGTGTGTGTGTGTGTGTGTGTGTGTGTGTGTGTGTGTGTGTGTGTATGCGCGCGCACACACGTACGCCTGCTGGAAGAATGTGGCAGGGGGGAAAGGTTGGCCTGATGGTCCCTGATCCAGAAGGAAATGCCCCTGACTTACTCTCCCAAGTCATCAGAACAGATAGCTGCCTTGGAAAAGTTCCGTGTCTTGTTTTGTTTTGTTTTTCATTTGAAGGGGGCCTGGCTGAAGAAAACAAGTTATGAAATGACCTATGTTTGTGTAACTGGCTGGATTGCATAATGCCAGGGCCCTGAAACCGTAACAGCCAAGGAGCAAGGCACAGCATATATCTGGAGGTGTTGTCCCAGGAAAAAGAAAATCACAACAACGAAGCACACTCCAGGAGGGAGAGGGGCATCCAACTCTCTCCAAAAAATTAAATTGCCAGTGATTAACCTTTGAGGTTGAGATTATAGCTACAACAGGAAATATTTTTCGTGTTTCGAGTTCCTGCCATAGACACAAGCAGAGGTCTTAACAAAGAGCTGTCTGCCTCCCACCCAACAGGTCAGTGGGAAAATAATAAGTACTTAGTACTAAGACTCAGTACTAAGACCTTATGAAGCTAGACGTCGGGGGTCGGAGGGGGTAGTGCCAGGCAGCAAATTTATGGGGGATACAGGACCCCACAAACAAGGAGAACAGGGGAAAAATAGTATCCACTTGCCCAAGGGAAAACCAGGAACTTCTCACAAGTTCCACTGATTGGATTGGTCCACTGTGCAGTCATAAAGGAGGAAGGCCCAGTCACTAACTGCCAGGAAAGCTTCCCCATGTAGAGGGCTGGGAGCAGAGCTGATTACAGACTTTATCTGGCATGTAATAAAGTTACCTTGAGCCCAGATTGGGGTGGGGTAGCAGCACAGACTTGGGAAGTAACAAAACAGAGGCCTATCACTGGGACCACAGAACAGTTTTATAGACAGCCAGATCAGGGAGGGGGAAGCCCTCCCTGCTGCTCCTCATCTCCTACCCACCGCCCTGACCTGACAAGGCTGAGAGCTGGCTTAGGTGCATTACCTTGCCAATCCCTCTGGTTTGAAAGACTTCTCGCTCATAAGGCCGAGCAGAATAGGCAGCTGTACCTGAGAATCCCATGCACTGGTTGCTGCTAATTGCAAAATCCTCATGTGTTACAGCATGCTAGGAATTAGCCAACAGCTGCTTTTTGCTTGGGTAATGAGGCCCTATTACACACTGCTGGACGGAGCTCTCTTCCTTCATCCGAACATCGGTTTCCTGTCTGATTTGCTTCCAAAGCAGGGAACTGCCTCCCCTCACATCCTGGGCTCAAAGCCCTAGTGACACAGATTATTCAGTTGGGGCACTGATGTCCGGTCTGACTTCCCATCCAGGCCCCAGAGTCTGAGCAAAGCCAGGCAGGGAGATTGGACTATGTCACTGCTCACTGTCTTGGTCTCATTAGTGGAAGAAACAGAAACACAAAGCTTCTATATTGGTAGGGAACGAGAGGTACATGGGGTGGGGTTATTGGATTGGAAAGTAGGGGACAACAGGTATAAAGGACTCTAAACCCATTGATGAGTGATGTTTAGGTTCAACTCAAAACACCAAATTACTGGGATGCAATTTGGGTGTTCAGTAATAAGGGTCCATTAACTGGACCCTCAATGCTCAGACCAGGCTGTCTACAGTGGCTGCTTAGTAGGTAGGGGGGTGGGGGTGGGAGGAGCTAGACACAGAAAAGCCATTTGAAAGGACTTCCCAGACATGGAACATTACTTTGAGAGAGATGCCCCTCTTGTCAGATTACAAAGAAAGCCATATTTTTATTATATTTCCCAGCTCAGTCCACCTTCCCTGGGAGACCCCTGACTGCCTATCCAGTTGACTTCTAAAGGTCAAAGTCAAGGCCATAGCCATTGGCTTATGGAGTAACTCTGGCTGCAGCCAGCTTGGCTAGGAACTCCCCGATGCTGGCCTAGGTGGGCTTCGGGTGGCAGAGGATCTTTTGAGTTCATGCAATTCCCTCACAAGATCATGTATGTGGTTCCTGCTGTACAAGTCAGGTACCCCACCACCCCCAAGTCCCACCAATACCTGTCTGGTACCTACAAAGACATAAATTACAGGCACAATCCATCAGAGCAAACCAGTCTGGCTGCTTTAGAAAGGGATGTTTTTCTACTTCTAAATCCACTCAGGAGCCCAAGTACTGTGTCTCTTTCTCCCACTTCTTTCTGACAGCTTCTTTGCCCCAGGTACCCCCAAGCCCCTCAAAGTTCTGCTCCTGGGGATGTACAGGCTCCTGCCCAACCCTTACAGGAAGCTGGAGGGGGGGGGTGTCAAAGGAGGTGTCAAGAGCCAATCAAAGCCAGCGTCTTCCTTCCTGACCTTCTTCACCTAATCCCCAGGGGCAACCTCACCCCCAATCACTTGAAGGAGCCCAGCTTTGTTTTTGAGTCCCCAATCCCTTTCAGAAAATAGCTAACACAGAAGAATAACAGAAGAAGAAAGGGTTAAAAAGCCTTTCCCCCTGTAGGGTCCTTGACGGCTGGGAGGGGCTTAGGGGGGGCGCAAAAATTTTCTTGCCTATCCACTACCTAGAAAGAGGAACGTGAAGGGGGAGGGAGAGCGGCTCGGAAGGAGGCAACAGGCTTCCCGGAGGGGACCTGTAATTTCAAGAGCTCTTCGGGGAGAGGGTGACGTTGGCTCTTCAAGCCCACTCTCCGCTTGCTTAAAAAGAAAAGAAAAGAAAAGAAAAGAAAGGAAAAGAAAAGAAAAGGAAAAGAAAAGTAGAGGTTGGGTAGGGCGGAACAGGAAAAAAAGAAAAAGAAACCCACAACTTACAGTGGTGAAGTATTTTTCTAGCCTGGCTAGGAAAGGGAAAAGGAGTTTGGGGTGGAGGCAATGGGAGCAAGAAGAGGGTAGGAGTCTCCCCGCGCCGCCAGGTGCACCCCGACCCGCACATACCTGCTGGCCGCCGCCACCGCTGGAGTAGGACTCGGCGTGCGCAGGAGAGCCGCTGCTGCCCCGGGACGAGGTGTCAAAGTTCCCGGGATAATCCTGGTACATGATCCGCGGTGGGGGCCGGAGAGGAAACAGGGTGGTTTTCTTCCCCGCCCTCGCCGCGGCCGCGCAGTCTGCTGCGCGCTCGCTGGTCCACCGGCCCGGCCGCGGGCTGGGCTTTTCGCTCCCGGGATGTCCCCTAACCCAGGCAGACAGGAGGTAGCGACACTTGGGAAGTGACCTCCCCCCCCCGATCGCCGCGCACCGCACTTCGTTTCTGCTCTGCAAGCTCTGCGGAACCGGTTGTCCACCGGGTCCCTCCCTCTAAAAGTCGGCGCGTCCCTCGGTCCCTCCCCTGCGCGCGCCCTTCCGCCCCCGCGCACAGCCGGAGCTCTGCCGGGACCCACGGGCTGGAGAAAAATGGGCGACGCGAGAAGACTAGGAGCCCCACGGGTGTCGCTTGGCAGCTCTGGGGGACTCCTTCCCCGATCTCTCAGGGCGCCAAAAAGGCGAAAAAGAAAAGCTGCCGGTTGAGAGAAACTTCTGTTTCCTCCTTTTAGAAAAGGAGCCCGAGAATAAACTTCCTGTGGCCAACTCGCCGCCTGAGTTTCCCGGTGACTCGGACACTTGACTTAGGACAAGGCGGTGAGCGCCGGTCCAGCGGCCCCGATCGCGCCGGTGGGATAGCGCCCGTGGGGTTCTAGGCTGAGCGGTGCTGAGAGGGACGTGGCTCCGCGTCGCAGTGACCTGAACCCCGTGCGGGCTCCGGGACCTGCCAGCCTTGCGCTTCTCGCCTCGCTTCGCCCTCCCCTCTATCCCTCTCTCTCTCTCTCTCTCTCTCTCTCTCTCTCTCTCTCTCTCTCTCTCTCTCTCTCTCTCTCTCTCTCTCTCTCTCTCTCTCTCTGTCCCTGCCGAGCGCCGCTCACTGTCTCGCTCCGATCCCCTGCGCTCTGCCCGAGATGAGTCACTACAATGGCACGAGTTCAACTCCACACTCTTTATTCTCCAGCCCCGCACCATGTGGATCCACTCACGTCAACCTTAGACTCCACCTTGCTGGGAGGAGCGCTCGAGGCGGCGCGGGAGGAGGCCGGGGACAAGGAGGAGGAGGAAGAGGCGCAGGAGGGGAGGGGAGGGGAGGGGAGAAGGCGGGCGCGGCGCTCTCCTCCCGGCCTCGCTCGCGGTCACGCTGACGCCAACCGCATAGCCCGCTCGAGGAAGGCGGGAGGCGGGAAGGGTGGGAGAGCGGGCCCTCGCACTATGGGGGCGCCGAGGCCGCCTGCGTTCTCGCCGAACTCCTCCACCCCCCCTGGGGCGCAGCGCCCTTGGTCTGTTCCATTGGCGCACGTTGCCAAAGATGGTCATTTGCGTTAGAGGACGCGAGTGCGGGTTTCCTCGCTTTCGGGTGACGTGGAAGGAGAGGGATTCCCTCGCCTGCTCCCGAGTGCGCCCTGGCCTCCCTACCTCCTCCCCTCCATCCCCAACCAAAAGGAAGGGGCGCGGGGCGGGGCCCCGAAAGCGGCCGCGCCGGCCTAGGCTCCGGGTTTTAGAGAAGAAGGGAAAAAAAAAATCGCAGCCCTGAAGACTAGACGGGCGGCTCAGTGCGGCGCCACCGCGAGGCCGGCCGAGAGCCCGGCGCTCAGAGCTGCTCGCGGGGTGGGCGCGGCCGTGCGTAGTCGTCCGCACCCTCAGCGGCGCCGCCCGGTACAGCGGGCGTCCTGGGCGCACCAGGCACCCGCGCCACCCTGCGGCCGGGTCTTGGCGGGGTGCGGCGCGGCGTCGCCAGGCGGGGCTGGCCTGCCCATTTTTCACTCGGAGTCTAGCTGCCCACTGCTTCCCCTTTGTGTGTGTGTGTGTGTGTGTGTGTGCGCGAGCGCGCGCGCTTGTTTCTTTTTTTTTTTTTTTTTCTTTTTTTAATTTATTTTATTTTGGCCTTCCAATTAACTTGCTTAGAAGTAGTATTGAAGACGAAATTAGCCAGTGAGACATTCCGGGAGTCCTCTGTGCTACACAGTTATGACGCATGTAATAGTAGTAACCAGGCCTTAAAAGCAAATCGGGTTGGTTTTTTTTGTTTGTTTGTTTGTTTGTTTGTTTGTTTTAATAAAAATAAAAACTGGGGCCCGAGAGGTGTGCCCCAAGTTGCCTTGAGCTGTTTTGGAGCAAAGTTCAGGGCGCGCGTGGCCGGACTCCTGGCTCTTCCCGCCTTGATGGGTGGGGTGGCACTCAGGGTAAAGAGCGCAGGCCTTGGAGTATGAACGCCTGGCTCTGCTATTTACGAGCTATGAGATCTTGGGCGAGTCTAGAGTCTCAGTTTCCTCCTCTATCTAATGAAAGGTTTGGAGCAGGACGACCTAAAGCTTTCTTCTGCTTCGGATAGCCTATCATCCCCAGAAAAGGTACAATGAGTACAGATAAGCGCTGTACCAGGAGTTGAAGAATTCTTTCTTTTGAGGTAGGGTCTCAGCACAGGCTGTTCTAAAACTCTCTATATGTCAAAGATAAGCCTCCACCTCCCGAGTGCCGGGATTACAAGCGTGAAACAACGCCGTTTTTAGCCATCCTTCAGCAGTGCATTTGTATCCTTAAGCTTTTGAGGAGTGAATGGAAAGAGAGGTTGTTGGGATTCCACTGAGGACGTTGAAGTGCTATGCATCTCCCATACCACATCTCAGGTCCTCATTTTCCTTATCTGTAAAGTGGGGGCGTTACTAGGAAAGAAAAATAAGAGCCGGGAACTCGAAGCTTTCCTGGGGCTCCATATAAAGCGCTGGCGTTTCCGGGACGGCTGGCGGCATCTGGCTGCCCCAAGGGCCTCAAGATACGGTAATCCCAAACGGTACTGGGGTCATTGTTTACAGTTATAAAACACATTCTGTCCTGAGCTCCATCCCCAAGGACTTGTGCGCGTGGTGAGCCGAGTGGCCAGACTCCTCGCATTTCTGCAGCTGCCCTCCCAGCAGAATGTGCAGCTCTGCAGGCTCAAGAGAACGGGGTGTGGTGCAGGCGTACACGCACGCACCAGCCTTGGGTGCCTGGCCCTCCCCCTACTCCCCAGCCCCCCCCCCCATCCCTGCGTCCTGGCCTGCCTGGGTGTTTACCGCCTCTCTCAGCAGGACTGAGTAAAGGCAGCCCTTTGACGCAAAACGGATCAGCCCTTCCCCAGCAGCAGCAGCAAACCCCAGAAAACTGGAGGTGGGGACGGGGGCAGGGCATAGAAAAAAATCGTGACACTTTCCCACTCGCCTCGCCCTGTGTTCTGCGGGTCCTCGACCGCCCTAGTGAAATAAATCTTGGAGGGTTGGGGGTGAGCAACTGGGAACGTGGCCAGGGTGCGCAGGGACCTCCCCGAGGAACCCCCTGTCACAGCAGCAGGAACAGACGCACTTTTGGTTTTCCTTCGAGCCGCCCGGGCTGTCCGGCCCTCCCCCAGCCCGCATTCAATAATCGTGAGCTTCTGGGTCTCTCCTACACAGTCCTTCCAGTAACGCGGGGCGGGGGCGGGGGCGGGGGCGGGGGGCGGGAAGGGGAGCAGGAGCTTCCTCCAAGGCCTCCGCCATCCCGGGCGCGCCCAGCAACTAGCAGGCGCCTCCGGGAGCGCGCCTTCGGGCCAGCGCAACCTCGCGCCCTCGCCCGCCCCCGCCCGGACCCGCTTCCCAGGTCCTTTCCTTTCTTGTGGCTTCCCGTAAAGCCAGCAGCCCCCAGACGTCTGCAGAGCATCACGGAATCTGTGCTGATGCAAGTCGCCGGCCTCCCTTTGGTGCGCCCCGGCCCGCCTGAGAGCGCTTTGATCCCTGCCTGGCCCTGCTCCGGAACGTGAGCTGGTTTCCCGTGCCTCCCTGGAGAGGAGACCTAAGTTCCACAGCCTAGGCCACCTTTCAGTCCTGTGGCACCAGAGGCAGAGCTGCCCGAACAGTGGTCTCCCTTGATTTAGTGTATGCTTGAATTTTGACCTATCTAAACCCAGTTCAGCGGCGCCTACGTGCCCTGGGGGCACGCGGTTAAGAAGGGGCCGGAGTAAGATGCTCAGAACGGGGATTAAACCCCAGTGTCTCAAATCAAAAGGAAAACATACTGTCGCTTGTAATCCCCACAACAAACATCTGAGATGTCTCTCATTCCCAGGTGTCAGTTCAAGAAAGCAAGACCAAGTAACTTGTCTTGGGGAACTAACTGGTCAGTGTTTAATAACGAGTTGAAAGTAAAACCGCCTCTGACTGAGTCTGCCTACCCCCCTCCCTGGCATTACCTGCCTCCTACCGGAATGTCTTTCTGGCTTTCTAAGCACAGATTTCATTTGTTCGTGGCTTTAACTGACACTTAAAAGTGCCCCTTCTTTCTCTTCTGAGTGAGGGAAGGGAAGAGAGATGCTGCTGTGGAGAAATAAAAAGGTAGTCTGAGCTAATTCTTCATCGCCTCTCTAAGTGTCTGGACCCTACTGTTTCCTTGTTATCCCATGCAGCCCAGGTTGCCCTTGAGAGAGGACTTGGATCTTAGAATGATTGTCCCCTCACTGACCCACCCATCAGAGGACAGAGCATTTCGTGAAGACCTTTCTTTTTTTTTTTTTTTTCTTTTCTTTCTTGTTTTTGTTTTTGTTTTTTGAGACAGGGTTTCTCTGTATAGCCCTGGCTGTCCTGGAACTCACTTTGTAGACCAGGCTGGCCTCGAACTCAGAAATCCACCTGCCTCTGCTTCTGAGAACCACGCTGGGTCTTCTGGAAAAGTAGCCAGTGCTCTTAACCACTGAGCCACCTCTCCAGCCCAAGGGCAGCTCACAGCTATCTGTAACTCCAGTGCCACAGGATCCAACATCCTCTTCTGCTCTCTCCTCCTCTGGGGCACTGTAAACATGTGGTGAGCACACAGAGATGAGGCAAAATTCCCATCCTCATGAAATCGTAAGTAAAATGTTCATCTGGGTGGACATTAGAGGTGCCTGTGTGCACAGAACAACCCTTCTGGGTGCGGAATTTTATACACTCTGCTGAGTTGCATTACCCTCAATAAAATCAAACGAATAACTAAGCTGTTGGTAGCCTCAACCCACATATAGAGATAGCCCTACACCCAGTAACAATGCTTTGGTCAACAACTTCCTGAGGACATCACGACCATCTGACACTGGGTCAGAACACTCTGCAATGTTCACACAGTGACAAAGGTGCCTAATAACACATCTCCTAGAAAGTGTAGTATGTGACTACAAATTAAAATTTTGGGAATTGTGTACAAATAATACCCTTCTGCCCTCACCCCCCCCCCACATCCCTACCACAGGCCCTGCTCCGCATTCAGGAAAGAGAACCTTCCTGCCACGTGTGTGTATGTGTGTGTGTGTGTGTGTGTGTGTGTGTGTGTGTGTGTGCTAAAGCTCGATACATTCCAGAGATGGTGACAGATGCAGTGCTATCGTTCTGAAATATCACTGAGTCAGAACAGAAGTCACCCCTGGTAGGAATGTTTGTCAAGTCCCAAAGAGGAAAAGACCAACTTCCCCACCCCTTCTTCTAGTCTCAGAGCCATTCAAGGATTATAGATAAAGGATGTGCTTGCCTCTCAGCTTTCCAGCTCTGCCAAATCGTTAGTCAGGGAAATGCCCACAAACAAGCCCACAGGCCTGTATGGTGGAGGTAATCCCTCTGTCCCTTCTCACAGGTGTCTCTCATTTGTGTCAGGTTGACAAAAAACTAACCAACAACTAATTTTCTAGATACAGAAACTGAGGTTCAGGGGGCACGTAGATGGCTCAGCAGGTAATGATCTTCCCTTGCCACCCAGCCTGACACCCTGTTTGATCTCAGGGAACCATGTGGTAGGAGAGAGGCAACTTCAGCAGGTTGCCCTCTGACCTCCACACATGTGAACTGTGGCGCCCACACACATACGCACAAACATGTTAAATAAATAAATATAGCTGAGGTTCAGGTAAAGCAAGCCACAGATTCAAGGTCACTTCGTGGGAAGACAAGAGTCACTCAGAGGAACACTCGGAGCCTCCATAGCCGATGCCAGGACTCCACCCAGCTGTCTTGAGCCTGTTTTGTTTGCCTGGCCCACCATCCCTCTCCTTCCTGTGGTGACTCCCTTGATCTTCCTTCAGCTGTAGAGTGAACGCATGTGCACATGATGCAGGTCTGGCTGACAGAATGCCCCAGGCTGCAGCTACTGAGTGAGAGCTACAGGGATGACTTAAGACCCAAGATTGCTGTGTGACAGTTAGACCTGAGACTTTGGCTAAGCTCCCTCTAAAATTAGCACTCTTTTTTTTCTACTTCTCTGGGAGAGGCTACTAGGGGTAAAGCCAACTCAGAGGGAGGCAGTGCTGAGGGGTAGAGCAGCGCTCTGCTAACAGGACTTGGTCACCTGCCAGTGTGTCCCTGAATTTGTAAGCTCTTTGACAAGACTCTTCCTTTTCTGCTCAAATCATTTTGAGGGGAGTACCACTTGCAACTAAAAGGGCCCTGGATGCTTCACTGTCAACATACAAGGAGCACCCACTGAGAGCACTCACTGGGGGCATTTACTGAGAGCACCTACTTCTTGTCAGACATTTCTAGAAGAACAGATAGGTAAGATAGTCTCATTCTTTGGAGAATTTGGCACATGACTTCGAAACAGTCTCAGCTTTAAAAGGAAGCCAGCTAAAGCAACACCACAGGGTGTTCTCTGGTTACTGCAGAAGATTGGAGTATATCCACCTGTGTAGCTGTGAACTTGGGCTCAGCAATCAGATAGGATACAGATAAAGGTTGGGGAAGTTATAGGACAGACAGCATTTGGAAGGGTCTGGGTCCAGGGAAGCCTGGGTCTGTGGGGTGAGAACGAACTGATGGATTGACAGATGGATACCAGAAGAGTGGTCTCACATTTATAGTCTGGAGTAGGTGAAGAATGGAGGTCCTGAGGTGTCTCCAGGAATCTTCTAGAACAGCCAGGCTTGGTTGGAATGATTTTGTTGGCAAGGTTAGGCTAGAATGAGTGTTGTCCTGAAAACCATTGGAAGTTTGGGGCAAGTGTTTAAAAGGGGTCTGAGGTGGCACTGTAGACTCTGAAAGTGCCATTAAGAAGCCAAATGGGTGTCTAAGTCAGTTGTCCTTTGGCAGGCTGATGAGTGCCCTACCAGCCCTGCCAGCCATGGGACTCTGCCATGGAATACTAGCCCAGGAGGTTTGGACTAAAAAGGAAGGCAAGGTTAGTAGCCTCCTCAGGAAGTGGCCAACTCAGGGGGGGGGGGGGGGGGGGGGGGGGGGGGGGGGGGGGGGGGGGGGGAGGGGAGGGGGGGGGGGGGGGGGGGGGGGGGGGGGGAGGGGATGGAAGGCAGGAGAGCTGCTAAGCTGTGATAGTAGGGCCTGAATCTCCTTTCCAAGTACACAACTGAGAAAATGTCAGCACAGACTGGAAATTAGATGCTGCTCAGAATTACTGTTTCATCGGACGAGTTGATAACATTAACTGTCTTATATAAATATTATTTGGAGAGATATACTGAAGAGCATGGGTGACAGGCATAAGACTTGAGGGGGTTTCTATGATGAGGGATTGAATGGAGTCTCATGCATGTTAAGCACTGAGCCACACTCCTGGTCCCTGCTTGTTATGAGTTTGCTTTAAAATATTTCGGCTGAAAGGAGAGGAAAATATTTCTATACATTCCTCTACATGTGTATATTATGTATGCATATGTTTTATCCTATACATAGATCTGTAGCTAATTAACAAATAGAACATTGAGCAAAAGATTCCAGACACAATATATTACATATCCCTCCGTCCCATAAATTCTGTTCTAAAGGCAAAGTGGATCTGTGATCTAGATGTCAGAAGGAAGAATGTGATCGGCCTTGTGGAAGCAGGGTGAGGTCAAAATGAAGAAGCCTGAGGGAGGCTGGCGAGGGTCCATCTGCCTCTTGACTGGGTAAGGTGTGAAACATGTCACTATGCAGGGGACTCAAGTACCTTATGTATAGTTTATGCTTCAGTAAACATACCCCAAAACTACCCCACAGAGGTGGAGGCAGGCTGAAGCAGTCAGGGACCCTCCATGTCCAGTATATGGAGAAGACACAACAGGAGTCTGCAGGAAGCCTACGTTTTCTAAACAATTCTGAGAAGTATCTTTCCTGGACCAAGGGACACATATAATGGGCCATGGTCCGACCCTGAAGCATCTAGCTTCAAGCCAATCACCCTCACAGCAGGACAGACACAGGGCAAGAGCCTGGAGCACAGATGAAAGGAAAGTGGCCTCTGAGTCGAAGTTCACTGGCCTGTCCAACTGTCTGGGGTAGCTTCAGATTCCAAGTGTGACCTCCTTAGACTCAGCCAACCAGCTCAAGTGTGCCACCCCAGGAGTGAGCAGTGCCCGAGTCCCTGAAGTGGTGTGGGCCAGCTGCTGAGGGTCACTGCCTCACCAGGAACCTGGGGAACAAGACTGTGCTATCTCCACCAATGTGATTTCCTGTTAGGGACACATGAGCTCTTGAAAGAGAAGGGGAGAGCCCTGGAAAGAATGAAGCAAAGGTGGAAGAGGGGAAGGACCCGGCTCCATGGGCTCTGCTTTTGGCATAGCTGTGATGTTTTTAGAGACAGCCTTAGGCTAGTGGGCTCAGCCTAGGGTGTGCTTTCCACTCTGCTAGCTGCCTGCTGTATAACTTGATGGTTATTCCACTGTTGTACACCCAACCCACTCACTTGCAAAGTGTTTGTGTGTGTGTGTGTGTGTGTGATGTGTTTGTGTGTGTTGCATGTGTGTGTCTGTGTGTGATGTGTTTGTGTGTGTGGTATGTTTGTATATGTGTGTGGTGTGTCTGTACAAGTGTGGGCTGTGTGTGTCTGATGTGTTTGTGTGTGTGTTTGTGTATGAAGTATATATGTACCAGTGGGGTGTGTGTGTTTGTGTGTGTGTGTGTGTGTGTGTGTGTATGGTGTGTGTAAGGGTGCTGATTCCATGTCTGCCAAAGAAGCTAAAAAAGGCTAGTGATTTAGATCAAAGAGCTGAGTGTTAGAATGCTGGTGTACTACCTTACAGCAGAGTGAGTCTGGCAGTTCCATGACTTCTCCACAACTCACTCTTCTCCCTGGGGCTGTGTGGTGATAGTAGTATCAAGTCCTTAGACCAGAGTGGCAAAATGGTCAGCAACTAAATGTACTTAGCACCAAACCTGATGACCAAGTGGGTGGGAGAGAACCGGCTTCCACAGGTTATCTGTCCCCTGACATCTATTTGAGTGTATACACACACACACACACACACACACACACACACACACACACACAATAAACAAACATAAATAGCATGTAATAAAGGATCTTTGATCCACTATGACACTTATGCATGCATATATTTGTTGAAATTATCATCCTCCATTTATTTATAACCCAACATAATACCCAAAGGGTCTCTGTAGCTGTGGGGAAGACATGCAAAGTAGCCTGGGAAGAACTTGGCATGACAGATGGATATTCACAGTACTGCACTCTGCTTCCTGCTTCTCACAATGTTCTGGGAACTCAAATGGGAAACAGTTTCTAAAGATGGCGAAAAATAGGGAAATTCCATCCATAGGACATCTAGAGGAGGTGCGGGGAAACAGGAAATTGGAGGCTGGAAGAGGCACCCAGTAGCCTCCCAAGAAAGTTGGGTTCGTGGACCTCTGAATCTTCTATTGCCCAGGGGGCACTGGGAGAATGGGCGTGTCTAGGAGGAGCAGGGTCAGAGCTAGAAGGACCCCAAGTGCTCATTACAGCAACCCCTCAACATTATTAGACACTTGTAAGAATTGAAGGCCAGTGGTGGGCTTACTTCCTGTCACCTAGAGTGGCAGAGGCAGGGCTGCAGCAGTCTTGACACCAAGTGAAGGACCCTATTTCCAAGTACAGGGTCCTTGTACATTTTCCTCACTTTGGCTGGGACTCCTGGAAGCAGATAGACAGAATGGTTGGACTGCCTTCCTCTACATGTGCCTGGGGCCCCAGCCCCCACTGATGTTCCAAGGGGCTCCTGAACAGCGCTTTCAGCCAAAGAGTATAACACAGGCAAGAGCAAACACAGAACCTTATTGTTCGGGTCAGTGATTACTGCACTGGGTGGGGCATTTATTTATTATCACATTTATTTCTTTTCATTAACAGAAAGCAAACATTCCCCACCCCAGGAGCTGGAAGGCTACCACCTGTACCAGAGGATAGATGATCATGTCTCTCCAGAGCAATGGAGGGTAGATTCATCCTTCTCTTTCCTCAGATCCAGGTCAGCTGAACTAGGGAGAGCTCCCACACCACCAGATGCAGAGGTGAAAACTAACAATGAAAGCTATGGCATGGCCCTTGGGCCAAATAGTGTGCCATGTTCTATGTCACTGGCAGCCAAATTCTATAAAATGTTAGAGGTGGTAAGAATTAAATGATCGGCGTGTGGGGGCTGCTAACACAGTGCCCGATAGACAGATAAAGCCACAGCCGTAAAGTAGAAGCAAAGTGAACTTGCTTTGGCAGAGATTACATGGGTGCTCCAGAATCGCTCTGAGGATAAACAGAGCAGAGGGTAAGAGCCTAGGTGTTCCAGATGTAATCTCACTTAGAGCTCTCTGTACATGGGGCCAGAGGGGACGACTTGATGAGTTTTTAGGATCACTCTGCTTCCCAGCTCGCATATCAAGCCCCCAACCCCAGCTAGCCGGCATGCCTGAGTCAGGCTCTCTCTCTCAGCACAAGTCCTTCTCTTCTCTCTCCTCACTCCCACTTCCTTTCCTTTTCTTCCCCATTCCATTTCATAAGGTCCAGCTTCTGATAGTTATCCATAGTTTTTTGTTCCCAGAAAAACAACAACAACAACAACAACAACAACAACAACAACAACAAAGCAGAATGTAGATGAGGTCCTTCACTGTAGCCTTATAATGAGTCCAGGGAGCTTAGGCCCTAGACAGTTGTGTGTGTGTGGGGGGGGGGGTTGTGGGGGTGTGCAGAGGTTGGCAGTGCTAGGCAGGCATCGCTGAGTCTAAGGTGGGCTGGTGGGCTGGGGACAGGAGGACCAGGAGGGAGGAGTTCCTTTCTCCCTTTCTTCTCTGTGGGATTTCAGAAGCAGGAAGGTATTGAGAGGCCTCAGCCACCTGAGGAGGTTGTGGTTCAGCCCTCTCTGATGGCCTCTGTAAGATGCTGAGCCATGGTGCTGGGGAGCGGGGAGAGAGACTGTGAACTATAGAATCTGACTGGGAAAGCTGGAAAAGGCCTCTGGGAGTCTCTCAGGTTGGCATTTCCCACCGTGCTGAGGAAGTCTTGCCTGGTGCTAAAGGAAGATGGTAGCTGATAAAAGAACTCTGAGTTTTTCTTTTGTTTTGTTTTCTACTAAGTTTGCAAAATACTGTGTGAACACAGTTTCTTCACTCAAGACTTCCCAGAGTCTTAAAGATTCCAGAGACGTTTGCCAACCTCTGGGATGTGTGACTCAAAACATCTCATGAAATAGTGACTCAGCTGTCTCCCCGGTGTTATGGACACTGAGGCATGGGATCCTAGGGGCAGCCACTAGCGTGTCCAAGGTTGGTGCTCTTTCCCTAACATCAAACTAATTTAAAACAACAATAACAGACAAAGACTGTGTGTACAGCAAGATGCCCCAACATTTAAAGGTGCCTGCCACCAAAATGGACAGTCTGAGTTCCAGCTTTAAGAGCTATATGGCAGAAGGAAAGAGCCCACTCCTGAAAGTTGAACTCTGACTTTCACAGGTGTGTGTGTGTGTGTGCATAGGGGAAACACACACACACACACACACACACACACACAAACCTAAGTCTAATGGGAACAGTGTGTGTGCCTGTAATCCCAACACCTGCAAGACCAGGATAAGAGCATTGAGAGTCTGAGGACAGCTTGAGTTATACGCAAGACCATAAAAAAGATGAAACTATCTCATCATCTTTCTGATTTTGTTTTACTCGTTGTGATTGGGGCAAAGGATGTGGAAACTGAGCACTGATTTACTAATATATAGATGTTCTAAAGGCCAGGAGTTCCCATTGGGTAGAATTAGTTCAATTCCTCTCAAGTAAGAATTTCAATCAAACCTGTTTGAATGTGAATGTAGCCAGTTGTTAGGGTAGCAAGCTTGCCTTCCTTAGAGGGTTCCAATCATAGTTGACCAATCACTGACTGATGGGACAGGTCAAAGGGAGTTCTCATCAAAGTCCCCAGAACTGGTGACTCCATTATAGCAAAATGAATGTCTGTAGACGTAATGATATAAAAGGCTCTTGTAATGAGTGCTTGTCTGAATGGACCCTGAATTCAAGGATGGGTGTTCCTTTAAGACAGAGAGCAGTTACACATGCAGAGACCTAAGCAGGTTGGAAATGGGAACAGATGTAGCCTCTTGCTAAAGGATGCCAGCAACAACCCCGGGAGCTTAAGAAGCAAGGAAAAGACACTCTGTGTTCTGAAGATCTAAAGATCAAAACTAGGACAAAGGTGGCCCCCAGAGCAGTGAAAGACATTTCTGTGGTTTTGGTTAAGTGGTGCCATTGAGCAGAGATGTATAATGTGCAGAAGAGAGGCTGCAGATCTGACGTCTGGGGTCTTTCCCCACATGCACACGCTGCCAGGGCCCCTGAGGATGTTGGCAATATGGTGATGTGGTAATGAGAAAGCTATAAGATTTCCTATCTGTCCCTGGAAGAGGAAGCTATGACTGAGTGCTACACACAGGACAGGAAGAGCAAGCTGGTCACTTTCAAAGTTAGTCTCTTAAAGGACTTACAGGCCAATTCTGTAGGGTATGGAACTATCTTCACTAAAAGGCGTGCCAGGCAGGTGGCCTTTTGCACTGTGTTAGGAACTAGGCCGGGACAGCAGCCCCCTCTTAGTTGACACTAAGGGGGTTGCTGAATCCCACACCATGGCTGGGACTACAGTTTGTCCTGGGACTTTGCCTCAGTGACAGAAATCAGCCCAGTGATAACTTCCCTACCAAACACACACACACACACACACACACACACACACACACACACACACACACACAGTACAACTAGCCCATCCCCATGCGTGCACTTTTACACACACGTAGGAGTTCTGTCGCAACTGCCTCTCTGCCCAGAGACAAGCAATGACATGTCTGCCTGCCCGTCTCTTCTTGCCTTTAGTCCCTGGCAAATTAAGACCAAACCCAAGTTGCAGGGTGAAGGAGGATCAATTACCAGGCAGAGGAGGAGGCTGAGGTCTGAGTGTCTCAGCCGCAGCTTGGAGAGACCTGGGGACAGGAGAGAGAGGCTGAAGCCATCAGATTTCTCAAAGCTATGGATGACCCAAATGTCTGCAACTGTGGGCACATCAGGTCTTGTAACTTTGTCTCTAAAGCCAGGAGCCTGGCTGGGCGTTCCCTTCCTGGGGGGCGGGGGGGAGGTGCACAGAATGAGCTTTGCCCACCTGAAAGATGGATGCCCTGGGCAGGAGTCCCAACCTGGGCACACCTGTGTGTGCAGTCTGACTGGCTCATCCAACGCTGAGAGTTCTCCCACCTCCCCTCCCTCAGGGTGGGGAGGGCTCCCCGCTGCTGCCCAGTGTCAGTCACAGACCCCTGCTTCTCTAGAAGCTACTTTAAGAGGTGACCCCTCTCAGCCTCTGGCTTCCCTCTTCTCACTCTCCAGAGTCCTCATGAACCCTAGTAACCTAGCTGAGAGGACCTAGCTGAGAGAGACAGGTAGTCCGGCACCCCTCCCCCCACACCCCGTGTTCGTAGGTCAGAACTGTTTTGTAACTCGGCTTGCTTGTGTTCAGGGATGTTTGCTTGTAAGGTTTTTTTTTGCTCAGCTGGGCAGGGTTGGGTTGAAGCCCCCCTGTCCTCAGCTGCCTTCTCCCCCCTCCCTGCACCACCCTAATTTCAGGCTCAACTGTGCGTGTTTAGGGCTTAATTAAACTCCTGTCTTGCTTTCAGCAGAGACACTTTCCGCCCCAGGGAGTTGCTACCGTGCTTTGTGGGGAGGGCAGGTCTGAGCAGGCTCTCCAGAGATGATCTGCTGTGAGAGGGAAGGAACATGCCTTCTGGAAGCTGCCGGGCTCGGCAAGGCAGAGGGGCCTTGGACTCCTCAGTGAGGGCTCCTAAGCACCCAGGAGCCTCCCCGCCTCTGTCTCCTCCACCGTCCCTGCTTGTCCCCGCTCAATTATTCCAGGTCGGGCTGCCCAGGTCACCCTGTTCTCCCGTGCCCTGCCCCGCCCTGTCCTTGCCTGCCCAGCCAGCCAACAAGCGCCTTCAGCCCCACCCACCCTCTGCCGGCCACACCCTGACCTCAACGGCCTACATCCTAAGGCAACAGGCTCCCACCCCCAAGGAACTTTGGACACCTCCCTTGAGCCCTCAAGAGGGTGTAAAGAGCCCAGCAAGGAGGCATTGCAATCCAACCTGAGGATGGATTCCTCAGCCCAGAACTCTCTCTCTAGAAAACATTGGAAGTGGGGGATGCTTGGTTTGGAAGCCTAGGTCAGCCCCTTAGAATCTGTTCACCCTTGAACCCATTGTCCCTACGCCCTAACCTCAGCTTCCTTTCCTGGATGTTGGAGTGTATACCTCTCTTGCAGTGTGAGGAGAGACTGAAGCACATAATGTTAGAAAGAAAACATTTTGCTAACTTTCCCAGAAGGCTACACAAATATTAAAATCTTGATCAAGGTTGAGCAAGCTGTAAGCAAAACTGCTCATGAATCTTTAAGCATTTTCCCTCCAAAAGATCCCCCCCTGCTACACACATCCCCCATGTCGGGTGCCCCACCTGTCTCTCCCACTGGCCAGGACAAGCTGAGCTCACCCTCTACACTCCCTTCCTTGGTTTCAAAGCCCCCATGGGAGTTGCTGTGTTGGCCTTTCCCCACAGCACCTTTTACTACCAGAGAAATAGAGGCACAGAGCAGCAAGGGCCTCCTCTAGACCTCACAGCCTGCTAACAAGGTAGCCAGGGCCTACAGCCAGGACTCATCCTGCCCAGTCTCCGAGATCCTGTCGCTGTCACTGTGACGGATCTGCTTTCTCACAGATTCTTTATGTTTGCAGGGGAGGAGGGGTACATGACCTACTGCAATATGGGACTCTACTTTAAGGGAACAGGACTTCCAAAGACCCCCATGTCAACCTCCTTAGAAAACTGGGCCCAGGACAGAGGCGGAGTCAATCAGGAAGACAGAGGGCAGGGGAAGGCGATGGTGGCACACTCACTCACCCCTCTTTCCTAGACAGGCCCACAGGCAGGACATGGGAAACTTCCCTCAAAGCCCATGCATACTGTCTGTCCTTAGATGACCCTATTGCTTCCAATAGTCTGAGAACTTCCCCATGAGATGACACAAACCCAGGACAAGCCTCTTCATCTTCCCAGGGGAAGACCAGGACATGCTGCCTCTGGGCACTTCAAAGACCTTCCTGACATGATCTCACTCAGCCTCACCTGCCTGATTGGGGTTGGGAGGGAGGCAGGAGCTGGGAAAGGGAGAGGTCATTGAAGAAGAGTGGCTTGTCCCCAAGTCCAACCATCAAGCAAACTGGTTTTCTTCTGTGTGCATCAGTTTCTTTATCTTTAGAATCATGGCTGATGATATCCCCTCCCATTGCCTGAATGGCTATGGCCATGAAGGCACAAGCTAGAGTCTCAGTCCCTAGCAGGCAAGCCTAAGTGGTAACATGTTCAACTAGCTGGGCCCCACATCTGTGAAATGAGACAATATGCTTATCTTCACAGGTGGGAACTAGACAGACAGACAGACAGACAGACAGACAGACAGACAGATCTATCAATCATCTCTCTTAGGGATCAGCACACACTAGGTACCCTATAACTGTTACTTCTTTCCTTAAACAGGCCAGCCACCCCCTTGTCCCTGGAGCCAGAATCTCCCTATGGCTCAGTGTGGCTCATACGACCCTCAGCAGGACCCTGGGGCTCCTTGCCCTGCATTTCCATGCTGAGCAGAAGTCATGTTGCCTGGGTCTTTCCCATGGGGCCGGGGGTTGTGAGTTCTAACCCCCATCAGATGCCAGCTTATTGTGTGGCCTCAAGCCAGCCTCCTGGCTTCCCTCAGTTTCCCCACCAGTAAAATGGGACTAATGACCATCAGCCTCCTGCATTTGGGTGTTGTGAGAATTAATTAAGGTTTGTAAAAGGCTTTGAGATCCATGGATGAAAGGACAGGGGGGTGGACAGAGTGTTATTATCCACTATTAGTACTGTTACCTTCTATCCGAGGATCTCAAAGCCTCATACAGACAGTAATTAGTACCTTGCAGGGGTGTTTTGAGGATGATTAGCTCCATTTCACATATGGGAAAACTAAGGCACGGAGAGAAGTTAAGTCAGAAGAGGGCAGGAGGACTAAGAGACATCCCAGTGTTCCTAGGATTTGCTCTGGCCCTGGCCCTTTCACCCCCACTCCTCGGGCTACACTCAAGCCATGTCCCTCTAACTGGTTGGTCACCTTGGTCCACAATTGCAGAACTGTGGAGAGACTCAGAGGGAGAGCCTTTCACCCAGACCTCTGATTCTTTTTCCCTCCTTGAGCTTTCTCCAGAGAGACCTCAACGTGGCCCATTTCTAAGCTGACTGGGAAGCAGGGTGGGAGCAGACCCTTCATTTTTTCATTCATCCTCATACTCCACAGGTCACCTTTCTATAGGATTATATCCAAGCCTGGGTGAACCACAGCCATCCTTGCTGTGGACACATCTCCATAGGAGATTGTCTGAGTCAAGGGAGAAACATAAGGATTGAGAAGAAAGGGGCAGGTCCCAGACTGTTGCCTGTACTGAAGGCTGTGTGCCGGAGCAAGTCACTGGTGTACTGGTCTATCTGCAAGTCACTGGTGTACTGGTCTACCTGCTCTGGCGAAGCCTATTCTGTCCTGGAGGCTATTGGGGGACGTCTGATCTTGTGTTTGGCTCTGTGGTGCTGTGCTGCATGGGTACTGATTGCTTTTGGGGAAAAAAAGCATTCCAAAGATAGTATTTTGAAGACAGGTTGTACTTATTTGCATAATGGAGTACAATCCTAGCTACATGAAGTAAATGTAGCGTCTTACTGTAGTCAGCTGCAAGGGTATTCAATAAGAGATCTGGGCTCAGAGCACAAGTCCCTATCAGACTTGGTTTGTTAGACCTCTCCTGACATTCCATTCTTAGCTACATCATTGGTTCTCAACCTGTGGGTAGAGACCCCTGTGGGTCACACATCAGATTCATTGCACATTATGATTCCTAACAGTAGCAAAATTACAGTTATGAAGTAGCAATGAAATAACGTTATGGTTGAAGGTCACCATAACATGAAGAACTTTATTAAAGGGTTGCAGCGTTAGGAAGGTCAAGAACCAGCTTACTGGATGGGAGTGTTGATGGTCAGTCAGTGACATTCTAGTGAGTTTAGTTAGCTGGATTTCAAAATAACAACAACAGCAACAACAACAACAACAACAACAACAACACACACACACACACACACATACACCAGGCTCCTGGTGTCTAGCGTTTGGCAGTTTTTCATGGTGTCCTTCAACCATGAGTGCTTTTGAGCTACTAATGTGCTATCAAATGGCTCATCAAAGTCCAGAAACTGGAAACTGGATGATGTTTTAAGGTAGCTCCTGAACACTATTATCTCTTGAGACCTGTTTTTCTGAGAAGAGAGGCAACCCACCAGAAAGTGACTTGGTCCCTGCACTGATATCTCTCAGGCACCATAAAAACAAAGTCTTTATTTCCGACAGTATCCCCACATAAATGGAGAAAAGTTGGATTGTGTTTTCTCCTTCTATTTTATACAGTTTTGTAATTTTCTTTTCTTGGAAATTTCTGTTTTCTTTTCTCTTTTTAACATTTCATTTTATATGTATGTTTCCCCCCCCCCCCATGTGTGTTTGTGTACCACATATATGCCTATGTCCTTGGAAGTCAAAAGAGGGTGTCAGGGCCCCTGGAACTGAACTTACAGATTGTGTGCTGCTATATGGGTGTTGGGGATGGAAGCCAGGTCCTCTGGAAGAGCAGCCAGTGCTCTTAACTGCTGAGTCATCTTTCCAGTCCCAGGGAAGTTTCTTTGAGAAGAGGAAAGCAACTTATTAAGAAAATGGGCCTTGGGTCTCTGCATTTTTCCATTTGTTGATGGATGAAGCCTCTCAGGAGACAGTTGTGTTAGGCTCCTGTCTTCAAGGATAGCAGAGTATCATTAATAGTGTCAGCGGTTGGCTCTCTCACTTGGGATGGGTCTCAAATTGGACCAGTCATTGGTTGACTGTTCCCTCAGTCTCTGCTCCATCTTTATCCTTGTACACCTTGTAAGCAGGACAAATTTTGGGTTGAAGGTTTTGTGGGTGGGTTAATGTCCCCCCTCCATCCTCTAGAAGTCCTGTTATAGAAGGTGGCCTCTGCAGCACTCCATTTTCCCCACTAGTAGCAATATCAGCTAAGGTCATTCCCATAGACTCCCTATAGCCTTCCCCATCCCAGGCCTCCAGGTAGTTTCAGAGATATACCCCAACACCCCAATTTCCTTTCTCACAGCCAACCATTGGGCAGAGCTTGGGGGAGTCTTGTGGAAGATTGGGGGAAGGATTGAACAAATCGGAGGGGTCAAAGACACCACAAGAAGACCTACTGATTCAACTAACCTGGGCCCATGGTGGCTCACAGAGACTGACCCACCAACCAAAGAACATTCATGGGCTGGGCATAGGCCCCCTGCACATGTGTAGCAGATGTGCAGCTTGACCTTCATGTGGGTCTCCTAACAACTGGAGCAGGGGCTGTCTCTGACTCTGTCACCTGCCATTGGATCCCCTTCCCCTAGCTGGACTGCCTGGTTAGGCCTCAGTGGGAGAGGAGGTGCCTAGTCCTTCTGGGACTAGATGTTCCAGGGTAGAATGGTACCTAAGGGGGCTTCCCCTGAGGAGAAGAGGAGGGGTTAATGGAGGGAGAGATTTGTAAGAGCAGGACTGGGAGGAGAGGAGGGAGGGGATGCGATTGGGATGCAAAGTGAATAAAATAAAATTATTGAGGAAAAAGAAAAGAAAATGGACTTAAGATGGGTATGCCCTGATTGAGGAATATAAGAAGTGTGTGTGCGTGTTTGAGAGAGAGAGAGAGAGAGAGAGAGAGAGAGAGAGAGAGAGAGAGAGGAGAGAAGAGAGAGAGAGAAAACAAGCTTTATTTTTTCTAAACTATTTGAGAATTTAGAATAACTTGGTAGACATGACACCCCATGACCCCTAAATCACTTTCTTAACCTCCCTAAAGCTGTGACCCTTTAACACAATTCCTCGTGCTGTGGTGACCCCCAACCATACAATTATTTTTGTTGCTACTTCATAGCTGCAATTTTGCTACCATTGTGAATCATAATGTGAATATCTGATATGCAGGATATCTGATATGTGACCCCTGTGAAAAGGTCGTTTGACCCCCAAAGGGGTTGCAACCCACAGGTTGAGAACTGCCAGCCTAACTGCTCCACTTCCTATTTTCTCCAAGCACCGCCCTCTCTTCATTACCTCAACTCAACACTCCAAATTAGGAAGTCAAAATCAATTTAATATCGTCATCCGATTGGAAGACCTCATGCAAATGCCTACAGCTTTCCCAGCAATGCCTCATTCTGGTTCAGGATCCACGTCAGAACTTCGAGCTACATTTGCTGTCAGGCCTCATTAGTTTCCTTTGATCTGAGACAGATCTCAGTCTCCCTAACACTTGTCATCCTGACAGACATCTTTACCTTTTGTCTTTCTGAGTCAGGGTCTCCTGCAACCCTGAAGAGTCTGAAATGTGCCACATCACCCCAGGATGACCTCATTCTTTCTGTGATCCTCCTGCCTCTGCCTCCCAAGTGCTGTAATTACAGGGATACATGCCTGGTGACAGAATTAAAAAGCACAGGACACCATTTTTGGTTCGATGTTCCCCAGCCTGTGTCCTCAGGTCTGCTCTCAGGCTGCTCACTCTTGGCAAGAATACTATGCAAAGACACTATGCTCCTTACAGGACGACAGAGCTCTTCCCAACAACAAGGCTCATCCTGCTGCTGGGTTGAGTTGGTGCCAGCCAGGTTCTCCATCACACATTTACCATATTTTGCTTTGCATTTGACAACTGTGTGGTGGGGAGACCCTATAAGAAAGCACCACTCTTCTGGCCCCATCACATCTCCACCGACTACCCTTAGCATGCTTTGAAGACTTCATCCTCTAACATCCAGCACTATGGGTACCAAATGAAGACCATCCACACCTATCATTCACTCTCCATCCATCCATCCATCCATCCATCCATCCATCCATCCATCCGAGTGTGCATGCATGCACACACATGCATACATACATACATAATGCATATGCTGACATCCAATTATAAGGAATGTGTAAATCCACAAATTCCTATTTTAATTGAAATGTTATAGTTTATTAGTACAACTATTTATGCTGATACCCAAATTGTCCTAGTTATAGGGTAGTTGGAACCCCATCAGACAGATCTGTGTCATTTTGATGTCAATTCTTTGAGCATTTCCTCATTGTCTGCTACCAAAAGTTCTCTCTCTCTCTCTCTCTCTCTCTCCCTCCCTCCCTCTTTTCCTTTCTTCTTTTCTCTCTCAAAGGCTGGCCTCAACTCACTATGCCAATTAAATCTAGTTTTGAACTCATGGCAATTCTCCTTCCCCAGCTTCCTGAGTGTTGGTATTGTAGATTTGACTTGCCATATCTGACACAAACAGATGTTTAATGTCTTCAGAGAATTTCCATGTTCCAGCCCTGGCATCTGACTTCTCCAAGGAACCCCAGTATCTTTTGTGGAAAATGGCACATATGAATTGTGGTCTGGACACCTGGGGTTTGTTTTTGCTGGGGGAGGGGGTCATTGTCTCTTGGCACCTGCCACTAGTTAAGTTCCAGAACACTGTTAAGTAGAAGTAGAAGACCCTGGCATCATCTTGTGCCTGACATGATCCTGGTATTTTAGCATCTCATAGGATGCTGTCTATCACTATGACATTGATTTTTTTTAATTCTGACAAAGAAGCATCCTACAATTTCAATCTTCTTACATCTGTGTGTGGCAGGTGTTGTGTGTGTGTACGACATATAGTGGACAGAGAAGGACATCGGGTGTCCTGCTTGCCCAGCTTTGTCTTATTCCCTTTGGATAGGGTTTCTTACTAAAAGTGGAGCCTGGCTGGCAGCCAGTGAGCCCCAGCAGTCTTCCTGTCTGGACTCCCACAGCTTTGGGGTTACAGGCATGTGGGCAACCACACCCAGCTTTTTACGTGGGTGCTGGGTTTGGAACTTAGGTCTTCAAGTTTGCCTAGTAGGTACTCTTTGCTCACTAAACCATCTCCCTAGCACTGTGTGTGTGTGTGTGTGTGTGTGTGTGTGTGTGTGTGTGTGTGTGCACATTTAAGTAAGAACTTTTATATATATTGGACTTTTGGGGTAATAATTATTTTGATACAAGGTCTTGCCTTAGCCCAGGCTAGCCTAGAGATCACAGTAATTCCCCTGCCTTAGCCTCCCAAGTGATGGAATTTGAACTTTATGTTAAAACATAAAACGAGGAAGTATTTCCTATGAGGAGTTGGGGCGAGGTGGATGCAGGAATATTGTAGTCTGAGGGGATTTTAAGAAAGGAACTCTCCAAGATGAGGTCAAAGTTACTACCAGGGGTACCACTTGCTGAAGGGAGAGACGATTTCAGTCCAGATGGTAGTGGCCACAGGATGCTGGATGTGTAGGCAACTGGGGTCAAAAGTCTCTGTAGCTGGAGAAAGAGAAGATGTCTGAGTTAATGCCAAAGCAAGAGGGTCATGATTGGAGGCCAGTGTGGAGTGACAGGGGCCAGTGCTCAGGATGGCTGGGATTCCTGAGAGAGGAAAGAACTGCTGACTCTAAGCCTGAGACCAGCTCACGATGTGAAGTACTTAGTCCTTGCATAGAACAAGCCCGGCACTAAACGGTGTTTTGTTATTATTTGTCGGAAGCAATTAAATGTTCCTCCAGCAGAGCAAAAAGGCAGTTCTAGGCAGTAATTGCTTCGTTCTGCACATGGTTAGAACCTATTATCTTTTCTCCTTTCTTCCCTCCCCTTTTCTCCTTTCCAGGTCATTTGAATCAGCCTTGGAGGTAGCCAGATCCTGCCTGATATCTCAGTGGCTTACCCATCAGCTGCCTGGCCTTGGGCAAACCTAGAACTCATTGCCTAAGCAATGGGTTAGTAATAAAACAATCATGCCAATCCCCACCAGTGCCCGGAGTCTAGGACCACTGAACGCCATAGGCTTGGTCACTGCTCACAGGCTGAATGGATCCAAGGGGCAGAACGGGGCAGAAAGTTGACCCAGCTGGGCACTGGATCCTCACGGCCAAAACAGGAACAGGCAAGAGAGGTGCTGGGAGCACGCTTTCCCACTCATCCTAGCAGGACCAGGGACACAGCCCAGACACTGGAGTTCAGAGACAGAGGTAAGCAGAAAGCTGAGGCCCATGTCTGTGGTTAAGTGGGCAGTCTAGGCAGTTCCTCATTTAAACCGGGAACCAAGCAACCGGCCACTGCCACGGGCCTCATCCAACCCATTTCCGGCCATGGTCTTACTTGCAAAGGCCCCTGGTCACTGGCCTTTTTCAGGGTCTCGGCAGAGACTCCCCCATTTGGGAGTAGGGCCATCATTCCTCAAGGCACAGTGCTTGTGTTGGATGCTTATCCTAAAAACACCCCATCATTGAACGAGGGAGGGGCAGAGAGGGGAGCAAGAAGGGTGGGGCTGCCCACAGCAGAGGGGTTTGCCAGGCAGAGCTGCCCTTCTAGGACTCTGGAGGACAAGTAATACTGACAGTGATAATGCCATTCTCTCAGCATTCACGGTACAGCCAAGGAAACAGAAGTTCTGAGTGTTTAGCCTTCCTTTACCCGTAAGGATGGTGGCCAGAGTCAGAACAGGATTGGAACCCAGGTCTCTGGAGCCCAGCACGGTTTTTGCTCAACATTCCTCCCATACAATCCACAATCAGTGAACCCTGTACCCCCTAGGTGCTGGGGTGAGGCCAGGGAGAGTCAGAGATTGTATATAAATGTAAGAAGAATTGCATTTGGGAGATGCAGACTAGACCCAGGAACGCTTGCCCATTAACTATTGGGAGCATCGCGCAGTTCCCTTTAGGCACTTTAGAGTGCCTGGTAGAACAAAGGCACACTGGTAAGAAAATGAATCAATCCGAAAATGGAGGTATGAGGTGTGGCCACATGCTTCCTCACTCTCTCAGTCCCCAAAGTTCTAGGCAAACCCAGTGTGGAGCACCACACCAGGCAGAGGCAAGCAGGATCCTCCCCCAGGGGATCTATCTGCTGGGTTCTGGAGCTGAGAGAAGGAGGTGTTAAATTCTAAGCATCCTTTAAGCCTCTAGGTGTTACACCTGTCTTTCCCCTTCTGGGCCAGCTCATTACCTAGGCATGTCATCTGTCTCTCCTCTGTCCCCTTGGAGGGGGGGGCTGGGATGGGGAGGACAGATGCACAGATGCATGGAGGTTAAGATGCTCTGCCCGCCCCGCCCTGAGTTTGCCGCATTGTTGGGGGAGTTCTCACTCACTCACTCTCCCCCTTTCAGAGCAAGAGAGCCCCAGGCCTTGCCCTGCCTCCCTGCTAAGCTGCCTTCCCATCCTTTTTCTGTTATCAGATAGGCCTCTGGCTTCCACACACTGCTCTTCCTTAAGTCCTTCTCTGCAATCCAGCCCTTCCATAGACTTCCAAAGCGGAAAGGCCTCCATGGAAGCCACTCGCTTAACCAGCAGACAGAGAGTGACTCCTCGTCCCTTAGGAAGGGCAGGATATGCCTGAGGTAAGAAAGCTGGGCGTGGTGGCGCACGCCTTTAATCCCAGCACTTGGGAGGCAGAGGCAGGCGGATTTCTGAGTTTGAGGCCAGCCTGGTCTACAAAGTGAGTTCCAGGACAGCCAGGGTTACACAGAGAAACCCTGTCTTGAAAAAAAAAAAAGAAAAAAAGAAAGCCAGTGCTGTATGACCATTTAGAAACCAGATATGCTAAAATAGCTCCTGAGGGGCCTCTGCATGAACTCAGAGAACAAGGCAATTTTAGGGAAAACAATTAATAGAAAAACAGATCAGTTGACCTGGGCTGGATCACCATGAAAATTACCTTTGTAACTGCCTCATCTTGGGGACTCAAATTTTCACTGTCAGTAATGGAAGAAGGACCACGTGGCCTCAGAGACAGGCCGACTTTATCTATGCCTGGTCACCCTCCTAGTCCCTGTGTCTCTGGCAGCCTTTGCCTCTGGAACTCTCTCTTGGGGGAAGCCCTGTGTGGGAAGCCAGATGCCCCTTTGAGAGAAGAACCTGGCTTCATTTGGGCTTTGCATTGTGCCCAGAGAAGGCCAACACTGTGGGGGTAGGGGTGGGGGTGGGGGTGGGGGTGAGGAGTACGTCCCACTTCCTGGCTCAACCACCTACTGTTGTTTGAACAGCCAACTTCCTTTCTCTGGGCCTTGGTTCTCACCTGATAAGGCGGATAGGTCCGGCTTTGAGAAGGGCCAGGTCAGCTGCTGTCCTGGCCAGGGTTAGTGAAGCACATGTGTAAGTCCGAAGTGTGTGGTGTGTATACAAGAGGTCTTTATTGGAGCTTGAGATGTGTGGATACCAGGCCTAGAGGAAGAACTGCCCTGGGAATCAAAGCTCTCAAAACAGGAAAAGTGAAGGATTAGCTAACTGGAAGCCTCAACCCTATGTACCAAAGGACCATGTAACAGGATGACAAATGGCGGAGCCCTTATGAAGAGAAGTAACTAAAATGGCCACAGACAGCACTCTGCTTGCCTGCTAGCTCATTCAGCCAACAAGAATCCTCCTCAGAGCGCTCCTCCAGCAAGGCCCACACCAGATCACACCTCACATGACTACCTCCTGTCCAGCCCCACTGGGTGTGTGTCTGTCTGCTCTGACTCGATCCCCATCCACAGATAGGGCATTGCAGCTGAAAGGCTCTTTTGACTATGACCACTAGGCCACCGGACTTTGCCATCATCCACTCTGGATTTTGAATGAATGGTGAATGTTTTCCCTACTATGGGTTTATATATGTGTTTAGTGTAGAGTCCAGGCTCAAGGGCTGATGGCTGTGAGCCCAGAAAGGCACAGCAATCAGGGTGTACCAACAGTAAGACCAGATAGAGTGATTCTAGCTGCATAATTCCCCCTGTCTCTGCCAACAGAAGTTTATCCTCAGCCTCTCCTCCTGAGCATCTTCTCTCCGAGGAACCCAGGCTGTGATGGGGCTGCTGCTCTGGAGAATCAATAATGAAAGCTGCCATTTAGAGATGCTCTTTACCAACCAGGGTCTGACTGATACATTTTATATCCATTTCACAGAGATAGCCTCTCTCAGTAGAATGGTGCAAGCCACATAAGGAAATGTAGACTTAACTATTCTAGGTGATTGAAGAGGTGAGCAGAGCCCTTGCTTAGGCTGCCAGGGAATCCAATGAGAGCATTGGGAGCCCAGGTCTCCCACAGGCCTTGTATGCTGCTTCCTTCTGGAGGCTCTAAGACTTCACACATCCTGCTTCTCTACTAGCTTCGGGCTTGGGTTAGCAATTTCTAAGTGCCTGACTGGCATGTGTCTCAACTGATCCCTGTTCTGTCACTATAGCGTGGTCTCCCTTGTCTTTCTGTCTAAAATTCTCTCTTATAAAGTCTTCATGCATTCATCTAGAGCCTTGTCCATTTTAGCGTCATGTAACTTACCCATCTGGTTCCCAAACTCATCTGTTTTCCCAGCAAGTGCCGAACCTGGAGCCTGAGAGGCCTAAGCCCTTTGGTTTGAAGTATGGGGTTCTCTTGAGGGAAGGTGAGAATGGGGCCACCCTGCAAGGCTCAGGAGTCTGCTCTTTCTCATGGCCATGAGTGTCAGTACACTCTCAGCCAGGGGAGACTTGACTGTTTATATCTATCTAGAAAACACTGTCACAGTGTCCTTCAGGAAACAGCTGAAGAATAAGTATGCAGGGCCAAAGGGCCAGAGCCATGGGTGGGGAGAAAGTTAATGTAGTCAACTAAGACTTGATGGGGCAGAGAAGCTAGAGGGGACTGGACACTCTCAGCCACCAGCCGAGATCAAGCTCTAAACCAAGTGGAAATGTATCTTGTCCCAGTGGCCACCACAGGAATGGTGGCTCTCTAAGATGGGCCCAAGGAGCAGCTGGGACTTCCCTCAACATGCATGTCTCAGCGCAGTGGTTCTCAACCTGTGGGTCTTGACCCCTCTGGTGTTAGCATATCAGATATTTACATTACAATTCATAACGGTAGCAAGATTATAGCTATGAAGTAGCAACAAAACAATTTTATGGTGGGGGGATCACCACACTATGAGGAACTGTATTAAAGGGTCACAGCATCAGGAAGGTTGAGAACCACTGCTTACACTGTCCCTCAAAAACACCTTCTGGCAGTGGCGGTGTACACCTTTAGTCCTAGCACTTGGGAGGCAGAGGAAGGTGGATTTCTGAGTTTGAGGCCAACCTAGTCTACAGAGTTCCAGAACATCCAGGGATACATGGAGAAATCCTGTCTCAAAAAACCCAAAACCAACCAAACATTTTGGCAAATTGTTCTCATGACTCATGTACGTGCCAACTTAGGTGTGGCAAGTTATCACATCCTGGCTGGTCCGAGTCTCCCTCCTACCAAGTGGCATACTCCTCAGGGAATTAGAAGGCAGAGCAGAGAGGCATAGCTATTCTTGGAACCTCAATGGGAGGTGACCTCAGGAGAGGGCCTCATGGATTTGTCTACTGTCTACACTGATGAGTGCAAACAGGAAAATACTTCCTAACCTCTTGAAGACTCATGACAGAGAGCTAGAGGCTTCTAGGGTCTGGGAAGAGAGTTGTGGGATGGGAAGGTAACCTTCATCAGAGCCCAGGATGGAATTCCTGAGCTAGGAGGTGCTGGAGAATTGGGGCTGTACACATTTTCTGCAATAGAGACAGAATTTTACAGGATGGCTTTGTCGTTTCGGCCAGGCCTGAAGCACTGCCCTTAGTGAATGTGTGTGCTTGTGTGAATGTACACCTACTATATCTATATGTGGGCCACACTCAAAGGTCTGCCACTAGCCAGGGTCCTGGAGATGAAATGAGACCCTGCAAACTGGGTCCTGTCACCTTTCAAGGGTTCAGTATGGAGCACCCCATTTGCCTTCCCTCTCAGCATTTGCTGTGTTTGAGAGAAGGGGGATCCAACATGAAGAAGAGTGTGGGCAGCTCAGGGAATTCTCAGCACTCACTCCTGGGTGCTCACTGTTCTGGTTGCTGGCGAGTTGTTGGTATACGGGGGTTCCCTCTGCATCAGAGTGAATGCCCTGTATCTCAGGTCACTCAGCTCTCTTCTAGTGGCCCAAACTGTCAAATCTGGCTTCTCCAAGCATCCTCCTGGATAGCTGAAGTATGGCATGGTGACCAGTGATACTTGGGATCCCCAGGCTGGAGGGCTAGAGGCAGGAAGGAGACCTTGAGGTTTTCGGAGATTGAGGTCCTGCCATTGCACTAAGGCCATTTGTAAGATCTGAACCAGAAACATCTTTCTCCTAAGAGGCTGGGGTACCTCCTGTGATGAGAGAAGGAACTCTTAATACCAACAGCCTTCACCTTCAGGCCTAAGACCTGGCACTGTGCTCAGCCCAACATCCCCCACTCCGGTCCTAAGCTCATGTGCTCTTTTACAGGCTGTCAATGTGAAATATTTTGCATCTTTAAAACAGCGGAGCCAAGTGGGCGAATGAATAGTAACATTGCCTAGGTACAAAGTAGGTGAGAAGCACTGTTCTGAGCATTTCAGATTGACTTAAGCTTCCTAACAGCACCCTGAGGAACATGCTGGTATCCTTTCCACACTCAAAGAGCTGAAGCAGATGGAAAAGGAGCTCACTCAAGGTCATACAACCAGTTAGCAAGAGAGCCAGGCAGCCTGCTTCTCATTGGCGGTCTTGGCAGCCTCTGAGGATGAATGAATGAATGAATGAATGAAGAGATAGTGATGCGCCTGGGGTACTGTGCTAGTGCTGAAGAGGCAGGGCTGACAGTGGTGGTGATAGCATTAGTGTTAATAGAGATGGTAAGGAAGACATCATCCCAGTCCTGCTGCTTCCAGCTTTCCCCTGAGAGTGTTTTGTTCAGGCACAAACATGAAGCAACTGATGTGGTGGGAAGAGTCCTGGGCTCTGGCTTTGCCTGTGGCCTTGGATAAACCCTCTGTCCTCTCTTGGCTCCACTCGCTGCATATAAGGAACAGTTAGTGAGATCAGATTTGGGAGGCCTTTCAGCTTAGACACCCATGCCTCTCCTTGCAGATGAAGCAAACTGTGAGTTGCTGGCAGTCTGGTCACAGAGAGATGGGAAGTCAGGGGAAGCAGGCTCCAAGCTTATTCTAGAGGATCTTGGAGTAAGGAGAGGGTACACACCTCACTCCTGTGCCTGCCTTCAATCACCCTGACCCCAAAATAGCTGGGGCACAGCCTGGTCCCCAGAGCTGGGAATGTGCCAGAGACCAGCTGACTTTTCATTTTACAACCAAAAGATGCAGAATCCAGGGAGCAGAACAGAAAATCCCAGGCCTTATAACAACTTTGCCTCTCTGTCAGCCCTTTCTACCACCCCTCGATCATTTCTAAAGTCCCAGCAACCAGGCATAAAGGTGTGTCCTGATTCCAAGTTTCAGGAAAAGAAGTTGTGGAGCATCTAGCTGGTTTGACTTTTCCTTCAGGACTCTGTGTCACCCTGGACCACAATCAGCAAACCATCACTGGGGCCCTAACCCAGTAAACCATTGGTTTGGAGGCACAGTTAATTATAACTAATTCTCCTGTCTAAGGTCCCGGTTTCGGGAAAGGACAATACGTGTCCTTCTGACCATGACTTCTGGCTCTGAGGATCATGACCCAGATCCATCTCACCACTCACAATGCTCCACAGCCCAGGCTTGCCCTCTGCCCAGAGCTGGTTGTATCTTAGGGATGACTGAGGGAAGCTCCATGGTAGGATTGTACTGCCGTTTGAATGTGGTTTGTTCTTCTCAAACTCATGTTGAAATTTAAATTGCTTTATAAGGCAGTGTAAGATGGGTCCAGATAGGACCTTTAAGAGGGAACTAGGGTTCTCCTCTTAAGAGCCATACATGTGACCAATGGGTTATCTCTTGATCCATGTTTCCCAACCTTTCTAAAGCTGTGACCCTTTAAAGCACTTCCTCATGTTGTGCTGACCCCCAGCCATAAAATTATTTTTGTTGCTACTTCATAACTGTAGTTTTGCTACTGTTATGAATTGTAGAGTAAATGTTGGTGTTACCTAATAGTCTTAGGCAACCCCTGTGAAAGGTATTTTGACCTCCAAAGGGGTTATGGTCCACAGGTTGAGAACCACTGCTCCACTATGCCTATATCAGCCATTTTTCCTAGGTCTCTTACCGTAATGTGGTGTCCTGTGCTACTTCAAGATTCTTCAACAACAAAGCCATCCTTAGATGTGACCCTGTGGTCTTAGACCAGAAGCATGAGCCTGAATTTACATCTTCTTTATAACATACCCAGTTTATGCCATTGTACAATTAGCACAACGGACAGAGTAAGGAGACAGAGTAAGGAGATGGAGTAAGAAGATGGGGTAAGGGGATGGAATAAGGAGATGGAGTAAGGAGATGGAGTAAGGAGATGGAGTAAGGAGATAGAGTAAGGAGATGGAGTAAGGAGATGGAGTAAAGACACAGACTAAAGAGATAGACAAGAAGCTAGTAGCAGTGCTGGGGAGGGAGAACCCACAGCAAGGGAAGAGCCCTTTCTTCTCACTCTCTTGCTATGTGGTCCTGGCTGCATCCTTTTCCTTCTGTGGCTCCAGCTATCAGTAAGGGGCAGGACTTGGGTATGGGGTCTAGATAGTCCTTCATGCTCTAATATTGGAGAATTTTCCCAGAGGCTGTTTATCTTATAAAAGGAAAGAATTAACAAGAAGAAATACACCCATGAGGCAGAGCATTTGAAGGTTAAAAAGGCCAGGTTTGCCAAGGGCAGCAGACTTCTCTAGGGGGACAGGTAGCAGATGGGAACTGGAGCTTAAAGTGGGAGCCAGTCACAAAGGACTCAAGCTGTCACCTGCAGCCTGCTGCCAAATAAGCTTTTTGTGGAGAGTTGAAAGCCCAGACCCGGGAGCCACCAGCCTTCTGCTGCTCACTGGTGCGTGCGTGGGGTCCCATCTCAGGAGGTCATGGAGAGATGGCAACAGCCATTGACAGCGTGTGTTGTCCAGTTTGTCATTCTTGCCACCCCTCTTATGCCATGGCAAACATGATCTTGGATTCTACAGAGGTCCACTGGAGAACTTGTACACACTGCGTCCACTAGGCTTCCCTGCTTGGCAGGTGACTTGCCACACAGAAAACCGAAGATTCCCACACCATCCATTTGTCTACCGGGCATGGCCTCTGTGGCTAGCACGTCTGGGAACGCCTTCCTCCTCAGAGTTTCATATTAAAAATCCTGTTGTCGTCCCTGCCTGTCTCTAACCAGAAGGACACAGACTCCCTGTGCCTTCTGTATTTCAGCAAAATGACTTTTGTTGAAAAGCAAAGATCATCAGAGCACCTAGCCTGCGGTTTACCTCATGACATCATTTCCCTTCCTCTAGATGAACCAGAAGGGGCCAAGAGCTCAAAGTTCCAGCTGGCCTCGGGGAAGCAATGCGTTCTCTGACTCAGGGTGGACATTTGGGGCTGTGGGATAAGGAAAAGGATCCTCAGACTCAGCCCTGATGCAGGTGATATGGAATGCCTGAAGGGAAGGCTGCCTGGCCCCTAGTTTGCAGAAGGCTAGCATAGGATGCTCTAAACATGAGGGTTTGACATGCCCATGAGAAACCTTCATGGGGGCTTCAGCACGCAGAGTCCTAACCTGAAGTCCTGGAGTGTTACCCTTGGCCACCTCAGTGTTCTGGGGGCAGGGTCCTAGGCCTTTGGCCACCTCCTACAGAAAGAGACTGGAAAACACCTAAGTCTGAAGAGTGCACCTCTCAGCCTCCCTTTCCCAAGTCTCCTTTTCTACCAAGTAGAAAAGGGTGGGTCCTATAGCGGCCAGAGGTGGGGCCAGGGGTGGGGTCAGGGGTGGGGCCAGGGGAAGGGGCTAGAGTAGGGGGCAGCTCTTGTTTGTCAAGTAACCAAAGCAACACAGGATCATCTCACATTGGATCTGTCCGCTGCTGGAGAGGAAGAGGGCCCTTTCGCCCTCCTAATGGTACCTATCTCCTTCCATGTGAACCATTTTCTAACTGGGCCTCTTCCTGTGCCATTCACACAGGAGAGTCTAGGGCTGGATAGACACACAGAGAGAGATCTATTCAGACCCCAGAGAATTGCATCTGTTCAGAGATAATGACAGGAGCAGTGACCACTGCCCTGGTAACATCTGTACATGCACTCTCCTTACTGAATATCCCAGTGTGACCAGCCCCAGACTCACCAAGTCATCAAGTCATGCACAACTCATTCTCAAAGCAATCCAATAATTGGCCTTTATTTCTCCTCTTTAATAAAGCTTCAACTGTCAGAGGCTATCCAACTAGGATTGGAATTAGGTCCTGACCACAAGGTACCAGGGACTCAGAATATGCAAAAGGAGGCATATTCCAGAAAGATGTGTGCATGTGTGAAGGACAGAATGCAGGAGAGCCAGAGCTCTGGATAGGACCTGGGTGGGATGGTAGGTGGGATGTAGACTGGAGAGCAGCAGGAGAGGGAGGCATGGGTTCAGCTTGAGCTCTTAGCTAGGAGTGGAACTCTTGATGCTGGTGATATGTTACCATTGCGACAGATGATCCAGGGAGACACGGAGGTCAGAGCAGGTCAAAGCAGCGCTAGGCCCTCAGTTCTGGCAGACCTTCTTTCAGAGGCCAGCGTTCTCGGGAGCCAGTCCAAGTGGGAGCTGTGTCAATATCTTCTGCTCCAATCCATTCTCCTGCCTCTTTCCCTGTGGCCTTGATGCATGCCATGGTCAGCTGTTGGGGCTTAGCAGTCCAGAGAGGAAGACCTGTACAACTTGGAGACAGTGGGTTTAGCTTAAGCCAAGACGATAGAGTCCATGTGGGTTGTCTCCAGGACAGCCTGGGAGGAAACCAGGCAGGGTGGCTCCATCCTTGGCGAGGATTCTAGAACTCATCTGGAGCAAGCACATACACATTGTTGACTGGCTGTAGGGCCAGACTCCCAGGGTGCTGTCTCAAGCCATTGTTGGATGTCAGGATCCATTCAGAAGTGGCTCCTGCTGCCCACACACATCCTTGACAGCTCTCTGCCCCATCTCCAGTCAGTGTCTCCTCTCACTAGTCAGTCTTTGGTACCACCAGCAACAGCAGTTGGGGTTCATCTAATTGCCTCTGCGGCCTCACAATGAAGATAGGCAGGACCCTGAGCTGGACCATGAGACCCAGGGGTGACTTGGAGGTGAAGAAGAGACATTGGCAAGGGCAGTGATGCCTGAGCAAGAGCCCAGGGGACAGCGCAGAAACCCATCTCTCCCTCCTCACGCCCTTGGCAAGAGGCCCAGGCTTGGAGCTGGCCGCACAGGCTGATTCGTGACTGAGAAGCTGCTTGGGGGTAGGAGGGGCCTGGGAAAATCAAATTGCTGGGGTTTTAAGGCCCTGTGGGGCCCGCTCAAGCTGTGTGTGGCAGCTAAGGGTCTGGGGGGGGGCACGAGAAAACTCTTTTCTTCATTAATCAGTGGGTGGAGATTGAAGTATAAACTGGAATACCTTCCCACTTGGGCTGGGACTTGGGATTCTGGAGAGGGGGTGCACAGGAGAAGCAGGCTTGCTTCTTGGGTCTTTCAGAGAACTCCTGCTCTGTTCCCTGCCATGGTAACTGATCAGTTCTGGAGATTTCTCTTTGTTGTCTAGTGGCCCAGGCATCCCACTGTAGTCCCTAGCTCTGAAACTTGAGAGGAGCCAGGCTCCCTCTCCACCCCCAGGTTACCATTGTCATCTCTACAAAGGACTGGGCTTGGGTGACAGAGACATGGTCTTCACAAGCACTATTTAAACATCCTTGTTTAAAGTGGCATCTACAGTCCCAGTGACCTTTGTAGATCACCAGGATGGTTAGGGTCAGCCACCAATGTCCAGATGGCACACCCCTGTCTTGTTTGTAAGCACAATGTCTGGTGGACCCATCCCTGCGTTGGGCTTTAGTGTTCACACCTAGAAGGCCACAGGCAGAAACCTGGTGTGCTTACCTCAGCAGTTCTGAGAATCAAGTACCCACTTGCTATCCATCGAATTCTTACTGAGGATCTGGTGTGGACTCAGGAAGGACAGGCAGTGTGAGGCAGACTGAGGGGCAGCCTGGATGGCCACCAGGTGTGGGGAGAGGATAGTAACTTAGAAAAAAGCTGTTGAGAGGAGATGAGGCTAAGGTAGGTGAATCTGACAGAGGGTTTGGAGGGAGGAGAAATGGGACCAGTGAGTGGATGGATGAACATGGCTGGGTATTCACTTGTACCGGCTGTGGTGCCGTTGCTGCTCTGTGAGAATTGCCTTGGCCTGAGGCCAATGCAGTCTTCTTCATGTCTAGGGTAGTCCTGGGCCCAGGACTTGTAGGGAGGGAGGGAGGACAGTCACATGGGTCCTTAGGAAACACCTGTTCCATGTTTTCTTGCAACTGACATCGTGACAGGTTAAAACACAGAGAAGGAAAAGGTGGTTTCAGGACCCCTGTGGGGCCACCAATCACATTCGATCATCAGCATATCCCTAACCTCCTCATTGCCATTATGTTGAGCTGTTATTTTAAAACAGCAGTATATACAGTATTATTTTATGCATGATTACCTTAGCCTTTATCTCCAACCAGATGATTAAAAAAAAAACCATATAACTACGTTTGGTCGTAGCCATTGTTATTAATTCAACAATGATTTCCTTTGTATGTGCATGCATATGGTATATATATATATATATATATATATATATATATATATATATATATGCAAGTGTGCTCACCTATGCATGTAACAGAGGCTAGAGAGTGACCTCAAGTATCTTCATCAATAGATGATGTAACAGCTGCCTGCCTTACTTTTTGGAGGTAGGGTTTTTGATTGAATGAGTAGCGAATGAGTCCCTGGGTTCTGCTGGTTCCTGTCCCAGCTCTGGGGTCAGAGGGATGTGCCAAGGCCCCCAGCCTTTTCATGCGTGTGAGAATCGGGACTGGGTTTTTCATGTTTGTGCAACAAACACTTGACCACTGAGCTGTGCCCCCAGCCCCCAACTTCCCAATTCCACGTAGAAATAAGCCCAGGCTCAGGCTTCGCTGACGGTCTCTTCCTTCCAGGAACAGCAATGCATTTAAATTTCTAGGTAGGGGAGATTGTCACAGAGGTTCAGTTCAGCTCACGTGTGCTCTGTTTGCTTCATAACTGGATACAGTGATTTGTGGACGGTAGAAATGAATGAGCATGCAGAGAAGGAACTGAAAAAATGTGGTAGAAGAGGAACTCACTCTCAAAGTTCTCTGCTCATCCCGAAACTTGAAAACAGATGAGGACCCAGGAGACCGATGGAGCCATTCCTGTCCCCCCAGGCACAGAATTGTCTTTTGTTCCTTCCAACCACCCAGCCATGCCTGTCTGGTGGCCAAGGCTCATGCGCTCCCTTCCCATTGGCCTGTCTGCACCCTGGGGTGATTTTCCTCCCTGGAACAGACTGGGAACAGGAGGGTGGAGGAGCACACACACCCAGTCCCAATGCTGCTGGTAGGCTCTGCTTATGAGGGGGTCATCTGGTTTCAATCCACGAAATCTCAAAACTTTCCATGGGAACTTCTGTGCTCAGGCCCTCCCGAGTGGGCTGGGCAAGGTCAACCTGAGCAGGCTGGCACTTCTGGGCCTCTGCTGGGCCTCTCCAGTTTCTCCCAGTAGGCAGGACCAGACATAAGGAACTCTGGAAGTCCCCAGCTACTGGTTCAAACCTGGTAAGAGCTTCATAGTTAAATAACATGACTCCAGCAAAGGCTCTTCAGTTTCCCTCCACTTCTGCTCCTTCATTAACAGTGTGGATATAAACCGTGCTCTTGGGATTAAAGGAATGAAAGTCAGTTGAGGGCTTAGCATAGTGTCTGCATACGGCAAGGCCAATGCTCAGGGCTGATGAAGGCAGACGTGCCAGTTCTCCACCAAAACCTGACCAAGTGTTACAGAAGTCCTGTTTCCGGACTTTTAGCAAAGTAATAGGATATATATTCTAATATCATATATAAGTTAGCAAGGTTGGGATAATGACATGCCACACATAGCAATCCGTCCTCTCTAAAGCATGTGACTATATGCACCCGTCTGTGACTATGTCTCCTGTCTGCTAAGGGCAGGCTTTGCTAAGCATGTTGTGGAGAGAAGTTTCCATTTTGGGGGCCTGGAGGTGTTTGGAATTGTAGAATTGTGTGTGCTTCCATTAACATTACATGTGGAGACACAAGGTGTGTGTGGGGGTCTCTCCTGCTGGAGAGGCAGGCTTGGTCCCTGTGGAGAGGGGTGGTCTCCCCCATAGGCAGAGAAAGCAAGAGGTAACTTTGGGTGCTGACAAATCCCCTTTTCTGGGCAAGTGACATTGTGTTGGTGAAGCAGGAGGAGCCTTGCAGTGTGGTCCTGCAGGCTGATGGGCACTGTCAGAGCTTTGGAGGAGAAGGGCCTGAGGTAACCCAGGCTTCTCCTGGTGGCTCTAGAAACCTTCTTTCTACTTAGGCCACTCAGAGACACTGGACCAAGGTTTGTGGCCCATTTCTCTCCTTATTCTGCTCCTCTAGGCCTTGGGGCTCAGGCTCAGGGCTGAGAGGCAGAAATCAGCTTTCTTCATCCAAGAATCAGAAGCTGGGCTGGATTTCTCATGGACATTATCTTGTCCACCCCATTATGCTGTAAAGAAGGATCTATAGGTCTGACCAAGGTGCTAGCATTCATAAAGCACGCCTGCTGTTCTGGGCATCTCACTACTTGGACTCACACTTGGAAGTAAAGGGACTTGCCCAGGCTTCTGCCTCCATGTTTGACATACTTCCCCCTCTACTTTTCTCTCCCTAGTTTACCCAGTCTGTGGAGGCTTCCCAGGGACACTTTCTCTGACTGCTGTTCTTGCCAAAGGCAGCTGTGGGAAAAGTGGGCTGAGCAGAAGCGTGGTGTGGGACCTTGCCTTGCCTGGAGTCCCGGCCCCTGGCGGGGATTGCATCCTTGCCTCCTCCACGTCTGGCATGGGGGAATTCCCCCTTGCTGGGTGCCGGAGGATTAAACACAACACCTCAGCTAATAATAGAATATAAAGAGCAAACAAGACAACAGCTGGGGTGGATGAAGGCTAGAGATGCTTATAAAAGTGCTTTGAGCCCCTGGAAGAAAGGAGAGGCCAAACGCGGGGCTCCGGTCTTAGCCCCTGGTTGGCCTGTAGGGCATCCAGAGAGGCTCTGAGTTTGTAGTGGAGGATGAGGTGGAACGCTGGGAACAAGCATGACTGTCTGGTGCGTTGGGGTTGTCCAGCCATAGGGAGCTGGTTGTCTCAGCCCAGGGTACTCCTAGGCCTTCCCTTAGTCAGTCTTTGACAAGGACAGAAGATTTCCCCCACCTCTACCATGGCCAGTTTATGGCACTGGTGAAGACAGAGGGCTGACACCAGCATGAGAATGTAAGCAGAGGCTCCTGCCCTAGTCTATAAAGTCCACCAGACAGAGCAGATCAGTCTTCTGGCCCTCACCTATGTGAGAGTGTGAGAGGCCTCTCTAGGCTCTGGATCTTAGCATGGAATGCACACATAGCATGTAAGAAGGTAACATAGCATGTAAGAAGGTCTCACCATGACTCCAGGTTGGGGATCAGAGCCTTGGGCTATCGTAGCTAGATAGATATGGATACTCTATATACTCTCTGTAGTGCTGGACTTCAGTCATTGTCTCCTTGATGGGTCATGTCTTCCACCTAGCCAGTGGGCCTGGGTTTTGTTCAGGCTGTGTTTCAGGGCTCCCAGATACTCTGGCTGGCAGGGGAGGGCATCCCACCTCCCGAGGCTCCAACATGGAGAAAACTCCTCTCTTCAACATGAAGAAAACTCAGAAGTGTGTGCTGACCCAGGTTTCTAGATTCTACTGGGGGCCTCAGTCTGGTGGCCAATGCCAAGTCTCCAGGCTACCCTCGAGCTCTGGGGATCTGAAAGCAGGTGGTAGCATGCAGGAGGCCTTAGCCCCCTACCCCATCCCATTACTGTGCCCTCCAAGGGTGTACTCTGGCCATCAGCTCCTTGGCCTCCCTATTGTGCAGTGTGCCTACCATTCTCAGTGCTAGAAGCTTCTTGTTTTCATCTCTTGTAATTTACTGTTTGTGCACTAAGACCCACCCTCTGTTCTCTACAATGGTGTGGTCATTTTATTAGCTGCCAGCATCTACCTCTTGCTAGCTACCCTCTACCATATCACTCTGTCCTGACCTCCCCTGCTCATCACAGGGCTCCCATGGGCCCTGGCTCTTAGCTGGTCTAGGAATGCTATCATCTGTTACTCCTTCTCACAGACCCACCTCTTTGTCTACTAAACATACCTACTCAAAGATTTCCTACCACTGCTCTGCCAGAATATTCTCATCCAATCTCATGTGTTCCCCTGTCCCTTAGTTTCTGAGGCCTGGGTTGGAAGGGGGAATTCCTTTCATGGTTCCCTGGGATTTGCTACATAATTGCCCAATTTCAGCCTGGCCCAAGTACCTTCCTACAGTAAAGTATAAGCCATTCTTTTTTTTTTTTTTTTTGAGACAAGGTTTCTCTGTGTAGCCCTGGCTATCCTGGAACTCACTCTGTAGTCCAGGCTGGCCTCAAACTCAGAAATTCACTTGCCTCTGCCTCCCAAGTGCTGGGATTAAAGGCATGCGCCACCACTGTCTGGTTTAGAAGCCATTCTTTATGGAATATATCCCTAATACAGAAAGTCAAGAAATAATTCAGAGCCCGGCGTGGTGGCGCACGCCTTCAATCCCAGCACTCGGAAGGCAGAGGCAGGCAGATTGCTGAGTTCAAGGCCAGCCTGGTCTATAAAGTGAGTTCCAGGACAGCCAGGGCTATACAGAGAAAGCCTGTCTCAACACCCCCCCCAATAATAATAATAATAATAATAATTCAAATGTCCTCAAAGAAGGGAAATGGAATGTGAACTGTTAGGTAGATATTTCAAAGGTATGTAGGTATGCAAGTGTGTGTGTGCCTCTGTGTGTGTATGTGCCTATGTATGTATGTGCCCGTGTGTGTGCGTGTGTGTGTGTGTGTGTGTGTGTGTGTGTGGATGGTAAGAGGATGGTCAAAATGTATTCAATAACATTAAGTGATAAATAAAATAAGATCTAAAATTGGTTTGTGCTGTTTTGAATATAAACAAGAAAAACGACTGGAAAGAAAACTCCACATTCCTCAGGTCTCTGTTGGGATATTAAGCCCAGTCATAGAAGAGATACAAAGTATTTCTTGAACATTATTGCATGACTACACAGTAAACCTGGGAGTCAGGAGTGTGGGATTATGGGTGAGTTCTGTGCTCTGCCCCTTTTATAAGGAAAAAACCAACCTCAGTGCCAAGTTTTGATGGACTGACACGGGAAGCATGCTGCTGCTGTGACATCTGTCCAGGTGCCTGGTGGCAGAACTTCCAGGTGGGATGCACCACCGGTATGCCCTTCAGGGCCATCTGCTCTCTAGGGACTGAGTAAACGGGGAGCAGTCTGCCTCTGCTGACCTGGTCTGCAACCTCGATAGTCGGGCAGGGCAGGGTGGACTGAGGCTGGGGAGAGCAGGCAGAGTGGGTATCGTCCCATCCCCTTTGCACTCTGTGGTATTTTTACCATCTCTTTCAGGCACAGCCATCAAGCTGGGGCTCTGGCCTGGCAACAGTAAGGAGTCTGCACTGGGAGGGAACCAGCGCAAACTGCTTCTGTTTGCATTCAGTTATGATGGCTAGCATTCCCCAAACCACATCTGCTTATTCTCATTGCCACCCTGTGCTTACAGGTGAGGGAGTTCCCACCCCAGCCCATGGAGCAACCGGCCAGCCTGAGCCCAGCTTCCCACCACCCCACCCCTTGCCTGCCACCCCTGGAGGCAGGGACAAACTCTGCCAAGTGTGTCTATGGAAGAAAACTGTTGGCAGGCTCACACTGGGCCTGGAATGGAGCAGGTTTGGGGAAGAGGAGAAGCGATGTCTCTCGAGTCTAGAACAGTACCTGGCACCTTGTAAGTGCTCAATAGTTAAGTGAATGAGAATGTCCTATACCCCTCAGCAGGAAGCCTGATCACCACGATGAAGCAAAAGGATGATATATCTTTGAAGCCAAAAGACTTGTAACTGAATTGTCCAGCTGGCTACCTCCTCCAGGAAGGCCTCATTCATTGGCCACAACTTTATAAAGAGACAGTGCCGATCTGCCTTTCTCTCAGGAGGGCACAGACAGTGGTCTAGGTGTGCCCCTGCTTTACCTACCTGGCCCTCTGGTGACAGGGATGCTCTTACCATTCATACAGTCCCAGGGCCAGCCCAGGTGGGTGCTCAACCTAGACTCCCAATTCTTGCTTCTCCCACCTCCCGTGTACTGAAAGGGCCTAATGAGCCCGGGGATACACGGATTGCTGCCTGCGTTGCTAAGATTTTGCTTATCTAGAGCCCAGGCCTAACAGCTCCTATGGTGCTTAAACAGGCTCATCTATACCAAGTTCTTTCAGCTTCAGGATGTCTGATGCTCCTTTTCCTATAGCATCTCCAAGTCTGGCCACCAATCATCAGTGAAGAACTCTCAACCATACCTGGACCAATCTTGGAAACCTACTCCTGCCCCTGAACTTCCCATGCTGGGCTTCTGACCTTGATGCTCCCCATACTAGATTTCTGACTCTGAGCTACTCTTGACCCTGAGACTACCTATGCTGGGCTCCTGTCCCTGGTGCCCTCAATGCTAGACTCCTGTCTTGGTGCTCCCCATGCTGGGCTCCTGACCCTGGACTCTCCATACCAAACTCCTGACCCAGGTTTCACATCCCGGCCTCTTGACTCTGGGCCCTCCACATTAGGTGGCTGATGGGAAAGAAAAAGTAGATACTCTTCCCAGGGATCCCTCCCACAGATGGTGGCCCTGTGTGTTCCCTCAGCCTCTCTAGACAACTCAAGCCCAGTTTTGGCTAGGCAGGGCCTGCCCCAGAACACAAAGCTCTAGGGACAGCAGCAGAGCTAGAGGCCTGGCAGTGAAGTCTTCATCACAGAAGACTCTCAGTCACTGTGTTTTCCAGAGGGAAGGTACTCTTGTTGACTGTGAGCTCACAGCTGGATGGAAAACATGTCAGCTTCAGGGGGCCATGGGGCCCTCCAGTGTGTAGTGCAAATCTTAACAAGCTAGGATGAGAAGTGTTAGTATCTTTCTCTCTCTCTCTCTCTCTCTCTCTCTCTCTCTCTCTGTGTGTGTGTGTGTGTGTGTATGTGTGTAACTGACTACTTAGTAAGTGTAGCATTTAAAAAAACTTTGCTAACAAGGGTGCTGGGTCAAGCTGCTCAGCAGACTCTCTGTCTGTCTGTCTGTCTGTCTGTCTGTCTGTCTGGGCTGCTGGAGACACTCCAGGACCATGACCTGCAGGTTGTGTAGAAGAGGTGGGGCTTGGGTCGATGTGCTAGCTGATGCCGAAGAGCTAAGATATGAGAGACAGGAGTACCTGGGGAAATTTCTGTGTGGAGATACAGTGAAGACAGGCTTTTTGGAGTATTGCTCGCCCTTTGTGGCCGAGGTTCTATGTCCCTGGATTCAACCTGCTGGTTGAAAATGTTCAGAAAGACTTTGCATCTCTACTGAACATTCATAGACTTTTCTCTTGTCTAAATCATTCTCTAAACCATTCAGTTATATCAACTTTTTATTTGTATTTATCATGTACTGCGGTAAAAAATAATAGGGATGGTTTAAAATGTGGTCATGAGCCATATACTGTGGGGCAATGGGGTATGTACAGACAGCTTAGTCTCCAGTTGAGCTGAGGTTGTGAACCCCAGTGAAACCCAGTGGTGATAATTTTCATCTACATGGGATGGAAGGCGTTCCCTCATGTCTCCTGGAACCCTGGCTCCTGTCAAAGTTACTGCCCCCACAGTCCCCACAGCCCCCACAGCCCCCATAGGATAATCTTGGCTTTTAGTCACCTACACAATGTCCCAAGCTTCTGACCTTCAGGCTAGACTCCTCCCAGTTACCTAGCAACAACAAGATAACAAGCCCACTATAAGAGGGGCTGCTTGGCCCCACCTAGCTCTCTCTCCTCTCTCTCTTAAGCTTTTATTTTCCTTACTCTCTCCCTCTTACTCTCTAGCCTTTCTTCTCTCTCTCCTTTTCCCCTTTCTCTTCTCTTGGCCATGGGCAGTCTCTCTCTTTTACCTTCTCTCTTTCCCCCTGCCTTTCTACAACAAAGCTCTAAAACCTTAGATTGTCTCTGTTCATGAAGGCCCGCTGTGCTTGGATGATGGGATAGGCTTTCTCCTAACAAGCCGTTTCTAATCTCCAATGGAAGGCCTTCCAGTGCTCCAGCCACTGACCGGACTTAGGACTCTTGCCTATGTGGGAACCTTTTCCCCCTGCTGTCTCTTCCCTTATTCTGTTCTCAGCTCCTCTGCTGTATCCAGCATGGGATGCAGGAGACTAAGAACTTAGTATGGGGGCTGCCCCTTGTCCACCCCCCACTGAGTGGGGTCAGTGGCTTCACACAGCCAGATGCCCACCCGGGACTGAGTGGAAAACATCTGCAGTCCTCCTGAGTCCGCCTGCCCAGAGCACAGGAACTCTGGCAGGACGTGAGTTCTCTCCCTCCCTCCTCTTTCCCTACACCCAGCCTCACAATATACAAATACTGCTGAATTTCATAGAGGACTTAAGCATCTGTAGATCTGGGGATGGGGCAAGTGGAATTAGCCTCTATAGACAGCAAGAAGGGATGGATGTACCGTGTGTCAGGTACTGGACACTGGCCTTGTCCTGACTCATTGAACTCTTCTGATGACCCCATCAGGTTGTGGACTCCCGTTCTGCAAAGGAGGAAACAAAGGTCAAGTGGCTTGCTCAAGTTCATGAACTTACTAAGTGGTGGAGCCAAGATTTGACTCAGGCTGGCTGGCTCCAGGGCCCACAGGCCTCCACTCTGACAAGCTAATTAGCCCGGAGCATTAACATGGCTGTGCTGGGCTCCAGTCTAGAGTTCTCTGCATGGCTCTGGCAGTGGGTGAGACTAGGGAACTGCTGGGTCTGGGTGGCTGGGGTGAGAGCAGGAGAGGCAGGTGCCCTAGGGGCAGTCTGGGTGCTGATGTTGGGCGAGAGGCAGGAGAGACAGGCAGGCAGCCATCTGGGTTGTGTAATTTACAGCCCACGCTGTGAGAGCCACCAGCACAGGGCCATGATACCTCCTTTCTGCTGGAATATGCCTCAGGCTTGGCACACATACTGGGATAGCACAGGGGAAGCTACAGAGTCCTCCAAGTCCTGGCTATCCGTGTATACACATGTAGGTAAAGACAGGATTGAGCTCCCAAGGGCACCTCACACTGAAGGCTCCCTGGGTGAGCGGGACCCTGGCTCAGACACAAAACATGGTATCAGTCTCCACTTGGGTTGTGAACTGAATCCCAGTCAAACCTTCCCCACAAGCCTGTTTGAACTTATGTCCTCTCACTGTCCCCTCCCAAGTCAACCCTGGGTAACTAGCATTCTGCAGACACTGTCATACTCAAATGGCTTTTAGCTTTGGCTCTCTACAGGATTGTCCCATCAAGGATCTCAGAAAGGTTAAAGGACCAAGAAGGTGTCAGATGTGGGGCAGGTCCTGGGCTATGATGAACTGTGTTTGAGAAGGGGGACAGTAGCTGTCACCATCAGCACCCACCCACGCTAGCCTCTCATTTCTAGGTGGTAACTTTCTCTACTGTCTGCCAAAGGGTACTCAGGTGCTGGTGCTCCATGTGGGGACAGAATTGGTCTCAGAATTGAAAGGGACTGGTTTTCTCAGGTGGTTCCTAAGGTAACTCAAAGGACATATTTCAAAAGGTCTTTGGAATGAGGAGAGTTCTATGCCAGCCAGGCCTATTCCGTGGAGACTCACAGGAAAGGCAAGGTGTGCTGTTAGGAGCAGGAGCGTCTGTCTGAGGGCCTCCAGACCTCATCGTGCTCATCCCAAAGTCCTGGGCAGGAAGCTGCCCAGATGAGGCAGGGTCACAGTGGATGAGCCTTGGTTGATTCCAGGTTACTCTTATTGTCATGATTATCATGGGTTGTCATGACCCTAAGCAGGACTTCCTACAGTTGTAAAGTGTGATTCTTTTAAAGGGGTGAGAGAGTAGTGTGGAGTGAAGTTCAGAGCCTCAGAGAAGGAAAATGTCCATTACAACTACTGGGGTCACTGCATAGTTAACCAGGAACCATTCCACAGACCTGCAGGCCTTTGGTAATACCTGGCTAAATGTCCTTGGTAATTCTTAACAGTTTTCACCCTTTTTTTTTCCCAATAGAAAAGTGTTTGGACTTGGACCTGCAAATCTGGTTTTAACTTTAAAGTTCTATTTTGTCTCAAGCCATTCTAGTGCAACCACCTGGAAATAAGTTGGTATGATATACACTTATGTAGTCACACAGATATCCTACTCACATACAAAGATCTCCTTCAAGTGCATTTTTGTTTTGGTTCTTGGAGACAGGGTTTCATGCAGCCCAGGCAGTTAAACTCACCACGTAGCTGAGGATGACCTTTAACTCCTGACCTTCCCGCTTCCACCTTCCAAGTGCTAGAATTACAGACATACATTACCATGGCAGTTTCAAAGTCCTTTCTTGAAGATTCTGTGGTCAGTGTGACCTTGGAGCCAGCAAACATAGGTCTGACTCTAGATAACTTCATGTGGTTTCCAGCCCAGGACCCACCATAGCAAGCCCCTGTCATGGGAGGAACGTCCAAAACAACTGCCACAATGAGTCACTTAATGGTGTTGACATGCTCTGAGAAATAGTGTCTGCCAGTTTGTGGCTCTGTGGGCATCACAGCAGAGGACTATGAGAACAAAGATGGCTACATCACTGGTGATGCTATCCTACGGAGCCACCATTTGGTCACTGACTAAAGCCGCTTGTGATGGGGTATGAAGGTTACACACAAGACCTGTTGTAACACAAGTGGATCAAAGAGTCTCCTCGACTGCAGAAGAGCAGAGCAACTGAGGCTAGCTGGATTGATTCCTTGTGCTATCAGGAAAGGGGAGAGAAGAAAGGGCAGGAAGGAGAGGCAGGAGGGGAGGGCTAGGGAGAGAAAGTGAAGGGAGTGAGTGGCTTTGTGCCTTTGGGTAAGCTATGTAAGATCTTATGCATTTTCATCTGATGTCACGATGATGGGGATGGATGGAATGGAATGGAGGGTGATAGGAAAGCATTTTAACACGGAGCTACATCCCTGCTCTTCATGTTTCCAATCAAAAAGTGAGGCACACCTGCAAACCTTAGTTGTTCTGAGAATTTTAACTCCACGTACCTCCTAGCACCCCTCCCCCATTTCTAGCTGGCACCTCATTCTTCACTCTTTTCAGTTGGCATGGTACTCAGGTATTGAAGGTGATAATTCTTGTTCTCATTTGTAAAAGTATCAATAAATTAATATTGATGCTAGAAAGAGCTGTGTGGTATCTCACCATTAGAAGATTAGACAACCTGACTTTCCTGTGTCAAGCTGCAGAACGAGCCTGTCCTCAGGACCCAAGCAGATTCCTGGGCTGCTTCTATTCTAATCCTATGCAAGAGGCAAACCCAGTGCTGGAATCTGCAGCCAGCAGGAACTGAAACTGAGTCAGAGGGAGAGAGAAATGGGTTGCTTTGATTGCTTTGCTGTGGGAAAGCAGGGGCCAGGGAAGAAGCGGGTCAGTGGGTTGTGGTTCAGTGCAGCTGCAGCCAGATCTCTCTCTCTCTCTCTCTCTCTCTCTCTCTCTCTCTCTCTTTCTGTATGAGAAAGACAGACACACACACACACATACACACACATGCACAGAGAGACAGAGGCAAAGACAGAGAGAAAGACAGAGACAGACAGAGGTAGAGAGAAAGGCAGAGAGATGGAGGTGGGGGTAAATGAATCACAGGGCCTCCCAATTCTTCATTTAATGACTTTGCATGAGCAACTGGTTCAGTGGGGTTATTTGCATTTGGAAACTGGCAAGCAGTCCATACTACTCAGGGTCCCTGTGTTTCATTTTCTTTAAATCACAAGTGAGTAGGCAGACTCTCATGCAGAAGCTTACACTATGCAGTTTATGTCTCTGGCTGTGGGCAGTGGGGCCTTGGAAGTCACGCTGCCAGCAGGGGAACACTGGCTAACTAGAGTCTATTATTCCTTCTTCCTGGGTGACCAGAGGATGCCTGATCACATCCACATATCAATAAACACACTTTTTGCTGTGATTCCTTTCTTTGGGGAGATGTGGCCACCTATTGCCTATGCTAACCTCCTAAAGTCAAGCTAGGGTGCAAGTCTGTCAAAGTTTATTCTGAGAACTTATTTAATTGTTTACTCACTTACCTATTGAGCAATGGATGAGGGGTTACAGTCAGAGGCATGTGTGGTCTTAAAGCAGCCACACTGGAAGGTTGTACCTAGCATGGACTGTGCCTCCTCCATGGCTATGTGGATGAGAGTTCCCTTCCCACATATCCTCCAGCCCAGAGGTTTGTAACCTGGAATGGAGGTGGAACAGGCCTTTCCCAGGGATCATCTAGGACCAGTGAAAAAACTCAGGTATTTACATTATGATTCATAACAGTAGCAAAATTAGTTATGAAGTAGCCATGAAAATAATTTTATGGTTGGGGTCACCACAACATGAGGAACTGTACTTTGGCTTTTTTCTTTTTTTAGGCCCAGCAAAGATGGTGGTAGTTTGGCTTGCCTTAAATTACAAGGGCCAAGTAAGCTGGAGGTGGGATTTACAAGGTAGTAATAATGTGCTCTCCTCTATGGTACTTAGCTTCTTGAAAGCATTTTACAACCATTTACTAATTAGTCCTCAGCTGCACTCTCTGAGCAGGTACAATGCTTCCTGATGGGCAAAGCCACAGACAAATTGTAAAAACATGCACGGACCCTCAGTGCACTGGGATAAGTCACACAAGCTGGTGCTTGAATCCATACGAAGCGGTGACCTTCAGGTTCTGTTTTTTCCCCACCAATGTTTTTACAAATGTGTGTGTGTGTGTGTGGGGGGGAGATAGATTACCACAGCGCATGTGTGGCGATCAGAGGACCACTTCCTAGGGCCTGGTTTCTCCTCCCACCTTGTTTGGAGGTCAGGCTTCTCTTCTTCCCGCCTCTTTGTTAGGTTTGAGATCTTCTGGCCGATCCTGTCCCTGTGTCCCTCTCAGCACAAGAGTGCTGTGATTACAGATGGGCACCATGACACTGAGGTTCTCATATGGGTTTTGAGGACAGAACTCAGGCCACCACCAGGCTTGTGTGGCAAGTGTTCCTGCTCCCCCACGGCCCCTCACTGCGGAGCCATCTCTCTGGGCCCCATTTTCTGTTTTTCATTTCCTGTTAGGAAAACCAGTTCAAACTCCTCCTGGGGTAAGAGAGCTGACCATCTCTATGAACACAATCTCCATCCCTACCAACCCACACATAGTACATTAACCCTTTCCACGAAAGATGTAAAAGAGCCTCAATGTGTTCCCTAGACCCATGGATGTCTGCTGCAGCCTTCAGCTGACCTGCTCCCTGAAGTCAGCAGGCTTGCTAGCTGCTGATGGTCCCTCCTGGGAGGTGGGGGTTGGGAGGGTCATAAGACCATCCCTTGAATATCTGGAGGCCACTCCTCCAAACCAGTTGTATGCAATTACACCCTAATTGCTTGTGGTCCTGGGGCCTCTGAGGAGGCCTAGAGCAGTGGTCCCCTAACCTGAGGGTCTTACCTAAGAGCATCAGAAAACACAGATGTTTACATTACGATAAATGATAGCAGCAAGATGACAGTTGCGAAGTAGCAACAAAAATAATGTTATGGTTGGGGTCAGCACAGCATGAGGAACTGTGTTAAAGGTGGTGGAACTACAGCACTACGGTTGAGAACCACTATGTAGAGGCTACAGGAAGGATAAGATTGGGGGAGGGGGTTCTCCTACACAGCCATGACAGAGTCATGCATGCTGGGTGGGGACTGCTTTAAGGTAACCCATGCTCTTGCCTGTAACCCTTTGCCACACAAGCCAGATGGCCTAAGTTCAGTTCTCAGAACCCATATGAGAAGCTCAGTCTCACAGTCTGCATCTGTAGTCATGGCACTCCTCTGGCGACTGAGATAGGAGACAAAGACAGAACTGGGTAGAAGGTCTCAGACCCAGCAATGGAGTGGAAACAAGAGGTGGAGAAAACCACAGGGAGGATTCAGATCTGGGCTCAGCCTGTCTGACAGGTAATGATGGGCAATTCATCCAACCTCTCTGATCTTGTTTCCTCATCCTTGGGGCAGGACTTGACCCTAGCTACTCACCTACATCCCAGGTCTGCAGTGAAGATACTCTGAGCCCTGTCTGCGACAGTGCTTCTTAGACAGACAGTGTCTGCCTTGCTTAGGTTAATCATCTGCTAGCCTGGGCATGCCAAGCCTAGAGGCTGGCAAGGGCAAGATGGGGACAGCTGGAGATGGTATTGCCAATGTAGGCTGCAGACTGTGCTAGCTGAAGTGCAGGGCTCCACTCTATGTCGAAGCCACCCTATTCCAGAGCTGGCAGTGCCTGCCAGGCAGGTATCAAAGAATCTTAGCTCCAGCAGTTCTTGACGCAGTTGGCACTAAAGCCCTGGTTACAGGGGAGCCAGTCCTAGCTACCATGGCAAGGAGCCTCAGGACAGTGGTTCTCACTGTCGGTTGTGACCCTTTTGAGAGTCAAGCAACTCTTTCACGGGGATCACCTAAGACTATGGGAAAATACAGATAGTTACAATTCATAACAGTAACAAAATTATAGTTAAGTAGTAATGAAAAATTTTATGGTTGGGGAGTCATCACAACATGAGGAACTATATTATAGGGTCACAGCACTATGAAGGTTGAGAACCACGGCTTTAGGAGGAGGTCTTGGAGTTTAGCACACGTCTGCCCTGAAGAGAGGGTACAGCCAAAAGAGACTCCCGCATGAGACACCCAACAGATTCCCTGGGAGTCCCACTAAACTCTAGATGCCTACACTCAGGTTCCTATGAGTCTGCTAACAGTCCTACAATGGAGACAAAAGCAGGAGTTCCTGAAAAGCCCCCTGGGAGATTCTGGTGAGCTGAGGTATGGTCTGATCTAGCCCCAAAGGACAGGACTGACTTGAGTCATGCAGCCAGTCGATGGCAGAGTGGGACATGGACACAGGACTCCTGTGTCCTGGGAATTCCCAAGGGCTGTGAGCCAAGAACCCCTGTGTGAAGACAGGTAGCTCCCCAGTTGACAGCCCAGCTGGCAGATCTGTTCCAGGTCCTCTCTAGCCTCTTGAGAGCATCCTTGTTGCTGGGGAGTCGGATATGCAGGGATGTACCTCTCACTGGCGCAACAGGGTTTAAGATGCCTTCCCTTCTGGGTTCATGTGGTAAAACTTGGCTCTAAGAACCTCCACGGGAACAAGGGAACAAGTGAGAGGCCCAACAGGACTGTGTGTACCCTGTAGGAGGAACCTCAGTTGCACACACAGAAGAGGAAGTCCAGGCCAACCATTCCTCTTGGTTCTCTTGCTTTTAAGGATGCTTCATGCACTTTAAGTTGCCTTCGGGATAGGAGCGTAGTACATTGTAGTGTGTGTAGGCCTTGTCAAGTGGTCAAGCTGACTACAGCCTGCTGGTGTGAAGGCTGGGAGGCTGTGCACTGCTGGGAAGAGCCTTGCTGACCCACCCTTCGCACACTGCTCCTGCTTTGCTTCCAGTCACTAGTTCCTCCTGGCCACATTCTTCCCTCTATACATGGATGGGAGTGGTAAAGGATGGCCAGGGGAGATACTTAACGGCTTCTAAATGGTCTTGCTACGTAACCCAGACTAGCTGCAAACCTGTGATCCCCACTCCATCCTCTTGAATGCTGGCATGTACCATATACCTGGCTCCCCAGCTTTGATCCTGCTAGGCCGCAGAGTTGTCAGGCCGGAGGTGAGATGTCACACACATACCAGTGTTGGCTCTTGACCTCTACCCTTTGTCTCCCATGAATAACCTACAGAACCAGAATAGCCCAAGGAGCTCCCATGAGCCGAGGAGAAGAGGAAAGGCAGAATCCACACAGGAGCCGTGGCTGCACAGTGCTCGGACCCAAGGATTTCTGAGCGCTGGCTCTGGGCCTGTGGAGCGGGCAACTGAGCCCTGCAGGTTCAGAATCACTGGGTCACCTCTCCTCCAGTGGAAGACTTCCTCAACTGGAAGTATAAATTTTGGGGTAAAAATTACACACACAAACTTAACACTAGTTTCAGAGGGTGGGGAGAAACCAAGGGTGTTCAATGGAACTTTAAAGAAGCCTTCAGGACAAAGACTGGAAAGAAGTGTGTATGCATTCATGACATTTTTATTTTCCCTGGAAAAGTTCTCCATCATAAAGCAGTTTATTTCTTTTAGCTAATAAATCTAAGGAGGGAGGAGGAGCGACCAGCAGTGGGGTGCTAGGATTCAGGGTACGACCAGCCAGCTCGGCTTTGGGGTCCAGCAGAGCAGGGCTGTGTGGAGCAGTCAGAGCTGCTGTGTGAGCCAAGGGCCACCATGAAGACATTCCAAGCAGTTTCCAGCAAGCGGCCTGAGTGCTGACACGCATGTGAACTGAGCAGTCTGGTTGGCTGCCTCTCGGCCCTGGTGTTTCCTAGAGCTTTCCATTGGCAAATGCGGCCTCCTGGAACTGAGGGACAAAGGTTTTGAAATAAGCCCTGGTGGGAAAGAGGGGAGAAAGAACTGTGGTTAGCATAAACAGCTTGAACAAAAAAATGCAACTCAGAGCTTTCCCCCTAACTCAGAACAGTTGTTATTTATTGTTCATGCAAGCTGGGTTGGGCTCTCCTCCTTAGAGTCAAAGCCCTCTGGACTGTTTGATGGGAGCTACATGCAGTTCACTACTGCACTACCTCTCATAGACATCTAAAGAGCCTGTGTTGGCCTTCCTGTCTGCCTCATTTACTAGACACTCACCCTTAGAACCATCTGTCCATTCCTAGGAGAAAGACTGGGCTTGAGCCAAGCTAGAGGACAGAGGGAGACCATATTGATTCCTAGCCACTTCCTTGACTGAAGATATCATTAGGGTTATACCCTCCTAAGTTAGATCTATGAGTTCATAAACATAAAGATCTAATAAGGATTCCTAAATGAGTTATGATCTGTATTTATTTCCACTCACGTGTAGTCTAGCTTCCTGGCTGGGCTTTGGGAGACCTTGTAAAGACAGGTGGAAGCTGGGACAGAACATACAGCCTTCTGGATACCTGAATTTTTATATTTAGACAGGTGTTACTCTTTAGCCAAACTAGCCTGGCCCTTATTCTATAGCTGAAGCAAGCCTAGAATTCACTAGGTACCCCAGCTGGCCTCTTAACTCCCAGGAATTCTCCTGTCTCAAGTGCTGGGATTATAGATGTGAGCCACCACATTGACCCAGACACCTGGCTCTCTACTCTGCAGAGACAAAGCCACATTCCACATTAGGAGATGGAATGTGCTGAGCCTACTTTGTGCCAGACACTGCTGGGATGACCCAGATGTGGGACTAGTCACATAGGAGAGATCTCAGCTTAGAGGAGGAGGCAGATATAAGATCCTTACATAAAAAGGAGGTGTGTGGTAGGTACAGCTTGGTGGCACTGTGGACCCTATCAGGCAGTCATTGAAAGATGGGTGGGTTTAACTGACAGAAGACATGGCAGGAGCAGAAGCCTATTGAAAAGGGGGAGTTGTGTATGTGTAGGGAAATGGACCTTTCATTATGCAGGCTGGCCTCCTAGTCCCTGACTGACTCCCACATAATCTCTGTCATCCTTGGGCATTCAGTAGTAGCTCACTCAGTAATCTCACTTTCCCAGAATAGTGATAAGAACTAGAAGTGCCCAAGAACTGCCAGTATCCACACAACCTATCTTATTAAAGACCTGAGTGAGAGGTTCCAGCTCTTAGGAGGTGAGAAGTGCCCAGTTAGAAGTGGAGGCGCTGACTGAGAGGCAGGAAGTGCATCTGCCTGATTACTGAGATCAATAACAGCAGACCCACCTGAGAGAACACAGAGAGCTGCTCAGGAGTTACCTCCACCACAGTCCTATGATAGGGCACGAGCACCCCCCTACCCAACAGGCTCCGGCCGGTCATCTCTAGACCAAAGTGAGTACAGTTACTGATGATGTACGGCCCTCCTCCTCCACCAAGTCCACTGAAATCCCTTCTAATTAGGCTACTATGAATGTCTGGGCTTCTTCTCAGTCCTGGTACCCCCATAGCATCTCGGTAGTATTTAGAAGCTAGTGCCCCTCACCGGAAGCTAGCTAGCTAGCTCTCTCTCTCTCTTTCTCTCTCTCTCTCTCTTTCTCTCCCCTCCCTTCATCATAATTCTGTGACTTTAAGTATCTTAGCTGTACCATTAGCTCTACTGCCCCCCTCTCTCCCAGATACAACTTTTCTTGGAGCTTGTCTCTCCCTGCTCTCCACTCTACTCATGCAGAGCACGGTCAAGTTCATGGTTGTCTGAAGGCTTGCATCACTTTCAGTACTCTCCAGTCTGGTCCCCACCCTCTTTCCCCTCCCAGAATTCCAGTCCCACAGTCCCAACCACCTGCAGAACATTTTGACCTAGAAGATACTCTGGCCAATGTGCACTTCTCTGACAGAGCCTTTAGCTTCCAAGGCTCCCTAGATCCTTGCTGGGAACCCGCCACCAAGACTCTCCTCTTCTTTGTTCTTGGTGACACTCTTCTTTGTTCTAATTTTGCTGCCCTTCAACAAAATCCTTGCAGAAGCCTGCTTCCCTGAGGACACAAGCCAGCCATGCCTTTCTGTGACTGTCTCTGTCTGCAAGGCCTGACCAGGATCGCAGTGTTCCTCCGATGCTCTTCCTGACTCCCAGGATGGTTCTCGCTCTCTGCCTTCCACTCATTTTCTTTGTTTTTTTTTTTTAAAGATTTATTTTATTTTATTATATGTAAATACACTGTAGCTGTCCTCAGACACTCCAGAAGAGGGAGCCAGATCTCGTTACGGATGGTTGTGAGCCACCATCGGAAGAGCAGTCGGGTGCTCTTACCTGCTGAGCCATCTCACCAGCCCCCTTTGTTTTGTTTTTTAAACCAATATATTTTTAAATATTTTTGAGGTATGCATTCCTTTGAGAAGTAAACAAAGGACACTCTCAGAAAAAGTGCAAGCAGACCCTTTCATTCCTAGTACACACATCTTATGCCACAGACTCCTCTGAGCCCACCCATAGTTAGTGTACGAGCCCCAAGCCTGTGCATCTGCACGTGACTACATCCTCTTTCTAGCAGCACTGTTTTCACCTTCACTTCCAGTTAGGTCAGATGGTCTTGCTTTGCACATTGCTTGGCCATCAGAGGATTCTCCTCTACCCATAGTCAGTCCCTGTGCTTCAAGGGTCTGGAGTGTTTCCTGGGAACACTTGTGGGGAAGGGGCTGCAAGGTCCTTACAAAGGGTCTTGGCAACATTTGAGTATTCACACATCCTCCCTGACAGGTCACATTGATGGCCCTTGTAAAATGGGGCTTACTGGCTTAGCCCTGGTTCAACATGCAGTCCACGGTGGCTTCAATGAACATAGCTCATGGTAGCCACTGGTTGGCAGGGTTAGTTTAAGCCCATGCATTACGTGCTTTAAAGTATGTGGGTGAGAGACTAATACTCTACCAGAAAATGTAGTGTTTAGGTTTCTTAAATTTTAAACTGTGTCAGTGAAAAGAGAGAAAGACAGATAGAGTAGTATCTTCCATCCATTCCTGACCGACACAGCCCCACAGTGCCTACATTACTGTCACCTTGACTTTAAAGCACTTGTGTACAGCTGCACCAGACCAAATACTCTTCATGCATAAGGAAGAGCTGATGAGACTGTGTCCTGACCTGGAACACAGCTGGATGAACCAAGAGAAGCCCTGATGTGAGGTTCACAAAGGACAGAGTGTGGCAACTGTGGCTGCAAGCCACATGTTCCAGTGGCTTCTATTTTCCCAACAGTCTAGATGTGCAGCTGGGGAAAGCTGACTCCCTTAATCTGAGGATCAGAGTGGGTAGGTTGTTGTCAGCACCTGTAGCTCTTACTTCAAGGTCACTGTGGACAGGGTCACCCTGGGTGTTTCTAGGTTACATATAATGGGATCCCAACATACCTGGTTGAGTGGACGGTGAAGGCTGCAAGGATTGGCTCCAGGCATTAGCCTGAGCCTGGCAGCCATAGTTTGAATGAGTCCCCTGTCATCCCTCCCAGGACCAGAGTCTCATAGGGTCTGGAGCTATAGCCCTTAGTTCAATGTTTCCTGGGAATACTTGTGGGGAAGGGGCTGCAAGGTCCTTACAAAGGGTCTTGGCAACAGGGAGCATGATTGATAGGCAGGCTTTTCGTTTGTGGAAAATTTGCAGAAAGTTTCCTGTGTTTCCCAGGCTTTCCCTGCCAGGGCAAACTGTGCCTCCACAAGGGAAGTGTGGCGAGGGCTATTTAAAGGCATGATGCTACCAGCTGTTTGCAGAGATCGTTTCTCAGCTTGGCTCCTCATTAAGTCAGTTAAGGGAGGGGAAACAGGCACAGGAAGGGGAAAATGACAACTGGAGCCCACCCATTTATAGATGGTTTTAGAGCCCTGTTTTCAATTATTTACTTTTTATCAGAGAAAACGAGGAGCTGCCCAGGGCACAGCATGCTAATGGCACTAGGTATCTACATCTGTTACCAAAGGCAAAGTGTCCAGAAAGCTTCCCAAGTGTGTGATGTGGTGGGGAAGGCTCCTTGCCTTAGCATTAACCGGCCAGGGGCGGGTATGGTGACAGGAGACAGATGCCTGGAGTCAGCCAAGTCCCTCACTCCACTCATGCTAGAAGTTTTAGTTTCAGACCAGTTCAGAGTCTATTATGTTTCAGGGTGGAATAAGGCTCTGATACTCTCATCCTTTTGATAGGTCTTATTGATGCCCTATTGCTTGAGGTTTCAAAAAACCCAGCACAGTCCAAGAATCTCCAGAAAACAAATTGTGGCAAAGGGATCCCAGGCTGTGATGGGGTCAGTTCTGTGTACAGCAGGGCGAGGGGCAGGAGTCTCAGTGCTTATTAGCAGCCCTCCTTCTCTTGCCCTGGACCCAGGGTTGATAGTCTCCTCTCTGGACTGCAGTTCTCTCTTCTACACAGGTGAAAGCTTGGCCTGCCGCTGACTCTGGGTGACAGGTCATGTAGAGTAGGCTCTGAAGTAGTGAGATCTCAGCTTCAGGCCTGTTCATGTGCCGTTACTAGCTGGATCCCTTGGGCAAGTGACATTAGTTTGGTTTCTTCATCTATAATATGGGAACAACTGTAGCTACCTTAAAAGGTTCTTAAATGAGATGATCCAAATAAGCCCTTGACATAGTAACCAACCTAATAGATGATCAGTGCTGCCAACTGTTAACCTGGGGACCAAGCTGGGTCTAAGCATTGGGAAGAGAGGTTCAGAGTTTTCGTAAACAGCCATAAACATTGTGAGTCTTGGATGAGGGGTGCCTTGTACAGGGAGATAGGTCTGCGAGTCTGCGTCCTTAGTTCATCCTCTTCCTGTGGCTTTTTGACTGACTCCTCCTTCCTCAAACATCCCATACAGAGCTGTAAGCTGGAGCAGTAAGATGGCTACTTTTACACTGCACACACAGCCAATGTCCTGGGGACAGGATACATCCTTTGAAATTCAGTCCTGGTCTGCTTGGTGGCATACTGGTGGCATCTAAGGGTGAGCTCTGCAGCCAAAGCTACCTGAGTCCCTCTCATTTATCTTCTTCCAAACCTGCTGGGTTTGCTCCTTGGGTACAAATTTTTGGTCAGGAAGGAGGTCATAGCTGTTGACTAGGAAAGGGCTTAAAAGTCATATGACGAGCTGCCTAAGACAAGGGCAGAATTATTTGGCGTGGTCCTCAGACAGATCTTTTTATTTTGCAAAAGCCTAAATATTTGCCTTCTTCCAAAACAAGACTTGAATTAAAAAGTGCTTTTCTCTGGGCAATTGTAAGATGAGACAGACCTGTGATGTTCGAGCCAGACCAGTGTGGTGGTGGGGTGGGCTAGGGTGGACTGGGAGAAGTGGTTCAGAGGCATGACCCTCACTGTCAGATAATCTAGAACATATAAATCAAGCCAGAGGTCATTTATGAAAATAGAAGCAAGTTCCAAACACCTAATAGTTCTCCCTGCCTTTTCCAGCTCCATTCTGCAGCTGTGACTTCAACTGGCACATGTTTTTCATCAGTCACATGAAAACCGATTGTGGTATGAAAATCAAAGCAGTCCTGTAAACACTGTAAGGCAAGTCCTGCTAATCATGCCTTGTGGTCTTTGGTCTTGCCTTGTCCTCACTGTCCTGGACTCCCATGTAAATACGGACTCATTCTGGGTTTGCGCCTCGTGTCAAAAGGCCAAGCTTACAATAGATCTCAAAAAAAAAAAAAAAAAAAAAAAAAAAAAAAAAAAAAAAAAAAAAAAAAAAAAAAAAAAAAAAAAAAAAAAAAAAAAAAAAAAAAAAAAAAAGACTTGCTTCCATTTGCTGCCCTTCCCTGCAGACCTTCCAAAGCCCAGGTAGCAACTGCCCATCTAACTCTGTGCACCATGGTGGGTCAGTGACCGCCAGTGGGGGGTCTATTTGACTGCTGTGTCCTGGGTGATGGTAGCTTGGCTCTCTGGTGTAGGGTTTAAGAACAAACAAGTGTTTTTGTAATGGTTCATAGGGAGTTTTGCTACATATGGCATTCCTTGAGCAGCTCTGGTTTGTTTCTGGGATGTGAGGGGTGGTGTCCAAGCTTATAAAATGAGGAATTATCACACTGAACATACAAAGTCTTGATATTAAGCTGAGAACACAATGTCACATGCTAATGGCTTCATACACAGTGCCCAGTCTTCCTTAGGCTGAACCCCACGGCACTCTGCTCACTGGTCTCAGGCCAGTGTGGTCTGACTTGGCTGAGGGTGTTTAGACTTGTGTCTTGACTGTGTGTTAGGCAGTGTGCTGCCTCACCTATGAGAAGGCTAAGGTTGTGATCTCAGTATTGCTAAACTCAATCAAAAGCTGCTGTGGAAGGGCTTCAGAGACCAGTTCTACACATGCAGGTATTGGAATGGAACCTGGTTCCTGACGAACCATAGGGTATCTAAAAATTCTAAAGTGCTCAGGGTTACCTAGCAGTTTGCTGCCCTTCTGAAGCCCTCTATGAGGTCTTCTGGAGCCTGGCAAATTCCTTTGGGGCCAGGGCAGCTTGTAGCCAGTTACTGCAATTGTTGGGGGGGGGCAGTGTCTCTTGCATCCTGGAGGGTGACTACTCAAGTGCAATGTGCACAGTGGCATTCGAAGTGGTAGAAGAGAGCAGAGGGCTTGCTAGCAAACGGAGAGGGATGGAAAGAAAATCCTACAGGCCTCAGCTACAAGGCTGGCTTGCTCTGCTGGGCTTCCATCTCAGAGTGAATGCCTCTATCATATGCCAGACAATTTCCCATACTCCTAGGAGGGAAGATCCCTGCTCATCATATGTACTCCAGTTTCACACTGGGTACTCTACACACAGCTCTACATGGGTTCCTCAAACAGATATGTGAAGAAGTGCTTTAGAGCAATATCATTTTATAAGGGAAGGAACGATCATATTGCTACAGGGAAGAGTGTTATAGGGGAGGTTGAACTGCAATGGCCCCTTACTATGATGCAGAATCCTGGTCGGTCCATATTGGCTTTGGTTGAAATTAGAATGGCCTGTCCTCAGTATCCTGGTGCCTGTCTTTCTCAGGCTTCATTATAGGTGAATTCTAACCTGGAGTATAAATGAAAGAAGTCTGCTCTAGGATGGCCTAGCAGTCCAGGAGCTGGCAAACAAGTCTCTTTTGTTTCCTCTCTGGTCATCTGGCATGAGCTGGTGAAGCTGCAGCAGGCAGTAGGTGTGTTGGGAATGAGGAATGAGGTGCTGCTGGGAGCTTCAAAGCCCAAGCAAGGCCCAGCTCTGTGCTCATCAGGTCCTGTCACTTGTTTCTGCTTATTTTGCTCACATAGACGATCCCCCAATTACTCTGCTAAGGGCAAGCAGGAACCTAGCTCAGGCCAGGATGTGATGGCAGTGTGAAGGCCCACGGATGGTGAGGGATCTGATCACAGCCTTGGCCACAAGAAGGGCTACTCATCAGCTCACCTGCTAGGGGGAAGTGACCATCTATTTGATGATGGTGAGTCACTTCAAGGTCACAGATGGCCTTCTCCTACTTAGTAAGTGAAAGGGGAAACACTAAAGGATGACCCCCTGAGAGGAAGTGCTCAGCCTAACCAGCAGAGCTGACCACAGGGAGTATGGGGTCCAGGCTCCAACAGGAGGAGGTGGTGCTCAGGGTTTCCATACAGCACCTCTGGGCATTAATCTAGACTCAGGGTCTATTTATAGTCCCTGAGGACCAAGATCACCTTTAGGATATCAATTCTTTGTAGGGTTAAAACAACAGTCTTCCTGTTGAGCTTCTTGGTGGCTGTGATGTATTGTTTGCCAGGCAGCAAATATGGCTTAGTGGGTGAATTCTATACCTCAAGTGTCTAGGGGCTCATGGCTTCCCCAGCTGCCTTGGCTTTTGGGCATAGCATCGGTCAGTGCTCTGAGTCTTTGCTTCCCAGGAAAGGTATTTATGGCTGGCTTTCGTATCAAACTGAGGGCTTTTTACACCATTTTCATTCACAGCCAGTGGACCAGACAAGTCAGAGAGCAAACAGGAGAAGCACCTGCTCTGTGTCCACAGGGCTCACGCCACTCTGCAGCAGCTCATGGTCCTGCAGTGCCACCCCAGGATATGCTGTCAGCTATCTGTGGCCCTTGGTATCTGTTACAGACAGCGAAGGGAGGGATGGCAAAAAGGACATATGTGCAATGTAAGCAGCTGATATTCATGGTGTGAAGTACTGGGCTGTGAAATCCATTCAGTGGATCCTGACCAGTGTAAATAACTTAAATAAAATCCAAGAGGATCACATGTGACCAGGGGAAATAGCATTTTGTGAAACTTCTAATAATATACACTGAATTAAGATATAAATACCTTGCTGTAGATTATGGTTTAAACAAAACTTAGAAGTCTCAAGTATGAGGGAAGGAAAGAGTCTGTTCTGTGCTTGACACCAAGCTGCTTACATTCATCTCTGTTGTTTTCCACTGACTCCCAATGGCCCCATCATCAGGTCGGTGTCTTTGCTTTGACCAAGGAGAAATCAATGATCCAGAGATGCCCACTGGCTTTTCTAGGGTCACACGCTAACAGGAAGTTATGCTATTATGAACCCAGGGCTGCTGACTGCAAAGAATATGCTCTTTCTTTTCCACTCTGACATAATTTCCAGTAGAGTGAACACTAGCAACTGAGATGGGAAACAGGCTCCATCCCTGGTGCTACCAAAAGGAATAATGCTTTCATTTCCTTATCTACAGGGGAGTAGGAGACAGGGTAGCTTGATTTGGTGGCTCTCCCCCTCCCAAATAGTGTTTTAGCTGAATGTCCTTTTCTTCATCCACTAAAACTTTTAATAGAATACCTAACTAGCCACTAGTGAATTTCTTTTTTTATTATAATTTTTTATTAGATATTTTCTTTATTTATATTTCAAATGCTATCCCAAAAGTTCCCTATACCCTCTCCCCGCCCTGCTCCCCTACCAGCCCACTCCCACTTCTTGGCCCTGGCATTCCCCTGTACTGGGACATATAAAGTTTGTAAGACCAAGGGGCCTCTCGTCCCAATGATTTCCGACTACGCCATCTTCTGCTACATATGCATCTAGAGACAAGAGCTTTGGGGGTACTGGTTAGTTCATATTGTTGTCCCACCTAAAGGGTCGTAGACCCCTTCAGCTCCTTGGGTAATTCTTCTAGCCCTGTGTTCAATCCTATAGATGACCATGAGCATCCCCTTCTGTATTTGCCAGGCACTGGCATAGCCTCACTGGAGACAGCTATATCAGGGTCCTTTCAGCAAAATCTTGCTGGCATATGCAATAGTGTCTGGGTTTGGAGGCTGTATGTTCATAGCAGCCTTATTTATAATAGCCAGAAGCTGGAAAGAACCCAGATGTCCCTCAACAGAGGAATGGATACAGAAAATGGGGTACATTTACACAATGGAGTACTACTCATCTATTAAAAACAATGAATTTATGAAATTCTTGGGCAAATGGATGTATATGGAGGATATCATCCTTAGTGAGGTAACCCAGTCACAAAAGAAGTCACTTGATATGCACTCACTGGTAAGTGGATATTAGCCCAGAAACTTAGAATACCCAAGATACAATTTGCAAAACACAAGAAAATTAAGAAGAACGAGGACCAATGTATGGATACTTCATTCCATCTTAAAATAGAGAACAAAACACCCATGAAAGGAGTTACAGAGACAAAGATTGGAGCTAAGATGAAAGGGTGGACATCCAGAGACTACCCCACCTGGGGATCCATCCCATAATCAGCCACCAAACCCAGACACTAGTGAATTTCAGAAGCTGCTCATGGCCAGTTCTCACTGCCCCTGCACTGGTTCTGCATATGCTCAGGTGGCCCAACATCTTGCACTGTGTCTAGAGGTACTGACTAGTACCTTAGGACCTGTCCTGGAGTGCCTCTCAGAATTATGGCCGTGCTGACGAGGCACAGGAGGAGAGATGAACCTGATCGTCTTGCCTGCCCATTTGGTTTTCTGACACTTAGTGAACCTTAATGGAAGCTGGGGATATTTTACTTGTCTGAAAGGACAGAAGAAAAGGAACTCCAGCCGGGTATGGTGGCGCATGCCTTTAATCACAGCACTTTGGAGGCAGAGGCAGGTGGATTTCTGAGTTCGAGGCCAGCCTGGTCTACAGAGTGAGTTCCAGGATAGCCAAGGCTACACAGGAAAAACCCTATCTCAAAAAAACCAACCAACCAAACAAACAAACAAACAAAAACAAAAAACAAACAAACAAAAGAAAAAAAAAAAAGAAAAGGAACTCCAAGAAAGGCATATGCAGTCTGTCCACGTGACCCCGGAGGCACCATAAATGTTCCCTAAATAAAAAGTCCCAGGAGAACAAGGGTACCCACAAACTATTTCACCATAGATGTCATCTGGAAGCTCTGTTGCCCAGTGCTCTAAAATGGGGCACCTTTGATTCAAACACAATGGATGGATGGACTGTGGCTGGGGATGCTCCAGAGATTCTAGCTCTGTTTCTTACTGGCTGTGTGACCTTGGATAAGCCACCTTACCTCTCTGGGCCCTAGAAACCTCATGTGTAAAATGAAGGTATGGTTTCTAAGGCGACTGTTAGTCAAATATATTATTATCTGTCATTGTTTGTTATTATTATCACTTTGGTGTCAACCCAACCATGTTAGTCATAGGCAGTTTCTCAAGTGTGAAGCAGTCATTTAATAATGACTTCTCCCTGTGCTTTGCTAGAGGGGTTTCCTCCAAAGTCTTAATAACCATTATCAGAGGTACTGCATATGTCTGAGGCTTCTCTACAGCTCCTGTGTATCTACAAATCTGACCTAAGATCGTAAGGAATGATGGAGAGTCTCTATCCTGGCTACCTTCCTCCCATCCTTCAAGTGAATAGACATGGCTGGTTCCTGCAGGGGTAAAGCAATTCATGTAAGTAGGACGTTGACCCTCATAGAACAAAAACATTTGACTCCCAGATCAGACAGCTGCATACTGGCCCTAGAAGGGAGCTGGGTGCTTTGCTTTTAGTTATGGGCCAAGCCCTACTTGGCTCACTCATTACTGCCAGTGAAAAACTTTCTTTCTTGCTCATACTTATGCCTGGGCATTATGTAGCAGGCCAGATGTCTAGCATCTTCAATAATAATAATAATAATAATAATAATAATAATAATAATAATAATTTGCATTTATACAAAGCCTTTCATCGGGGATCTTAAAGTATATCACAAACAATAATTAATTTCATTTGCAAGTCTGGGAGCCAGATAGGTAGAAGCCCCTTTATTTTGCAGATATAGAATACTTTCCTATACCCTGAAGCATGTTGGGAGGACTTTCTGCCTCTTGGAAATCCAACCTCATCTCTCTTGAGGCCTGGGTTAGGATCAGGCCCTGCAATGGAGTTTCCCATGTCAAACATCCCCTAGCTATCTGATTCGGATAACTGCTGAGCACCAATTTGGTGCTGGAGAAACGAAGGGTTAGGAGTGACCTTAGCAGGTTGTCTGAGGCAGGGCTTGCTCTAATAGTACTTGTAAGGGGTGGGCACCTTTCAGAATGCAGGGTTCAATACTCGCAGAGAAGTTGTCCATTTTTGTGGCACATAGTGGTTGAATAGCTGGAGGCTGCCTATCTGAGCTGGGTCCTGCTTTCTTGTGTGTTACAGGGAGAGTCTCCTGGGTGTTTCTGGCTTTAATACGGTGGTCTGCCAAGCTTTAGATAAAGTTCTTTAGACTACTTTGCCCCATCTGTGGGAGCAACTCTAGTTTGTTTTCTGGGCTTATCTTGGGGCTAGGGTGGGGTTGGTGCTGCATAATCTCAGTGGCAAAGAAATATTCCACATTTCCACCTAACTACTAATATAGTGGATGCTTTCGTACTGGAGACTGACCCAAGGGCTTAATACACACCAAGCAAGAGCTCTCCCGCTGAGTTACACTCCTCGTCCATCCATGCGTGCATTCTTCTTCAGGCTTTAAATTCTTTCTCACTATTTTATGTGCATGGGTGTCTTGCTGTTTTATGTGTATTTTATGTCTGTGTCCTATGTGCATGCCTGGTGGTATATGGAATACAAACAGAAGACGGTGTTGGGTCTCCTAGAACTAGAGTTACAGATGGCTGTGAGATGTCATGTGGATTCTGAGAATCCAACCTGGATCATCTGGAAGAGTGGCCAGTGCTCTTAACTGCTGAGTCATCTCTCCAGCCCTCCTTGAAATTTTTGAGACAGGTCTTATTATGTCCATCTTCTGTTCCAACTTTACAGGATTCCTACAGTCTAGTCTAGAACCAGAGGATCTGTCTGGCCTTGGTTTTTGTCTGGGTTATTGTTCGGAGAAGACTGGATGTTAGGGCTTCTTGGTTACTCAAAGGCAAGGAGCACATTCTACAACTGTGCTGCCCAGCTGTGAGGGGAAAACTGTGAGTTTTAGAAGAAGAACTAAATTTAAATACAGACTCATCACTTGCTTCCCATGTTTTTGGGGAAGTCCTCGGGTCTCCATCTGTTTTTCTGCTTGGGGTGTTAAGAGCACAATGTCGGGCATTGGAAGAACTGAGACCACCTTGGTTTTCTTTCTGCCCTACCCTACTCTTACTAGAATATCTACCCCCTCCCACCGCCTCTCTCCTCTTTCTCTATGTCTGTGTATTTATGTAGATGTATGTGAACATGTATCTGAAGACTAGAGGTTACCTTCCTCAAGAGCTGTCCACCTTGTTTTTGGAGACAGGGTCTCTCACTGGTACCTGAGGCTTGTTCTTAGGTTCCAGTCTCTGGCTAGTGAATCCCAGGGATCCCGTCTCTGCCTCACCAGCCCTGGGACTATGAGTATGCATCACCAGGCTTGGCTTTTTACATGTGTGCCAAGCCCCAGACTCAGATCTTCATGCTTGTGTGGCAAGCACTTTACCAACTGAGTCACTGCCCTCCTTGAACACCTTCCAGGGAGATCTGGACTCACTGGTGCCACCTGGCACCATATAACTTTCCAGTGTCTGTTAGCTAAATGAATGAACTAACTTGGCACTTGGTATTTTGCAATTTATAATGTGCTTTTAAAAATAACTTCATTGTAATCCAGATAACAGTATGTACAGGATAGAGCCTGTTATTCTGCTCCACAATAAATGGATCTTGTTACTCCATTCCACAATATCCACAAACAAACGGGCATACAGTAAGGCAGGAACCAGCTCAGTGTCAGACAGGAACATGTATGCAACCCAGTGTCCTGCCAATAGTATACTACTAGCTTGGGAGGGCCTTTGGTGCCTTCTGAGGCCACTGAAGCTTAGACATGGAAGAGAAAGAATGTAGTCTGATGTGTACCACATTCTACACAATGGGACCCTTGGAGTGATGTCTCAATCCTGTGTCCAGCCACCACAACACACTTCAACAACATCAGAAGCCTGGTGACTGGAATCTGCACACTTATAAAACCAGGACCATTTGTTAATCTCAAGCCTTGGGTATGGTTGCATGGCCAGTTCCATATTGACCTCAGCTTTCTGCCTCCCATGGGGTGAATGGTGATATGCATGTCTGCCCTTCATCTTTCCACTCCATCGTTTGAGGTCACCAAGACAGATGTAATATATCCATAGGACACAATTGTTCCTTAGCAGGGTGCTCTACACATTTTAGGGGCTCAGACAATGATGAATGACATTCCCTCTCCTCCCATAGTCTTTTCAAACTGAGAACAAGGACAAGAAATTGATATGAAGGATTCAGGATGAAGGAAGGATTCTTCCTTCTCCACTAGACTCTAAAATCTGGGAGCCAAAGTCAGATGCAGGCTGAGATGTGGAAGATGGAAATCTTTAAACAATGTGTTCATGTGTCTGGCCCACTATCATTCCCAGCATGAACTGAGGAGTGGCATCAGATCTGACCACATGTAATATTCATGGGAGCGTGTCACAGCCTTCAGCAGACAGTTCTGAGAGCACACAGTGTGAGGGTAGGTGGTGTCCCAGTGGAATGCCATCCCTGTACCTTCTGTGCAGCATGTGACCCCATGCCTGGGGAATGAGGTCAGTTTCCCCATGAATATCCCACCTAACTCTGGGCCTCTGAACCACTTTGGTGCTGTAAGTGTGCTGCCTTTGAGATAGCACATAGTGGGAAATCGCATGTGCTCTTCAAGCTGAGCTAGTTTTAGGCCAGTAGTTGGCAAGGATGGGCCAACATCAGGACCTGAACTAATGAAGCCTAAACAAGAGAACCATGTCTCTGCTTACAGCCACAGAGCACCCAACCTCCATCCCTGAGCCATGTTCTTATTGCTTAGGGTGCTGGGGGCAGGTGTGGAAGAGTGTTACTGAGACTATTCCTGCTTGTTATGATCTCAAAAGCAAGGTGACATACTAGGCAGCAAGGATCACATTACAGGACTCTGTGGCATACCGGGCGAGTGTCAGCAACCGCTATTGCATCTGGGAGTCCAGCAACTGCTGTGGCAGGGCAACACAGTACCCAGCCTGTGCTCATCTTGATAAACTGTGTGTTCATTCAGAGTCAGGGGAGCAGAGAAAAGAAACAGCTTTGTTCCAAGCTACTAGTGATACTACCAACCTAAAGGGGGCAGAGGCAGCCTTTCCTAGTCTGCACAAGCTTTCCTGCAGACCAAGTTTGCAGTTTTGGTCAGTAAAGAGCTGGTATAGAACAAAAGCTCGGAAAGTAAATTCATTGGGAAGTGAATTCTATAAATGACACCCTTGTTTGCATTGGCTTTGAGTGCAAAAAGGTTTAAAAAAAAAAGGTGCTTCCTAGCTCACACATTAGAGGTCCCTTAGAAGCTCTTCCTGGTTCCCCCCCCCCCCGCCCCAGCTCACACGTTAGAGCCTCACTGGAGCCTCACTGGTTTTCTCCCTAGCTCACATTTTAGGGTTCCCTTAGAAGCCCTTCCTGGTTTCTTACCAGAGCTTACCAATCACTTCAGCACTTTTGGCCTTCTTCCCCATCCCACTGCTCAGATTGGGAGAGAAGGCAAATCCAGACAGAGCAGGGGTGGGAGAGGTTTGGGCATCTGGGTTCTTGAAGACAGTATGTGGTTCCCTTACCCACCGTGTTTACCAAGCAGATGAGTCAGTATTCAAATGAGTATTCCCTTCCATGTGGGTACACATGGGTGTTCCACCTTGAACCAAGCCCGCTGAAGACAATCAGTCCCACACAGCCAAGGAGGGTGTTGGTCCCCTGCCCCCATCTAAAACTGGTAGACACCATGTGTGTCAGAGCCACCAGACCAATGAACAAACACAGACATACAGGAAAACACCCCCCCCCCAAAACCAAAAAAAAAAAAAAAAACCCAAAACAAAACCTCTGTAAAACAAAGGAGAATCAGCTCCCCACCCTTTGTGCACTTCACAGAGCATGTTCTGTAGTGCCGACTACAGGGAGAAGGAGAGACCGATTTCCTAGTCAGCTCCTTAGTGGCTACTTTAGGGACCAGAACTCAGAACTTAGAACTCAGAGTACCTCCAGTTTAAAGGTCAACACATATTCTGTAAAGAGTCAGACATTAGATATTTTCATCTTGTAGGTCAAATCCCTGTCACAATAACTCGTATATGTTCTGTACTGATCATGGCTGTAGACAAGATGTAAATGGACAGGGGTAGCTATGTTCTAATAAAACTTTATTCATAAAAACAGGTGCCGGTAGTGCAGGTCTCTGACTGTTCACTGACCCCTTATCTAGTCTGCACCCTCAGGGAATTATGCTGCTGTCCAAGACTGAGTTTACAAGGCTTCATGGTGGGAACAGAGCAAGCTCAAGAGCCAACAAAGTTGAAGGAAAGATGGCTACTTGGATAATTGGAGATTTTAAATAAGACTTTCACCCTACAAGAAGGGACCAACAATTGAATGGAAAAATCACAGGTTAAACATCTCTATTTGGCTCCAATCTGCCTAAGGTGGGATATCCAGCTCAGCTGGCACTGATGGAAGTAGGGGTTATGGCTTTCCTAGTATATGCTGCTCGTGGTCATTAATCAGCGAGACTCAGACACAGTCTAAAAGTGTTCCAGGAGAAGGGCTGGGGAAAGAAGCCAAAAGGAACTAGAAAGCCACTGCACTTGTCTGTGGACAATAGGAGAAGAAAGCAGCAAATTCATTTTTTCCAGTCAGCAGTTTGTCTAATTGCACAGAAATGGTCAGGGAGGACAAGCCCTCCTGTCCGGCTGAGAACAGGTTGTTTTGGCTGTCAAGCATTTTCAAAACAAGTTTTCTTGGTCTCCTGACAGGCTGAGGCAAGAACAAGAAAATGAAGAAAGGAAGATCCCATGATCAAGCTCGGGGTTCACGTGGGCTGGCTCTGCCTGAACAGTCAAGTGTGCTTTCAGAATGTCCAGATAAAACTGGTCTTAGGGCTAATATCACCTTGCCAGTGACACTATTTAATGAAGCGATTCGTCTAAGAACTCTCTGGCAGCTGGATAATCATTCTAGTCTGGGAGGAATAAGAGGTCAAAGTCACTCTTAAGCACAAGGGTACTCGATTCTGCTCAAACCTACACCCTGCTTTGCTTTAATTCTCACCTGAGGTTACACAGAATCTTCCTGAAACTGAGGTTTAAAACTATCTTCTTTAAGGTGGACTTTTCCATTGCAACCACAGAACACTTGGTCAGGGTGGGGCAGAGAATGTAGCGAGGAAGTGTGCACCAGGCAGGCTAGGATCAGCCTGGTCTCAGGAAATCCACCATTCCTAGCAGCATGGTCTCAAAGGAGGGAGCACCAGACCTAGGAGGGCTTACCCTGCAACCCACAGAAACCATTCAGAAACAAGAGTACCTGGAATTCTCAGATCCCCTGAATGATCACTGAAGGGCCCAAAGCAGAAAACAGAAGAGATTCAGAACTGGGTCAGAGTGCCTCCTTCTGAACTGCCTTCTCCACAGTCTCTGATTCCTGGTGCAATGACCAGCCAGTCCATTAGCATCCCACTTGGGGGATGGGGGCTGCTCTCTCAAATTCAGGAGAAACTCTGTAGAGGAGGCACTGACTGACTTTGAGGATGGCTCTTATTCAGTGAGATAAGTTACTAGGCCTCTGAGGCCTGTTCTACCAACTGTCTGCAAGAATGTTCTGAAGAGAAAAATCCTCCATGGGACTTTGAAGCCGGAGGCAGGCAGGTCTGAGCTGTGTTGTGTTTAGGGACACTGAGAGCTGGGCGGGATGTGGAGATCAGCACATGACATTCCTCTTGCTTCACCCACTCCCACTCCCACACAGTGGGGACTATCTGCACTGCTGGCTCTGCCCAAGGTCCTCTAGATAGAGCTTTTATTACCTGAGAGACAAGGAGAGTCGATCCTACTTTTAGAAATGCAGGTTGCTCTGGCTAAGGCCTGGATTGCCCTTCAGCACAGGAAGCCCTATTATGTTCAAGCTTTAGATAAACAGCATTTGAGTTTTTAGTGACAGTATGTCTTGCAAGGGGGATACTTTTATGAACTTGTTACTTAGCAAAACTTTACTGTTTTTGTAGTAAATGGCACTGTATCTGGCAACTCAATTTTCATGTGTGTATGTACATGTGAGTGTATACATATATGGATGTTCATGTGTATGTGTACGGTATATGAAGGGACTAGAAGACAACCTTGGGTGTCATTCCTTAAGTGCTGTACTCCTCCCCCCCTCCCCTTGAGAAGGGGTTTCTCATTGGCCTGGAACTTATCAAGGAGGTAGGTTGGCCAGCCAGCACATCTCAGGGGTCTACCTATTTCTGCCTCTCCTGTGCTACAAGTGTGTGCCACTCCATCTGGCTTTTTAGATGTGGGTTCTGAGGATCAAACTCATACAACCTGTAAAGCAGGCACTTTACCAACTGGCCATCTTCAGTTCTATATACATGGCATTCTAACACCAGAGAACCAGAGTAGGTTTGGAAAGCTCCAGGCTGGCAAGGAAAGGGATAATGGGCCCTTTATTGGGTCCTTGATGAAGAGCTTGAGAAGAAGACATGATGCTCTCACCACCTTCATCGCCATTTCCAAGGCCATGAAGGCTCTACTAGGATCTACTTGCCCACATTAAGGTGGACCTATGTATCAACTCGTAAGCTTGTTAGAAAAACCCTACTGCATTCAGAAAAAAGATCAGGTGTCTCAGTGTGGCAGCAGCCACCACTAAACAACACGATGCCAGGCATTACAATATTGCCTGGGAGCTGGGGTTCTTTGAAATATGGGTTCTGAGTTTCAGCATTCTGAGAATAGCATCTCTCTCTCCTCTCTCTCTCTCTCTCTCTCTCTCTCTCTCTCTCTCTCTCTCTCTCTCTCTCTCTCTCCCTGTGTGTGTGTATGTGTTAAATGTTAGGGTCTCCAGGGCTCTGCACATGTTTTGTATGTAGTTTCTTGCACATGTTTCCTATATATTTGCTGAATGAATTTGCCAACCCATAACATAACTGTTTCTCTCTGCTAGACACCTGGCGCTGACTTTCATGGGACACAAAGAAATGAATTATTATTTTCCCCTCAGAGATGACTTTGGATAATGTTTACCTAGGCGTCTCTTGACCTAACTTCTGCTTTCTTGCCTTCCATTTTCCACTGGGTTGACTAAGTGTCTGTGTGGAAGATAGGAGTCACTGGAGTTTTTTCTCCACTCTTCACTGTGCATTCCATCCCCTGATGATCTGGAGGTTACTGTGAAGGCCACGTTGCTTGTGGCCTGCCCGTCACTATACCCTTACTCTTTTCTCTCATTTATAAACCCTAATAATAAATTTAGCTATGCAGATAATCATCTCCCTTAAAAGTCCTTGGGACTGGGTCTTTAGACCCTCAGAAAGTTATTTTTACTCAAGAATATTCTGGGCTCAACCTAAGGACATGAAGGCCTTCAGCCTCATGGGTAAGCTGTGAAGCAGACGGCCACCCCAAGCCACTCCACATGCAAGCTTCCTCACTCCAGGCCCTGACTCCAACGTGCTGCTCCTGGGGCCATAGGAGGCAGGGGAAAAGCAGGAGGTCGCACACAGCTTAGGTATTGTTTTGGACCAGTCTTCAGGGACACAGGGTTCTAATCTTTGTACTGTATGTCTTAACAAGGTTCTTCCAAGAAATGAAACTGATGTCCCAGTTGTCAACTCTATGCCAGTAATTTCATTTCATTGCCACCGTGACAGTCAAAGTTTATCACATTTCTAGCTGATTTTTTTTCTTTTTTTTTTTTAAAGATTTATTCTATTTATTATATGTAAGTGCACTGTAGCTGTCCTCAGACACTCCAGAAGAGGGCACCAGATCTCGTTACGGATGGTTGTGAGCCACCATGTGGATGATGGGATTTGAACTTATCACCTTCGGGTGCTCTTACCTGCTAAGCCAACTCAAGTTTTTTTTTTCCCCTGTTTCCCATGTCCTGAATCTGGTCCCACTCTCAAGCACACTTTCTGGCTTGGTCAACCCAACCTAGCTCTGCTGTTGGCTATGAATTTTGTGGATCACTGAGGAAAGACAAGAGACCAATTTGCCTAATCACTCTTTTGCTTATTTCTATCACCTCCACTTCAGCAGGCGTGAATCAGTTCTTGTCACCAGTGCTTCCTGTGCCGAATGATCCGGTGACAGACAAGAGAGAATCTTGTTCCTGCAGAAGCAAGGCCTGTACTTGTCACAGTAATCTGCACAGTATGAACAGTCCTCACCATTCTCTGACCATCCTTTGATGGTGCCACCACTTCCTCCTCCTCCTCCTCCTCCTCGAATCTCTGCCTTAATGAGAAGTGGTAGAAACAAGAGCCTGGGCCCTCTTGCCTTGGCTGGACTCCACATCACACACGACAGCCCTGGGCAGCCCTGGCGGCATGTGTCAGAGCCAGCACACACACATCTGAACAGTCAAGCCTAATTCCCAGGAAGCTGTTTTAACTTGACATCTGAGAATGTATTGCATGTAGAGTGATTTTACAGGGTGTGTATTCGGGGCATATGCGTGCACATTCCACAGCCAAAGTGTTCTATAAATATCAGACGTAGGCTGTACACACAGCGTCACGTCCACAGCCTCCTTAATCTATACAGTAAGATTTCAATTTGTATCTAACCTCTGGTAACAGGGATGAATGTTTTTCAATACAGATAAAAAAAAACTATGCCATGCTATCTTAAACATACTTTTCACTTAAAATTTCCGTGAATCGATCAGAGTTTAGTGATAACAGGTAGATACTTGCCTGATGCTTTCAGATGAGGGTACCAAGGCCCAGAAAATGACATGCCCTTCCCAAGATCACACAGGCAGTTAAGAGTGGTACCTGGATGAGATCCAAGTCTCCTAGCTCTCAGCTTTGCATTTTCTTTGTTTTCTTATATGTGTCTTCTTCCAATGGTTCAAAGGGAACTCTTATCCTATTAGTAAATGTACATTCCTCTTTGGTGTGTTATTTAAAAACCCCAATCCAGAACTTCTCTACCCTTTCTTTTTGTATATTTTTCTAAGAAAGAAAATACTGACTATAACTCACAAACAATCTGCAACCTTACAAGTGATGGAGAACACTTTCCCCACGGCAGGGGCTGGTATAACTAGAATTCATGCTTGAGCACTCAGTAGTCCCCACCATGACTTTCCCAGCAAAAACTGGACAATGGTCCAGATGCCCCCCACCTCTGACTCTCCCCTAATAAGCCCAGCTTAGGCCAGCATCTTGGCTTGTACAACTGAGGTTAAAACTTAGGCCCAATCCTGTTTTCTACTGAGAAAGAGGGGTGGACAGAAGGCTCAAAACCACAGAGCTACAGAGCTTTGGAAAAGCAGAAAGAAGCCTGAGAAAAGATGGGCCAAGGGGTCCTGCTGAGGGGACTTGCTCTGATTGGCTTTCCCAGGGAGAGGTGAGGCCGGGCGGCACTGCAAATGCTGGTGCCTGGTACAGTCAGGGCTGTAGCTGTATAAGCAGCTGACTGATGGCCAGGCTTTTTAAATCGAGCTTATCATATCACAGCAACAGATGTCAGACTCTAATAAATAACACACTCTCTCTGACCTATGCAATTTGGAAAGGATGCCTGTTGTCAGGCAGAACTGGATTCCTTCCATCCCTGTTGCTCCCTCTTCTGTCAGTAAAAACAAACCATGTCCCTTGAAGATTCTCATTCTATGCTGTTTATCTCACCTTTCTATCCATAGATAGCATCTACATTTCTAAACCATGAGGGAAAGCTCAGAGGGATGCAGGAGCTGCTTCACAGAGAAACCCAGGCAGGCAGGATGGCAGGCATTGGTGGATACAGCCTTCTCAAGCCCTGTCAGCTCGAGGACCCGGGCCTACATTGTCCTCTCAGGGTGTTCAGATAGCCCAAGGCCTGAGAATTTCCCTTTGTTCTCCCAAGGGGAGTTCAGTTGAGATGTGGTTGGGAGTTTTTAAAGGGAACTGGTCCTAGGAAATAGGGCAAAGCAAGAGATAAAAAAAGTTCACGAATCATTGCTGGGTTGAGTGTTTGTCCCAAGGTCTGACCCTATGGGCCCTGGGACAGAGCTTCCTTGGAGTCTAGCATGGGCTGCTCTGCCTTCAGCCAGTGACTCCTCTTTCTGCTGTAGCTCCCCTGTCCCCTTTGTCCAGGGATCTTGGGATATGAGTAAGGAAAATTCACAGATCTCTTGCCTTCCTGATAGACTTTGTATCCTTAGATGTCAGACTGGAGTTCCAGGAACACAGATATGAAGGGAAGAAATAGGACAAAGCCATGGCCTAGAGAGAGTTATCTGGCCAAGGTTTTCCCTAGAACTGAGTGTGGATGAGAAGCACAGAGCCAGTAGGTTCCCAAGATGCCAGCTCACTAGGCATGGAGACAGGTGGGACCAAGGCTTTCTATAGCTTAGGCTCAATAGAAACAAGGCATTAGCAAGGCATCCTTAGAACTAACAACAGAGAACCAAGAGGGGTGGTCAACTTCTGGGGAAATAAACATACAAAGGAATTTATACTGTAACCACTTGGATGTCACGCCCTGGCCTCTGTGGAGGTCTCAGGCCATGCCCACCCTCCCTGCTATGAGGACCCAATTGGAACTAGGATTTCCATATTATAATACAAGAGTCCTAGGGGGGCCCCAGGGACCATGGAGAGGACTGGAGATTGAGATGCAAAATCTGATGTCACATCTATGTCTATCTCTTGAATCAAGGAGTCAACCTATATTTAGAAGTTTTATTTAAAGGACAAATGCATAAGACTGGATTAGAGCATTTGGTAATAAGTACTTTGAAGGAAAAAAACCCAAACAACCCATAGTACATTTGAAAATATTAAAGTAGCAACAGTGAAAGTCATTGAAATAATCCATAATATACAGTTAAAAAGGTATTTGCTAAAAAAAATGATTCTTTACAGACAACTGGATGTCAAATGATAAAAGAGTGTATAGTGAAACACAACCCATGGGGAGGCATGGACTGCTTTGGGAGGGTAAGAAAAACATCTCTTTCTGATCTTGAGGCAAGAAGGGAAATGGAAAATGGTTTGGGAAGGCTCATGATGAATTACTCCCATGTGTTGTCTAAGGAGCTATTTTTGAACTATCTTAGTGATTCCTTTTACATTATGACTTTATGTGTGACAAACCATTGAAGTAGGTACACTGGGGGTTCAGCTCTATTCTAAGATCCTACTAGGACCAGCCTGAGGGGCTATACATCGAAATTCACTAACAATCACGCCATCTATGCATAGATCTCACTATCTCATAGATAGACAGTAATATAAAAAGGTCACCCATCCTAATCTAGACAGGTGTAAGTTACCTACATAATACCAAGGTATCTTATTTTGCTTTTTGTTTTGTCTTTTAAGGTAGTTAGTTTTATACAAATTATGCAACTCAAGAGTGAGATTTTTTTCATTTTTTAATTAGCTGTGTTGGCATCAAGATAATAAAACTACAGGAGTCAGCAGTCTAAGATTTTAGAGTCTCTGGTCAGGTCACTGGGGTTTGGAGCTTGTTACTGGGGTATGCCTTAGTGTTACTATTACCTATTAAAATTAAAATCTTTGCTCTGTAAGAAAGCACACTGAGAGTTATTTTTTATTGCAAGCTCTCCATATGCCAGACCCTACCAGACATATACCTACATTACCTTACACAGTAGCCAGAAGCCAGAATTCTAAAATTCCATGTTCCCTGTAACAGCTGAGATACTGAAACCAGTGGATTTCATCCTGGCAATAGGTTTTCTGGCAATATGGTACAGATGATGTTAATAAAGGGAAACTAGCTGTCAGTGGAATGGTTCCTTTAAATCTGGGTGTGTAGGCTAGGCACATAAGTCAGAGACTGGAAATATGAGGAGGATTTGATGTACTGCTGTTGGCTTAAAAATTGAGGGGCCACTAAGCAGGGAGTGAAAGCAGCTTCTAGTTACTGGGAGAGTTCTCCAGGTGACATCCAATAAAGAAGAACACAGGGAACTGCATGGCATCCAACTACCACAGGGAATAGAACTCTGCCAACATCCCAATCAACTTAGAAAAGTCCTAGCCTAAATCTTAATTGCAGCTGTCTGGACTCATGCATGGTATGTAGGCCTCATAGCCCATCAAAACTCTGGAGTGAGAAAATGTAGTGCTTCACAATGGGGAGTTTGTGGTAATTTGTTAGATGTCAACACAGAGAACCCTATGTGACACATAGTAACCCTCTAAACAAGTCTTTACCAGTTTATAGACAAGGAGACAAAGACTTGGGAGGATTATGCATATCCCCAAAGTTGCACAGTCCATGAATGACAGAGACAGGTTTAAACCAGCTGCCAGGACTTCAAGGTCAGTGTCCTTAAACTGCTACAAACATTTCTTCTCTACAGCATGCTACTTGGTCCCTGTGGAAGGGACCTTGGGCAAGTGGCAAAGACAGTGGGGACTATGTCTATCTATCTATCTGTCTCTGAATGTACAGTGAGGTTGGAGCTCAAGTGGCTGAGTGTCTGATCTACAAGAAGCTAGCTATGTAACTTTGGGAATACTTTATCTATGTGAAGGGGAATAAGAATTTTTGCAGTGGTGATCTGTAACAGTGAGGATGTACTGTTAGTGGTGAAGTGTACAAGTGAAGGTAGAAGCACCTGAATGTCATGCAGGAGGAATTTTCTTTAGGTAATGACTGTACGTCTCAGTGTTCTTGGTTTAAATGTCATCTCTCTGATGGCTTGTTCTAAAAAAAGAGATTTAAAAAATACATTTCTGTTGGGGGTGGTGAGACTTACCCTTCCCAGCAATAGGGAAGCAGAGGCAGGCAGATCTCTGAGTTGGAGGTCAGTCTGGTCTACAGAGTGAGCTCCAAGACAGCCAAGGCTACATAGTAAGATCCTCTCAAAAAATCATTCTCTGCTACTTTTATCTAGAACCAGAATGAAGTAGATTATAGTTTTCCTTTGGTTAGAAAAAAAATTTTTTTAAACTATTTGACTGTTAAAAGTCAATTTATTGTGGAATTCACATGCAAAATCAAAACATATGAATATCATAGCACAAAGGCTAACTAGGGGCATAAAGAGACCTTGCCCTCCCAGCCAGGTCCTCTCTGCCTCAGCTGCCCGCCATCATCCCTCTCTGAACCCAGAGAAGGTCAACAGGGCCGCTTGCTCACTCTCCACACCCCAGGACATTAGGTACACATCGGGGTTACAGGTGAGTGGAGCTCATCATGGGCTTTGAAATCGCCGAGGGTCCAGGTGCAGTAGCAGCTGGAACAGAGGAACTCCGCCCAACCAGAGGCTGGGACCCCTCCCAGCCAGGTCCTCTCTGCCGCAACTGCCCTCCATCATCCCTCTCTGAGCCCATCAGAGGCCAATAGGGCCACTTGCTCACTCTCCAACACCCCAGGACCTTAGGTACACATCAGGGTTACAGGGGGAGTTGGACTACCAGAACTGCTATCAGAGGCTAACAGAATCACAGGAGGATCAAGCTAAAACCAGTGACAGCTTGGACATTAACATCAGAAATCTCTAGATGGCGAAAGGCAAACGTAAGAATCTCACTAACAGAAACCAAGAACAATGGGCATCATCAGAACCCAGTACGCCCACTGCAAGGAGTCCTGGATACCCCAACATGCCTGAAAAGCAAGAGGCAGATTTTAAATCATATTTCATCATGATGGTAGAAGATCATAAGAAAGACGTTAATAACACACTTAAAGAAATACTGGAGAACAATGCTAAACAAGCAGAAGCCCTTAAAGAAGAAAAACAAAAATTCTTCAAGGAACTACAGGAGAACACTGCTAAAAAGGTAGAAGCCATTAAAGAGGAAATACAAAAATCCCTCAAGGAATCACAAGAGAACACTGCTAAACAAGTAGAAGCCCTTAAAGAGCTACA
>LR754755.1:4851-32455 GCA_902729485.2 Mus minutoides | reverse complement strand
AGGGACAACATTTAGTTGGAGATGGCTTACTAAAGGTTCAGAGGTTCAGTCCATCATCGTCAAGATGGGAGCATGGCAGTGTGCAGGAGAAGCTGAGAGTTTTACTTCTTCATCTGAAGGCTGCTAGCAGAATACTGGCTTCTGAGCAGCTAGGATGAGGATCTTAAAGTCCACACTCACAATGACAAACCTACTCCAACAAGGCCATGCTTCCTAATAGTGCCACTCCCTGGGCCAAGCATAAACAAACCATTACAAGCCTCCTCGGAACAATGCTGCGGTCTACGTGGATACTTTGGGAGGCCCCATGGAGGTTGTCGTTCAAGCCAGCCGCAGCCATCTCTCAACACATTCAAGGGAAGATGCTTTCCTTGTGGGGTCAGAGGGGATGTACAGCCACTGTGCTCTTATCTGAAGCTGACAGTTATATCTCTTAGACTCTAAAGGTTAAGCATCTTAGGGCCATGCAGCTACATAGGCTGGGACGCTGTTTCACCAATGAGGGAGCAGAAAAGGAGCCTTGAATCCAACACTCCCAGGGTTCAAAAAGTACCAAGTGTGTCAGATTTGCAGTGGGGCGTGTTAACACGCCCGTCACACTGATGTGCCATAAATCCTGATTCCAGTGGCATGGAGCCTGGGAGCCTGGCTTTGGTCTTTCATCTGGAAGTGTGTGTGTGTGTGTGTGTGTGTGTGTGTGTGTGTGTGTGTGTAGATAGGCTAAGCAAGTGTACTGTTTACTCACCGAGGGCTGGCTCTATGCTAACCATTTCATCCCATAATCATGGGTCCTCTGTTGCTGTTGGGAAGAAAACTGCTTTCAGTTTAACTGTGGTTCCTCTGTCAGTCACCATTAGGTTTTGGATAGGGTTGGGTTCAAGAGGATACAGAGCTAGATTACTAGGGGGATAAAGGGTGTATTAGAAGAGTTTTTTAATAGCAATGGCTAGAGAGACAGAAAAGCAACAGCACGGAGGAGACTCTGAGGATAGCTTAGGCCCCAGCGACAGAGACAGACAGCGTGGCCAGGGCTTGGAAGACAATCAGAGCCAGAGTGTGGCAGAGGAAGGAATCTCTTCTTAGAGCTTTGAGGGTAGGGGTAGGTTTCATTGCAAGAGCCTGCAGCCATGCTCTCTGATTCCCAGGCAGAGGTGGGGAAGGGTGGAGAGAGCAGGATGTGTCGCTTTGATGTACTCTGACTCCCCCTCTCCCCACCCCACACGGGATTGTCTATTATTTAGGGGCCCAGAGACCATGTCTCAGCAGGGTGCCTGTTGCTATCTGTGAAACTGAGAGAGGAGGCTGCTGCAGGCACTGTGACCCAATAGAGGCTAGATTCTAACTTTACATTCTGACAGTAATCCTTCCCCCACTTTACTGGTATTCAAAACCTTGCATGACAATGAATACAGTCTGGGGATTTTGGATGTACACATGTTCACAATAGTGTCAGTGAACCCAATAATAAGCATATTTGTCCCCTGCCAAAATGTTTCCTCCCTGTTTATTTTTTTCCTGGTGGTAAGGACACTTAATATGAAATCTGCCCTATTAACATATTTGTAGTATATAATACCTGGTTGTTCACTATGGCACTATAGGCACTTCCACAGGACAGCAGATCTCTAGAAGATACTGCACCTTTCTATCCACACTGTAACCCTCAAGCTCCCACAACACCATTCTCTTGTCTATGTCTAAAGCTCTCTGTAACATTTCTGAGTCATTTGTCTCATTGGGGGCAGAGGGCAATGGTCTGACTTTAATTAGAACTGAGGAAGAGAACTTAAGTTGACATGAAAGGGGATTACGCAACTTCCAAGGGGACTTAGAAAACTGTCATTCCAAGCTGACCCCAGAGCAGACCTGGGTCCAGTTTGCCTCATCTGGCTAAAGCTCTCATTTATAGGTTAGCTTGGGGGGGGGGGAGCTTCTGGGTAGGAGAACTTGCTGAGACCCAAAGGCTGGGTAAATCTCACCCCAGACTGATGGGGGGGGGGCTCAAGTGCGGTTGGCATCTGAGGGCCATGCGGCTCCTTCTCCCTTCCAATGGCAAAGCCCATTGGGGTATAAGAGAATCTAACTACAGTGGAATCAAATCAGGGGGACTCTGAAACTGGCATTTCAGTTTCATTTCTGTTGCTGTTATAAAACCCCCTTGACCAAGAGCAACTTAAGGGAGGAAGGGTTTGCTTGAGCTAACTATTCTAGATCACGGTCCATCATTAAGGGAAGTCAAGGCAGGAGCTTGAAAGCAGGCCTGTCTATTAGTCTACACCACATTGCCTCTGTCACACAGCCAAGGGAGTAGTACGAGCAGGGATTATGGAGGACGCTACTTGCTCGTCCCTAGACTGCCTTATAGTCACTTAGCTTTCTTATATAGCTGGGACCTCCGACATGAAGTCACAACTAAAACATGCCCATAGGCCAATCAGGTTATACATCTAGGTTTGAGTTTGAATCCCAAACTACTTTCTATCTGGATGACCTTGGGTAAGTCATCTTTCTTTGCTTCTTTCTACATGAAGAAACTCACACTGACTTCAGAGTTACTGCGAAGGATGAACGATCATGTGTCAGGTGCTTGAGTTGTGCCTGGCATGGTCAGTGCTCAGGGAATGCCAGCCCGTGTTGCTGTCACAGGCCTCTCAAGCACACCCATCTTGATATACAGTGAGTGGATGGCAGGCGCTTACATGAGACGGGTCCACAGCAGAAAATGTCAGTCTGGAAAGGCAGGAAATAACGAGCCAAGCTCACCATATGCAGAGGCAGGAAAAAAAAAAAGTCCACAGGTGTCTCTACTGAACAGGTGCTGCCACTCTTAATGCCAGCACCTAGGGGCTCTCATGTATTATCTCATTTAATTCCAACAACAATAACAACAGCAGTAGCAGCAGCAGCAGAAAGCTCTTGAGGTGTTATAGACTGAACCGTATGTGCATATCATAGCCCTGTATTTGCAGATAAGACCTTTAAGTAGGTAACTAAGTATAGAACAATTAAATCCTAATCTAATAGGACTGGGTAAGCAGAGAGAAAGATCCTGGGGGTGTGCGCACACAGTGGAGAGTCCACGTGGGCGTGGACTGAGAAGGCGGCCTTCTGTAAACCAAGGAGTGCATCTTTGCTAGATGCTAGTGGATCTGGCATCTTGACTGTGAACTTCTAGCCTTTGGAACTGTGAAAAATAATGTTAATTAAGCGTTCTGGGATTCTGTTACAGGAGCATCACTGGGCCTTACAGCAACTAAACGGTTGCTGTAATACAGGCTTTGGTGTTGTCCACCGTTAGCCTCTCCCTTCACTCAGACACTCTGACTTCCTCAGCAGGGATACAGATGCTGCTGAACCCAGGCCCCTTTTCTGGGGAGCTACAGGAGTTTCATGAGCAGTTGATCTCACAGGGAACTTTGGACAATCCTATGGATTAGGTTTTAAGACTACTTTAACCGAGTAAATATACCAATAAAGCAAACCACATGAGAGTGTTGGTTTCTTTGGGCATTGTGGTGCCCAGGGAGAGGCACTATTTGGAGGTGTGGCCTTGGAGTAGGTGTAGCCTTGTTAGAGTAGGTTTGTCACTGAGGGAGTGGGCTCTCAGACCCATCTCCTAGCTGCCTAGAAGCCTGTTTTCTCCTAGCAGTCTTCAGACGAAGATGTAGAATTCTCAGCTCTTTCTGCACCATGGCTGCCTAGACTCTGCCATGTTTCTTCCGTCTTGATGAAAATAGGCTGAACCTCTGAACCTGTAAGCTAGCCCCAAGTAAATGTTGTCCTTATAAGTGTTGCTTTGGTCATGGTGTCTGTTCACCGCAGAAAAACCCTAACTAAGACAGGTATTGAGAAGTTACACTTTGGCCATAGTGTATTGTGTATTTGGCTTGTGTGTTTGGCTTGAGTGACAAGTGTCCTCTGCTTGAACACTTGGTTCCCAGCCAGTAATGATGTTTTGGAAGGTGCGGAAGCTTTGCTAGGTAGAGCTTTGCTGGAGGAAGCGAGCTGTTTGATTTCAGGGTCCCATCCTCTCTCTCTTGGCTTCCTGACTGCTCATGCAAGGTGACCGGCTGGGCCCTGCTCCTGCCACTGTGAGATGCATCCCTGGAATTGTAAGGAGGAAAGAGCCCTTTCTCCCTTAAATTGCTTCTCATCAGGTATTTGGTTGCAACAAGAAAGGTAACTGTTACAATATGCAGCAGTGTGGTGTGTAAAGTATGAAAGTTCCTTAGAAACAAGCAACAACAACAACAAAACAATCCAGCCACCCTCAACCACAACATCAACCACAACAAAAACCTAAAATATAGAGCTCTAGCTCTCTGACCTAGCTCTATAGCCAAAGGACTCAAGGGAACACAGACTAGAGATATCTACACAGCCATGTTCCTGAAGCCTGGTCCACAAGAGCCATGTGTCTATATGCAGTAAGGGTACGTGCCTATCAAAAGACAGACAGGCAGACAGAGCCCGATATTGTGCATGCAACACAACAGAGCATTTCATTATAAAGGAAAACGAAATATTGTCCCAGATGGGCCTGGAGCTCGCTGTGTTAAGAGAAGTAACCCAGACACAGAAAGACAAACAACAAAAGCAAAGAGAGCAAAACAAGCCAGCACTAGCCTGAGGAGCAGCAGAGTGACTCGGAGGGAGTAAGAAGGAGTGTGAGAGGGAGGGAGGGAGGGAGGGAGGGAGAGGACATAACTAAAGCGCGTCCAAGGATAGCATAAAGAAACCCTAAATCTGCACAAATAACATTGTTTTAGTGATTATAATTAAAACACAAGATAAATATCAGGAAACACACACACACACACACACACACACACACACACACATGCACTCATGCCCCCCATTCCATGACCCCTCCTTCTCTCTCACATACATGTCATACACAGAGACACACACAGACAAACACTCATGCTCCATGACCCCTCCTTCTCTCTCTCACACACACATACATACACATACACACACACACATACACACACACACAGATATGCTCCATGATCCCTCCTTCACTCTCTCTCTCCCTCTCTCTCTCCCTCTCTCTCTCTCTCTCTCTCTCTCTCTCACACACACACACACACACACACACACACACACACACACACACACAGTCTCTCTCTCCTCTCTCCCTCCCCCCTTTTCTCCCTTCCACCCACATATTCCATGCTTCCTGTCTCTGAACTGTTTTGGTTTTTTTTCTACCAGCAAGAAGGCCATCACCAGATGGTCACTCAACTATGCACTTCCAGAAGTGTAGCTCAAATCAGCCTCCTTTCATTCAAAACCGTCCAGCTTGCCTTACTAGCTGATGGACAGAGACACCCATGACTGAGTGTCTTTTCCACCTGTGCACAGGGAACCAGGGACTGATGAGGTGAGGTGGGGCCCTTGACTTCAAGAGTCTAGTGGGGAAGAGAGGAGGAAAACTAATGATTAGCATACATTCATTCATTCATTCATTCTCATTCATTCATTCATTCACTCATTTATACTCATTTGTTCACTCATCTATATATCAACAGCTAATCTGTACAGTGTGTGAGGGATGGATGTATATGTATATGTATATGTATATGTATATGTATATGTATATGTATATGTATATATGTGTGTATAAATATTCTGGACCTTAAGTTGTATCCAGCATGCAACAATTAAGCAGCCTTAAGTATTTTAATGAAGCTAAGCCATGGCAATTATTATTATTATTACTATTTTTATTAACATTTCACACCCTCCCTGAGCTATTGCTAATCATTAAAAGTTGGAAACTGTTAGAAATCTGGAGGCCATGAAGATAGTGGCTGGAGATCTTGAGCCAAATTTAGACACTGGCTGAGTGAATCCTAGTGCCTTCTTTCAGGCTTCTGAGTTTCCTTTGTTTGAACGAGAAGAAAGCTTGCGCATATGAGTTTTTACCAGAAAAGCCACCTTTTTTCCCTCAGGGCTCCTCCAATTTCTGTGTGCATAGTTCTCATAAGACAGTCCAGATGGTGGGGGCTGGAAACACGGCTGCGTGATTAAGAATACATAATGTTCTTGCAGAAGACCCAAGTTTGGTTCCCAGAATCCAAGATGGGCAGCTAATAATTGCCTGTAACTTCAGCTCCAATGGTTCTAACACCCCCTTCCGCCCCCCTTTGCCCTGTGTGCGTAACCTTCACCGTCTCTGTACACATGATTGAAAATAAAAATTAAAAAAGTCTTTAAAAAGAGCCATCCAGCTGGATTTCTGCTTTATGGATGTCTTTACCCCTTTAGGCTGAGATCCAGGTAGGGCTGTGCATTGTTTGTTTTGTTTTTTGGCAAAGCCGTGAACTTTCATAGTGTCTGGCACGAAGTGGGTTCTCTGAGGCTCTTGCTGGGCAGTGTGCTATGGCTTGTGTTTTGAGGCTCATTCGCCATCTTAGGGCATGCTTTCAGAGGCTCTTGAGCGTTTGAGAGGTGGGAAATGACTGGTGTTAGTAAGCCACTGGAGCCAGGCCTCTGAAGACTCTATCTTCTGTGGTTCTGAGCTCTTTATCTGCTTCCTGGGCCACACTGTAGTGAAGCCAACGCTGGGGATGGAGGTGACCCTGTCCCCGGGCTTTTCCTATGAACCGATGATGAATTTCCATTTCCTAAGTTGTCTCTGTCATATATATTCTTACAGTAACAAGAATGTAATTAATACAGAATGTTAGCTTCCACTCCCAAGCAAATTATGCCTGCATTCTGTTTGTTGGCCTGAGCAAGGGAATGAATGGTGCTACCCCTGAAGCAAGTGCTGGCCCCAGTGATTAGATACTGGCCTGAGAGGTGAAAGGTGGTTCCAAGTGTTAACTGATAACAGCTTTTGTGCTCTATGAGATGGAGGAAAAGCTGTGCCTGCCTCCCTAGATGGGTACCATCACCACCACCATCATCATCACCATCACCACCACCATCATCAGTAGCAGCAGTAGCAATAATATATAGTTCATCTGATCACACATTCAGAAAAAAGCTTGAGAATGTCTTGCCTAAGTAGGTTGACTCAGTTTTAGAGGGAAAAAAAAGTATATTTTCCCAACTTCTTTCTAAGCAATGTCTATCAATGAGATAAATAAGAACTTATGCGAACCCTAAGCCTGAACCAATACAACGTTACTCAAGGGCTGGGAAGGATGACTGATGGTTGTGCCTAACGTTAAGGCTGAGGTGAGCCATGGCCATGGAGCTTGCAGATGTGCATGCTCAGGGGCTGATTAGGGGAACTACTGAGTTCCGTAGGGGAAAATCCAATCCTTGAGCCCCATGGAGTTGCTTCTCTCAAGACTTGCTACTGTTCTTCCATCTTGGGTTTCATGTAACACCTTCATAAGGTTAAAACCATCAAGTATTTTTTGGGATTACGGTATATGTTTCCATTGCAGATAACTGCAATTTCCTAGATATATCTTGTGTGTGTGTGTGTGTGTGTGTGTGTGTGTGTGTGTGTGTGTGTGTGTGTGTAAGTCAGAGGTTGATGCCTGGTTTCTTTTTTAATCATAATCATTCTGCACCTAAGGTTTTGAACCTGGAGCTTGTAGGGTTTGGCTAAACTGCTTGGCCAGTGAGCTCTGAGATCCTCCTGTCTCTGCCTCCCTAGTGTTGGGATTACCCGTATGTACCACTGCTGTGCTCAGACTTGTACAGGGACTCTCAACCATCAGTTTAATCAACTGAACCATCTCCTCAGTCCCAATACACAAGTTAGGCGGTACCTATGGATTTCAAGAGATCCATAATTCAGGAAGACTTTTTTTTCCCCACCCTGTAAGTTAGAGGATGTCTCTCAGGGGTGCTTCTGGTTAGGACTTGGGCTGGTTCTCAGATGCTCTGCCTGTGTGGCCTGTAGTCCCCTTCCTCTATAGCACGGCTCCGGCTCCCTGAACTGTCAAGAGGCCATCACGAATATGTGATGCTGAACAGCTCCAGTATCTAGTTTAGGAATATCTGCAGCTCATGACTGAGACTCTTCCTCATAAACAGAAAATGGAGATAAAGGTAGTTTCTTACATCTCTGAGTGGTCTGATGTTAATTCAACAGGCAACTTCCAAACCCCTGGGCATTCTCCTCACCCTTGAGTAGACAGTGGAGGGTTATTAAATGGAGAGAGGAAGGGCAGTAGCCAACAGCAATGGGACATTTCTGCCTGTCAGAATGCAGAGAACAGACGGGCATCAGGAAGAGTAGAAATCTAGGATCCAGCTGGAGGATGGATGGAGGGATGTGAGTTCCTTGCTGTCCGAGGCTCACTTTTTGGATTATAAAACCACATAGAGTTGCCTCTGCTAGAGAACTAGGTGAGAACATGGCATCCCAGGCTAGGCTGCTGCTCCTCTGGAGACCCTCACCTGTCTTCCCTTCTCCTTCCCCAAGGATTCATCCTGTGATCCTTGCAGCTCAGTTTCCTTCAGGCCTCAGGGAATGAGTCCATCATAGCCTATCCAGGTGGTGTATCCCTTTGGGGGGAAGGGATACCAACAGGTGGCCCCATCTCTCTTGGGGAAGAGCTGCCCCTAGGCTCCCTCTCACCCAGCTGTGGGGAAAGAGCCTGTGCTGGGGTACTTATATCCTCATGTTCCATTCAGCCAGCACAGCAGGGTCAGAGTAGCTTCGGCATCCTAGAGAAGACAGTTAGCTTCGCCTTCAGTTTGCTTCTTTTAATCATTAACAGAACTGCAGTACTTCCTGGCAATGACAATCATCTTCTGGTCCTCACATGTAATGTCCCTTAGCCATCTCTGGACCTTGGCCCATGCTGCTCTTTCTGCTTGAACAACTCTTTTCTTTGTCTAATTTCTTGACTCTCCTCAAAGCTACCCCAGAGTCAGTCTCTTCTCTTCCCTTAACCCCTTATGATGCCCAGTCTGGGTATGCCTCCAATGAGTACCCACGCACGGCGCAGACCACCAACCTATCATATGCTACACAGGCTAGTAATGGAAAGTTCTGTCTCTGTCCTCAGTCCCCACGAGCTATGTCTCCCTCCATTGTCTTTTGGTATCTACCATGGCAGCCACAGGATGCTCAGAACATACGATTGAACGGAATGGAGCCTATTGTCCGCTCTAGGGTGGGAAGAAATAGCAACGTTGTAAATTCTTGTCATGGATCAAGATCAAGAAGAGAAGCTCAGGGCCAGCTACAGCATTCACGTGGACACAAACCAAGACAAGACAAAACAAAACAGAACTACTCCTGCTTCTACAGGGAAGACAGCTAGACTGGCAGGCCTTTCTAAGAAGGTGGGGAAAAGGGTAGAGAGAGGGAAGACACCAAGGCAGCCAGACAGAAGTGGCTTGTTGATACTCCTGGACTCCCACCTATCGCCAGCACCCCCTCTTGGGGCTATATCCTTGCCTGGATCCACTGGCAGTTCCGCAAGAAGATGTGATGGTACCCTGGGGTTGACAGTGCATTAAACTGTTGCCAGGACTGGCTGGGAAAAGCTTCCAGAGGGTTTTACTGATTTGCCGGGCACCTCGTTTTTATCATATAATAATGCAGTTAGTTACTAAGGAGCAACATGGCTGGCCCATGATGTTTAAGTTCATCAACAATGAGGTGTGTGATTTCTAGGGGTTCCTTCAGGACCATACCCACCATCCTGGAGACTCTAGCCCTTATGTGAGAGGGTAGCTTGGGAGGCCCCTTCCATGGCTGAAGTGACCTCTCGAGCAGCTCACCTGGTCAGATCATGGCAGGCATTTCAGGCTGGAGTTTCAGGCTGCTCTTGTGGTCTCTCAGCCAAGCAGCCCCTCCTCCCACCTCCTTTTCTCCTCAGGCAGCCAAGCCAGCTGCTATGCTGGGGTTTGACTTGCACTGACCTCTTGGGAAGCACACGCACCAAGGGCTTCAAGGCCCGTCCCATTATGTGGATGACATGGCCATTAGTAACCATGGTAACCTCCCTTCCCTGGCTTTTGTGGCTCCTCAGGTCTAAATCTGCACAGGTCTTGTCCCGATTTGAGGGAGTTACTGCGAGGCAAGCAGAGAGGCACCTTTTCCTGAGCCGCAGAAGCAAGGAGGGAGCCATTGTCAAAGCCTTCCAGGTGCAAAACAACAACCTTGAATCTCCAATTCAGTAAACTTGAAATAAAACAAAAAAGGAAAAGATGCAATACACTCCTTTCCTTCTTGGGTTTGTGTGTGTTGTGTATGAGTGTGTTTTCTACAGCTGTGAACATAATACACACAGAGGGTGTGTTGGTCTAACAGTTTGAGAGGACTCAAGTATGAGCAGGCCTGAAGGTTGGTGTCCAAACAGGCCCAGGCAGCAGGGCATCCTGCTGAGACTAGCCTTACAGACAAGTGTACAGGACTGTCAGGCCTTATTCCAAAGAACCTTGAAAAAGAATGTATCTCACACACACACACACACACACACACACACACACACACACACACACACTCACCCCTTACAAGTGTGTGTGAGGTAGTACATATGAAAATACGCTCCACTGAGCATTTCCATTACGTGTATGAATTTCAACACATAATGTCCATGTTAAATATACATATTATCACAGGTTGGACATCCCAAGTGTGAGATTCTAAACTACTAAATGCTTCGAAATCTGAAGCCTTCCAATGCCAGCATGGCGTGAGGAGGGAACTACCTCACCATGCACACAACGATGAAAAAGGTTGCAAAGGGAGCCACCTTTGGGCTGTGTATATAATGCACATACAAACATAAATATTTTCAGACTCAGACTAGGGTCCCAGCCCTAAGATACCCTACTGTATGTGGAAATATTCCAAATTCTGAAAAAAAAAATCTGAAATCTGCAACACTCTGGTCCCTGGTGCTTTTGAACACACCATGCCGACGACGATATCTAATCAATATGGATGATTTGTGTCTATATATGGACAATCAATAACATTAATTTTAAAAATGTACATTGTCTTTGTCAACATCTTGGAACTCATCATCTATATTAACGCTGCCAATAAAAAAAAAAGAAAGAAAGAAAGAAAGAAAATCTGCACTCGCCCATTCCCTGGGGTAAACAGGCAGAATTACCTGTCTAGGCTTGGCCGGCCTCTGCAGGGGTGCTGTCGGAGTCCGAGTCTGCCCTCTCCACTATGCCTTCGGCTACTCTCCGGCTCCAGCTACCCCACTTCTCTGAGATGGCGTCCTCCTCACCAACCGTCACCTCCACAAAGTCCACGATGCCTGACTCCTCGTTCTCCTCGCTGCCCTGGCCATCTCGGCTGCCCTCCGATCTGTCTGAGGTGGCCTCTGAGGGCTTGCCTGCCAAACAGTCCTTGTTTGGATCACCACCCACTTTCATCCTCGGGACCAGCTTCTCGGAGTCCTCCTCACTGAGTGCTTTGGGGTCCTTGGCATACTGGTGAGCCGCCTCACTTCCATTCTTTGGGCTCTCAGCAACTTGTTTTGCCGCTTTTCTTGATACGGCATCACAGCCACGGTCCTCTGACGACAGGTGATGCCGCTGGTACTGCTCCAGCCAGCTCAACGTTCCAGTTTTTAGTAAGCATCTGTTCTCCTTGAACCAGCGCACGATCTCAGTTCGGACCAGGCCGGTCTTGGCAGCTAACTGGTCGTATTCCTGAGGAGTGGGCCACTGGGTTCTCGCAAAAGTGCTCCTGAGCAGGTGAACCTGTTCTTGATTTTGTACAATTGCTGATGAAGGACTGGGCAGAGAACCAGCTAACTGGGCACCAGAGAGCTGATCAAGTCGGGATAGAGCACCATTGGGGGCTACCGCATCTGAGCCCTTTTTGCCAGACCCCATGGAATCCAACACAGCCTGCTCCATGCTGTCTCGGAGCTTCCGCCTCTCTGAGAACCAGGAGTCGATTTCCCTCCTGCTCAGCTTGGTCTCCACCCTCAGCCGTTCCACTTCTGCCTGGGTGGGAAAGGAGCTTTTCAGAAAGCTGTCTTCCAGGGTTTTCAACTGTCCTTGGCTTTTCTCTTTGAACTTCTGGGGGGCAAAGTCTGGGTATACGTGGTAGGTGCGACCGTGCCGGGTGCCAGTAATGGCCATCTGGTCTTTGGCAAGGGATTCGCTGGTGATGTGGACGATGCCCCTCTGACACCGGTAGCGGTGGTCACTGAACCACTTCTTGATCTCACTCCTGGCAAGGCCTGTCACCTCAATGAGCCGGTAGACCTCTGCATCGTCAGGGAACTGGCTCTGTAAGAAGCTTGCCTTGAGGTGGGCAATCTGTAACTTGGTCTTCTTGCGGTCGCTAGCCGGGGTGAGCGGTGTATTGGCCACCTTGGGTGGAGGCTCTGGCACCTGGGCGATGTGTGGACGCTTCGGCTCAGGAGCAGCTTGAGGAGTCACCAGAGGTCTCTTCTGGCCATGGTTGGTCACCCCAGCCACCGCAAGTGTGATGGGAGAGCAGGAGACAGTTGTTGACCCGCTTGTCACTTGAGTCAGCACCAGGCTGGGCTGGCCAAGGATCTGGCATGGTAGGGCTGTCTGGAGGATGGGCTGTGACACTTTTGTGGGGGTCAGCTGAGCAGGAAGCACAGTGATAGTCGGGGGTACTGACTGAATCGTGCCGTTAAACATCTTCTTCCGGGCCTCCTCCACCTCCTCTGGGGACCAGCTGATACCATGCTTTAAACGCTGGGTGGCAAACCAGATTCGGATGTGTTCCTCTGGGTGTTTAGAGGCCGCCGTCAGCCAGGAGAGCTCAGCCTGGGTGGGGTAAGGGAATTTGTTGAAGGAGTTGATCATGGTAGCATTTGTGTCCAGGGCAGAGTTGTATTTGGTAGTATTCAGCGGGACAGGGACCTTGGGGACAAGGTTGATATTTGGTGGCAGCTGTACGGAAGGCATGACGTGTCCCAGTGAATCTTGAAGGAGCTCCACGCTTCCAAGTCTGGAGAGGATCTCAGCTGTGTCTGTCACCAGGCGGGCCGTCCCTTCCATGTGGTTTTCTGGGGCAGCCTCATCAGGCTTCTTGGGCACTTTCTTGGCATCTGCCTTCGGCTTTCCTGTCTTCGTCATGGGGGTTTTTCCTACTGAGACCACAGGGTCGTTATCACTGCTTCCGGGACCGCTGGCAGTGATGGGCACCACGTGGTTGGTGGCTTCGATGGACTGTTCTAGAACCGTCTGATTATTGCGCTTCATTAACCTCAGCTTGAAGTTGGTTTCTCCCGGATGGAACTTGGAGTTGTGGTCGGACAAGGAGTCGTACTTTTTGGTTGTGAAGTTACATTCGGCACATACGTAGAGGGGGTTGAGAATCACGTTGGGGTGCTGCATGTCCACGTGTTCTGTGAACTCATTCAGATTTTGTGTGGAATAAGGGCAGTATTTGCACTCATAACCACCCTGGAGTTTTTTGGACGGGTTCTCCCCCATAGATTTCACCTCAACCACTTCGCTTTCTTTGGACGAGTGTTCAGGTTCCGCTGCCCAGCTGTCCTTTGTCACATCCGACGGTGGCATGCCCGTTCCTTTGTCTTTGGCCCTGTCTGCCTCCTCCAGCATATCTTGTTCCAGTACCTGTGATGTCCGAACCATGCACGGAGTTGTAGATTTCCGTTTGCTTGCCATGCCGTCTGCCTCTGAGCAACAGCTTCTTTCTGGAGTGGGTGGGTGCAGGACAGTGAGATTCTTGGCTTTTGGCTCTACCTCCTTCTCAGATGCCTTTGGCTTCCCTTGGTGGCTGTAGTCTTCCGTGTGAGTGTTTCAGAAGGATTTCAGCACAGACAATTGTAACTGTAGCAATCTCTGAGCAAACCAGGCAGCTTCCTCCTATCTGTGGGACAAGAACAGAGCCAGACTCAGCGACTCTTCGCAATGCAAAAGAAGCCAGCTTTTTGTTCCCATGACCCACCCCAACTGGCACCAAATCAAACACACATGTAAGCACCCATGGCGGGCTGGCAGTGGGTTAGAAACTTGAAAGGCAATGCTCTCTTCTTTTCTCTGGGAAGAAAGTGGAACCAGGCAAGCAAACAAGCTTGGGGTCTCCATGCTCAGAGACACAAAGTTACAGGAGAGAATAAAGATCCTAGGCTCTTCAGAAGAGCAGAGTGGGGTGTGCAGAATAAGTAAGGTGTTGCAGGTTTGCTTTTTTATCTGTGGAACATCAGAGGCAAGGCACCTAACTGGGGCCTGCAGATGGGTTTCTATGGCATTACAAAGCAGTAAGAGAGCCTGGTGTGGAGACACCTGCCTGTGCCGCATGTACTCAGATGGCTGAGGCACTAAGATCATGGCTGTCATTTCAAGGCTAGCCTGGGTTAAATAGTGAGATTTGGTCCCAAAACACAACCACCAAAAAAACCCCAAACAAAACCCAGTAAAAATAAAAATAAATAGATACAGACACGTTGCTTCATATCATAAAAACACAAGTATAGAAAATGTAGGGCCTGTATAAAGAATAATGTAAACCACCAATCCAAGTGCAGTACTTTCCTTGTTTCTCTCAAATAGTACACCGTTTCCACTTAAAGGGGCAGCATGGTATTGCATTATAGGGACGTGACACTGTTTTGTATGTTTGTGACTCCAGGGTGGCCTTGCCCTCCGCAGCACAGCCTAGGATGGCTGTGAAGTCTCTCTTCTCTTGCTGCAGCCTCCTGAGTGCTGGCATCGTGGGCCTGGGCTCTCAGCCTGGGCTCTCATGGTCGGCTCAGTTCCGGCTGTCATAAACTGCCTTTGGCCACAGGCCTGGAAACGGTTCTCCTGACTCACGTTTTGCCTCAGATGGCCTTTTCCTCTGGCTGTGCCTGAGAGCCTCTGACTCCCCAGCTCAGCTTCCATGAAGCACTACCACCGAAGGGCCTTGACAATGAGATACGGAAAAACTGTCTTGAGACGCGTCTGTGATTTTGAAGAAAGAAAGGTTTCTGTTATTCCTATGTGCGTGCCTATGTGTGGATCTGTGTATGGATCCCCGCAGGAGTCAGAAGAGGACGTCAGATCTCCTGGAGCTGGAGTTGCAGGCAGTTGTGAGCCACCTAATGTGGGTGCTGAGAACCAAACTCTGCTCCTGTAGGATAGCCCCGTGTGCTCTTAACTGCTGAGCCATCTTGCTAGCCCCTATACTTTAAAAACACAAAACAACTCCCCACCCGTGTGTGTGTGTGTGTGTGTGTGTGTGTGTGTGTGTAGGTGTGTAACTGCTATGTGTATAGTAATCAGAGGACAAACTCAGGAAGTTAGCCCTTGGCTTCTACTTGCTTGAGACAAGGTCTTTTTTTTGGCACACTGGTCTGTGTGACAGGCTAGCTCATTGAGAATTTCTGAGGATTCTCCTGTCTATGTCTTCTACATTACTGTGGGAGTACTGAGATCATAGACGTGTACTGCCATGTGTGGCCTTAGGTAGGCTCTGGGGATCTGAACACAGCAAGGGCTTTACCCACCGATAAGCCATCCCCCTCACCTACTCCCATGGGTTTGGCTGCATTGTTTTCAAAGGTGTCCTGGCCATTTATAATCTCTCTTTGTGAATGGCCTTTTTTTATGTCGCTCTCTTACTGTGGTGCTCCGTGGTTTTATTACTAATTTGTACAAGAGCTTTAATACACCTGCTGCAAAATTTAAAAGCCTGCCTTTCAGCTGCTATGAGGGTATTTTTATAAGTCTAACGTATTTCTAACAAATTAATTATTTTTTTCTTTTTGTGGCTTCTTTTATTATAATTTCATATTTGGAAAGCCTACTGTTTATTTGGGTTTTTTTTTTTGAGATGATGTAATTAATCCATGCTTCCTCTTTTTTACATGCTGACCATTCACTTAAATCATATTGACTCCTAATAAGGAATCTACCATTTCTTCAGAGCCTTTTGCTTAATTTTGTTCATTTGTTTGCTTTTGCTTTTTAGGATAGGGCCTTGTTATTAAGCCATGGCTACTTGCTATGTACAGCTCAGGCCTACCTCACACTCCCAGCAGGCTTCCAGCACCAGCTTCCTAAATGCTGGCATTATAGGTGTCCTGCTACCAGCTCCTGCCAACTGAATGGTTTTTGTTTTACATTTGAGTCACTAGTACTGAATTTATCTTTAGTTGAGTATAACACACTCAAGTTAAGTATGACCGCTTTTCCTTGAGCAATTCCCGGTTATCTCAGCAGCCTGTGTTATGTAGGGTGTATGAAACACTTCACCACATACAACATTTTACATTTACTACAGCTTGTTCTTAGGTGCCCAGTCCACATCTGGTCTAGCTTCTGGGGCTTACTGTTAATTTATTTTTTTTTTTAAATATTTGGAGTGCATGTTAACATCATGGTGGTTCCTCTTTGCTCCTCCCTGCCCGCCCCCCACCTCCGGAACCCTTTCTTGGATATTTTGATTATTCTCATAAATCAGAATCAACTGCAAAATACAATCCTATTCGAATTTTGATTGGAAATGTATCAAACAAATATCAGTTTGGCCACAGGAACAATTTGCTTATTAAAGGTGTGGTCACCAGAACTCTAGGGAACTGCTGGGCTGGGTCACTGTTGGCATCTCAATGTGACGACTCTTTGTGACTACTTTTATTGCCCTTGTGCATTTAGGATGGAGACGAGGGTGTTTGGAAACAAGGATATCTCACATCTAGGAGAAGTGATGACTTACTGGCTTTTGTGTCCCACTTAGGACAGGACTCAAGGGCAGAAGTGAAGAACCTATATAACAGGCAATTTTGTGAGACACTAGGGCTCAGGGGCCAAACTGCATAGGACTCAGGATAGGGCCAGTGCCCCCTGGTGAGTACAAGAGCCTGATGTCCCCGCCACTGAGACACTGGTGTTTTCTGGATGGAGCACTCTGTCAACAGTGGGTGCATGTCCTTCAGGAGTGGCAGCAAGGTGCCGCCATGGGAAAAGCAGGTCAGAGGGCAACCACGTCCCTCTGTTAGCTGTACTTGCATCAGACTCTGGGAAGCTGATTTTGCTGAGAACTACTGACCCTTTCTCAGGCTCCAAAGGTAACTAAGCCAGATGAAGGCTGGATGCCTCTGCCTTCATTGCGTGTCTGTCTATTTTACTTTGATTCAGACTCCCACCTGACTTGGCCCAGGCACGCTCATCATTAAGACATGTGTCCCTATCTGAGCTGTGCCAGCTTCCTTTAAGGTTTAAGGTACAAAGAGTCATTGTCTTAAAGCTGCACTCACTGTGGATTCCAGTAATGGCAAATCCTACAGGGTGGGCCACCCTAAGGTGAGATCTCTGATAGAGAGGTGGCATAGCTTATCCTGAAGGGATTCTGATTATAACAGTGATTGACAGATGAATTTGTTATTATATCACTTATCAGACAGTGATGCACAGGACCATACTTTGAACCAGGGCTACTTAACTACACACCTTTTGCTCCAATTCTTCCTTTTTTTTTTTTTTTTTTGGAGACAGGGTTTCTCTGTATAGCTCTGGCTGTCCTGGAACTCACTCTGTAGACCAGGCTGGCCTTGAACTCAGAAATCCGCCTGCCTCTACCTCCCAAGTGCTGGGATTAAAGGCATGGGCCGCCGCCGCTGCCACCGCCGCCACCACCACTACCCAGCAATTCTTCCTCTTTTAAACCCAAAGCTTGTATCAATTCTTAGATGATGAACCTGTGGTCAGTAGACTCCTTTAATTTTGCTCTTCTCAACACGCTTATTAAAATTTCTCACCTGGCAGTGGTGGTACATGCCCTTAATTCTAGCACTCAGGAGGCAGAGGCAGATGGATCTCTGAGTTGGAGGCCGGCCTGGTCTACAGAGTGAGTTCCAGGATAACCATGGCTACAGAGAAACTCTGTTTAGAAAATCCAAATAAAATAATAAAATAAAAGGATAAAAATTCTTTCTGCTTTTCTCCATTTCTCTTGTCTTTAATTGGCATATTGGGATGGGTTACACAATTACCTTCCTGGGGCTGCAGCTGAACACCTGCTTCTTTCAACCCCTTGCTCCCCTCATGAGCACTCAAGTCTGTCAGGGCTCCGCCATTGGCCACTCGGGCCTCAGATCCACACAGCCAACTCACCAGCAGTCCTGTCCACTCTACTCTTCAGCTCTGAGAGAAGCCGCCGTTATCTCTAGCCTGGATTTATACCACAGCCACCCACAAATCCCCGCTGTATCTCCAGAGCAACAGAGGGACGTGCGTTAAGACCGGAGCTGGTTCTGAGTGCTTCTCGCAGCTTCTCTGGTTTCACACCACAGTGAACTCCACTCCTTTGTAACAGCCTGCAAGCTTGGGCATATCCTGGCCCATGCCCCCTCTGCTTTGCTGACATGCTCCAGCTGTTCGAGCGGGAGCCACACTTCCACCACAGGGCCTCTTGTCAGATAATCCACTCCCACCCTCTCTGAGGGCATTCCTGACTATCATTTCTTTGTAAGTGAGCTTCTCCCCAATACTGTTTCTTCACTTTCTTTGCTTTCTTCAAAGCACTTTCCAATAACTTAACACTAAATTGTTCTATTTCGTGGTTAAGAGGATAGCTACTCATTTGCTTATGGATTGTATATTGCTCTAGATCTGTGCTGTTCAATTTGGGAGCCACCAGCCACATATGGCTCTTTGTACTTAATTAAAGTCACAAGTGGAGTAGTTACCATATTCACTGCCACAGGGGACAGTCTCAAGGGCAGTGCCATAAGCAACCATCCTAGAAGGGGTGAAGACATTCTTAAGTCTACACTGTGCCTCTCTGTGGCAAGAGAGTTGGGTGAGGAGAGGGACATCAAGACTGACATGAAAGAAACCAGCTGTCAGAAGACTACAAACCTCTCCCTGTCAGGGCTGCATATAAAGGAGAGAACATATGCAGGGACGGTACAGGATACAGACGTGTGGGAGACGCTGGGTGCTACATGGATGACCCACAAAGGCTTGCCACTCTTGGGGTGGGAGTTCAACACTACTTTGAGCTGGCATCTGTCTCCAGCTCTCTGGCCCAGCTTCTAGGCTCAGGTGTGCTTTCTATGTCTTAATAAAGAGTCTCTGTTTCTATTATCTGTTCCTAGTCTTTGTTCTGACACATAAGATCCTACCCCAATCCATGCCTATAACACCTCTCTTTGGCTATCAGCCAATTGAGAAATGTACTCTAAGGAATTGCAATTTTCTTTCCTTTTCTTTTTGTTTTGTTTTTGATTAAAAAAATTTTTTTTCGAGATAGGGTTTCTCTGTGTAGCCCTGGCTGTCCTGGAATTCACTCTATAGTCCAAGCTGGCCTCAAACTCAGAAATCCGCCTGCCTCTGCCTCCCGAGTGCTGGGATTAAAGGCATGCGCCACCACTGCCAGGCTTTGTTTTTGTTTTGTTTTGTTTGTTTATTTATTTATTTATCTATTTATTTATTTATTTATTATATGTAAGTACACTGTAGCTGTCCTCAGATACTCCAGAAGAGGGCATCAGATCTCATTACGGATGGTTGTGAGCCACCATGTGGTTGCTGGGATTTGAACTCTGGACCTTCGGAAGAGCAGTCGACGCTCTTAACCACTGAGCCATCTCTCCAGCCCTGTTTTGTTTTTTGAGACAGGGTTTCTCTGTGTAGCTCTGGTTGCCCTGGAACTCACTCTGTAGACCAGGCTACCTCAAATTCAGAGATCCTCTTGCCTCTGTCTCCTAAGTGCTGGGATTAAAGGCTGGGGATTGTCTTATAGTACCACATAAAGGAATGGAATGGGTGAGACCTTGGTGTCGGTTAGAGGCGAGGCATGTCTCCTAGAAAGAGCTACCACATACTTCTGACAGCTTGCAGGATAGACACAAAGGCAGGAGCTAAATATGCAGGTGAGCCCCACACCTTCACTAGGACTGATTAGCTGTGTATACCTCTTTCCCTTTATTTAAACCTGGATCTCTGGGCTGGAGAGATGGCTCAGTGGTTAAGAGCATGATTTGTGATTCCAAAGGACCAGGGTTCAATTCCCAGCACCCACATGGCAGCTCACAACTGTCTGTAACTCCAGGTGCAGGAGATATGACAACTTCTCACAGGCGCACATGTAGGCAAAACACTAAAGCACCGAAAATAAAAATAAATTAATTAATTGAAAAAAAAACAACCTTGGACCTCACATTAGCGATTTGAAGGTGAACTTGGGCACAATAGACTTCTACTTTGTTTTCCTTCTTCTTCTTCTCAGTGTGGTTGTATGGAATGAATCTCCTCCAGTCCCTGCTTCTCACTGCTGTCTGTGGAGGACAGGGGGCTGATCCTAGGTGGTTAGGGCTGGCAGGTCCAGGCTTTGGCCTTAATAAGTCTGATAACTGCATGAGAAGAGTGGAAAAGCTTTTTGTGGGGACTATAGTGAGCTACTCATATAGAGTGGCAAGGTAAGGTAAAAGTTCTCAGGAACGTTTGACAGCGTATGCATGGTTGCACATGTATCTGCACGTATGTAGTGGGCGGGTGCTGAGCTACGTAAGTGGAAGAATACTGGAAGGGGACGCCTCCAACATTCTGCACGGGCACTGTTGACACAGGAGGACGTGTCTCATCCAGTGGCCAAGGGGTGTGGAACATCTGAGTTTTAATTTTCCAAAAAGAGGGAGTGAACAGAGATTTCATTTATGTAGAACAGAGACACCAGTCAGAGGTGAGTGAGGGAGAGAAAGAGCTTTTTTCTACAGAAAGTACCAAAATGATTCTAATCTACTAAGTGAGTCTGAAAGAGAAGGCAGATTGTAATGAAATAGGCGTTCCACTTCTCTGGGTTCCAAGACTGGCTCAAAACATGCACTAGCTTCTAAAACTTTCTCAGCAAGCATGCATGAAAGCCAGGGTGGATTAAAAGGGAGGAAAACGATTGAAACCAGAGAGGGCTCCTGCTATGTGGAGCCCTTTGGAGCTCATCTCTTGGGTCTCACTGGAAGGGTTGGGGGGAAACACTGCCTTGGGAAGCAAGGTCTGGGGGTGTGTAGAGCCAAGAGCTTGGGGATATCTGTCTGAACACGTGAGCCATGGTCAAGGTTGTCACCTTGCAGCCTGGTACTCACTGGCACAAAAGCTAAAGTGTTCTGAGCAGAGCCTGAGATGCACTGGTCAAAGCAGGAAAGGCTAGAAACAAGTCAGAGGCTGGAGGGTAGACCTGACGCCTCAGAAGTCAAAAGGGTTTACTGATGTCTCAGAGGACCCAGGCTCAGTGGCCAGCATCCTCATGGTGGCTTACAAACACTGTACACTCCAGTTCCAGGGAATCCAATATCTTTCCATCGTGTGGGCATATACACACACATGCATGCACAAAAAGAAAAACAAATCTTATAAAAAATAGACATGAGTAAATGAATGGATAAAAGACATTGAGATACAGAGTCCTATCTGGAATGAATGGCCGGTACCCTGATAGAACACCTGTGAGTTGTGGTCTTGGTGTCTCTAAGGGCTTGAACTGGGCACAAGCATACCTCCGATACACTGATAATGCTTCACTTCAAAAAAACCCCCAGTGAACTGTCCTTGCCTCTGTGGGGGCAGGACGGGGCGGAGAGGAGAGGAGGAGAAACTCAGTGAATCTCATTAGAGTTGTTTACAGGGTTAACTGCCTTTCACAGAAGGGCACCTCCACACTGGGTTAGGGCCCACCACGACAACTCAACACTAATCACCTTCATCCAGCGTCTCTCCACACTCCGAAACACAGCAGGCTATTAGAACCTCAACCTGCGAGTCTAGGGGGGTTCTGAGCACAGTTTACCGCATAACACTGGAGCCGGGCCCCGCCCACCATCTGGAAGCCTTTCTGTGGCACAGAAGTGACTTGTGAATGGGCAGACTGACCAGGCACCTGTCAGGGTCAGGGACCAAGGTTCTCTGTGAGCAGTGAGTTGAGGTCACCATGTGAAAGAAGGCAGCCGGAAGGGGCAGGTGCAGGATCGGGGTAACCTCCCTCCATGAGAAGATGACAACGGAGCACACGGGCATTGTAAAGACAGGCGAAGACGGAAGCTTTGAACCACGAAGCCTCTTTCTCTTTCATCTCGTGAGGCAGGTGACCTGCTGAGGCTGAGTCTCCACACTGCCTGGGCGAATCTTTATGATGCCTCTGCAAAGGAGCTATGATTAACTCCAACGCCCGCCCATGGGAGCGCTAAGACCAGAGAGCGCGCGAGTCTTGACTGAGAACATACAGCTACTTCTTGGCAGAGCTGGGATTTGAACAGATGCTATCTGACCACATACCACATAGCCTCCCCTAGTGAGCAGTGGTTCAAAGGTGGGAGGGTGCAGGGGAGGAAAATGACAGCTCATCTGAAGTGAGGACTGTAATCCTGCTCCTGAAAACAGGAAATGTGCCTCTGGGGCTTGTCAAGGCTAAGCCCTGAGAGCAGTTGCAGGCGTGGGGGCTGGACAGCGGCACTAAGGAGCTGAAGGTTGATGCTTCAGGCAATGGAGGGTCAGAGCCTTTTAGACAGGGAGGATCCAAGAGGCAGAAGAGACAACTTTGAGGCCAGGGGAGGCAGGAAGAGGGGGATAATCGTTGAAGGTAAGGCCCCTGGGACCCAACAAGTAATCCATCAGTCATTGTAACAAAGCCAAAACAGTCAGGAGCAAGGTAGGTGGCTAGAGACATTTTTCTCCACAGCTCCCGTGCTTCTTTGAGTAGTTGCCGAGAGGGCTTCACCCTTTCACCTAGAATGTTCTCCCATTCGGTGTTGCCCTCCGAAGCAGGCACCACTAGATTCTTCCATGCTCAATTCTCCAGTGAAGGATAGTAGATACTCATTATGGGATTAGTGTATGCCAAAGATGGAGTTTCATTTCTCCAAGACTTTACGTGGTCTCTGAGGCTCAGAGAGATAAAGGAGCGTAGTCAATGGCTCAGAGCAGTAGTATCGGGATACAGACTTTATCTACAAACTGTGTAGGGATCTTTTAAAGGGTGGATTAAGGTCAGTGGAGCAGATCCTGCAGTTCTGGATTTTCTAGTGGTTTCCTGGAAACGATCCTACTGCTGAGGTAAGTGCCACCCTGATTAGTGAGGCTCTCTGAGACCCTCTAGGCTGGCACACTCGCACTGTCTTCTGGCTCTTTCTCCTCCTTACTCTCAGGTCCTGAGTCACAGTGGTGGTGGCATTTCCTGATTTTTCTCTATTTGTGGCCTGAAGTTCCCAAGGAAGGAAAAGCAAAAGTCTCAGAGCAGCCCGGGAGACTCTGCTTTACCTGGCTGATGGGAAGCCTAGACATCGGCTTGACAGTCATGTCCAGCTTCTTGACCTCTGAAGGAAGGAAACGGAGGGAGGGAGGGATCTATTCTTGCTAGAGGACCCTCTAGGCAGGTTTCCAGAATGGGGGACTCAGGCAGAGGCCAGAGGCTCTGCCAAAGCCCATCTGGGGTGTGGATGCTCAGAAGCCAGGGAGAGCTCAAAGAGACCCTACCTGGGGCCTTCATGGGAGCCATCTCTTGTTTTCAGGGACTTGCATGGAGGCTGACAAAGGAAATAACAGGGTTGTCTGGGAGCTTTGACAGGGAGCCTCTCTCGAAGGCATCAAAGTCAAGAAGGATGCTTTTAGCTCCGCTGGATTTTCTGACAGAGCTCTTAGCAGTTGGGGCTACAGTTCGTCAAGGGTAGATCCTTCCTAAGGGACTAGACATTGCTCCTTTGTGTTTTAAAGTCACAACATTACCATCTATCCCAAGGTTTTCTGACTAGTAGGTGTCTTGGGTAAACAGTGCTAGCATGGGGGTGGGGGTGGGGGTGGGGGTGGGGTGGAATTCCATGCAGACATTAGTGGTCCTGGATTTGTCTCTAAGTTCCAGTTCCCAACTCATTCATCTTTCTCTGTCTTTACTACCATTTCTCTCATCTACGTGATAGGAATTGCTGTCGGTAGGCCAGCGGTGACCCTGAGTTCATCCCTTAATTTTCTGACTTCTTTCCAGTCTATCTTAAGTCTACGCTTGAATTTTATGGGTAGGTCAGCAAATCATCTGTTGCACAATCACAGCGTACCTGGAGGGGGGGAGGGGGGTGAAAAACCGCCAGTACTTGACACTCAGTCTAAACCAATCAATCCCAAACGTTTTTGAGCACGGCCTAGGGACCTGTGTTCCTAAGCATCGTCATGCTGAAGGTCAAGACAAAGGGCATCCCTTGGCATCTGCTGGTTGTCCTGTGAAGAGGTGATGTTCCCTGATGCAGTGGAGGCTAGGAGCAGCTCAGATCCCTGAGATGACACTGGGGTGGGGTATGGTACTCCTGAGGGGTATGATGAACAACTAGGAGGAGGACGTAGAGTCAGGGAAAGCAAGGCATAACGACCTCACTAAATAGTAGAAGGCAGAATGCCAGGCATTGGATGGCAGAATGGCACAGTACGGCTGCAGGAAGACATGCTGGAATTGAGTTGGCTTGGTTGAGTTGGGCTCCTAAAGCTAATCTGAAAGCAATAACCTGGGACTGTGGAGATGGGTTAGCTAGCAAAAGTGCTTGCTGTGGAGCATGGGGATCAGCTGGGATCCCCTCTAACTACGTGACCAAGTATGCCTGTACTCCCAGCTCTGGGAAAGCAGAGACAGGCAGGTCTCTGGGGTTCCAATCTAACCAATTGATGAGTTCTAGATTCTCAAAAAAAAAGGTGGAGTTAGATCAAGAATGACACCCAGCATTGACCCTTGACCTTTACACACACACACACACACACACACACACACACACACACACACACACACGTCCCATTCATTCTTCTCAGTCCCATGTTATTGTCAAGTGCACTACATCAGCGTCTGCTTCAGACACTCAGAAATGAGATGCGAGAGTCCTGGCCTATGGGGTCTGCCACACAAAGGAGGGAGACATCACAGACTTGCATATAAGCACCTGCATCAGAACACTGGGTACTTGAGATGCTCTGCAGCTGGCTTTCATACCAACGAAGCAAACACAGTCTGTTATGTCTGTTGAAGGGCATGACAAAGGCGAGGTTAACCCGAACCCCTAGGGAGAGGTCTAGGTGGCTTTTGACTCCTCCACATTCAAAGGGAACTGCCCTGTTGTGTGTCTGCCCCTGCTCTGCGCTGAACACCCTTACCCTCTCATTTTCTCTCAACAATAATCTTATTTAAAAAAAGAAAAAGAAAGAAAGAACACAACGATGAAGTCATATTTTTGAAGCAGCTAATTCCTGATCATTTTCTCCCCAAGGCATAGCGTTCTGTGTAGGAAGTATCCTAGCAGTTACCATTGTGTCCAAGACACCTCCACCCCCAGGGCCAGGAGAGGAGTGATGTGTTTCTAAAGCAGGAGAAAAAAAAATCTCCCGGAGACTGAAAGGAGAGGGAATCAATTCTAGTTGCATGTGTCACATACATAAATAAATAAGGCACGATCAAATGTTTAAGACGGACCTGCTCTGATTTACAGCCCATCAAATTCTGCTATCAAAACATTTAGAGAGGCCGAGACGCTCCTGGGATTTGTTATATTGACAATCCCGGTGTAACCTTTTCATTTCCCTCCTTGCGGGGGATCGGCACACACTCCATCTTCCTGGAGCCAGAGAGCAGTGTGCTTTCTCCTCTCCCCAGGCACGCGTCAGGGTGAGACAGGGCTTTTCAGCAGCTGTTAGATTCTGTCTGTCAGATCTCTTCCCTCCCTCCAGCGGATCCTCTGCATTCCCGAACCCACAGCTTTCTCCCCAACCCTTTTATCTCCCCCTTCATCTCAGAGACTCAGGATCAAGGCAGAGAGTTTACACTTGTTCTTGGATTGAATGTCCTCCACAAAGCCATTCATTCAATAGCAACACTCTTGCAAAACCTACGCAGATTTGAACTACATCCACAAGCCGTGTTCTCGTCTCTTAATGCTTTGCCAAGGACCCAGAGGGAGGGGAGGCTGAAACATGGCTCCCAAAGAGATCTAGGTTCCAAGCTCTGGAACTTGGGAATCTTAACTTGTATGGAAAAGAGGCTTTGGCAATGTGACTGAGGCTCCTGAAAGGGGTGGGATGTTCTGGATTACATAGGTGGGTCCTATATATGGCCACAAATGTCCTTCTGAGAAGGACAGAGGGAGGTACAATTAGCAATGAGTGTGGAGGAGGGGGTAAGAAAGGGGAGAGGAAGGAGAATCGACCATAGGAGCAACTTATATTTGGGGAACACAGTTTGAAACTGGTCTTGCAAGCTAAAGAATGCAACCGGGTCCCTAGTAGATAGATGGAAGAGGCAGGAAGGACTCTCCACTGGCCCTCAGAAGTCTCACCTTGATGTGAGTGTAGTGTATCTGACCCTCAACTTCCCACTCCACTCCCACAAGGGTTTTTAAGCCACTACACTTAAGCGGCTATTCTGTGTCCACGGAAAATGAGCCCAAGGGTATGCTAAACCCAAGGCTTGGCCAATAATACCCTGTGAAGAGGTACCTTCTCTAGACACTAGGCAAAACAGAGGAGAGGAGAGGAGAGGAGACAAGAGGAGAGGCCAGGCTCCCACCAGCCATGGTGACACAACCATTGCTTTCTCCTAGTGCAGAGAGCTAGCATTCCCAACCGTTTTTGACCAGAACCGCAGGGTCGAGGTCTGTCTCGTTAGCCTCCATATGCTACCTCAGTAAGGACAGTGGATGCCTTGCTCTGTCTGTGTTTTAGAAAGACAGTTTCACAGAGATATGCCCTAGCTTGCCCTGGTCCCTCAGTCTCCAAGCTAGCCTCATGACTCCTTTCCATCTCTTTCCCCACGCCTGCTGTTCTCCATGCTGCCTCTTCTCTGGACCTTCTGCCCCATCTGTCTTGGGCTCTGACTTACATATACCCCGTCCTCTCCCATTCATTGTTTCTCCAGAAAGATCTTTGGGAATTGGCGAGCACACCTGTGATATACCCAGGTACTCAGAACAGACTTCCAGACCTGTGACATAAGAGTCTCAGGTTCAGGAGTGGACTTCTTGGGGGATCTTCAGGAGATGTCTACTGAGTAAGGATAGGAACCCTGGAACGTCCCAGGCTTCAAAAAGAAAGCAATGACGAGGTGCATAGCTGGGTGCCCCTGGCTATCGCCCCCTGTTGGTCGGAGGCTCGGGGAGGTGGGAGGATTTGCTTGGAGACTGTTAGAGACAGAACTGCGTCTAAGCTGACCACGTCTCAGGACTCTGGAGAGGAACAAATGAAATCCTGGGTGCAGAGGTTCGGCCGCCTCCTCCTGCCCACTCCTTCCCTCCTTCTCTTTATTCCTTCTTCAACTCCCATTTTTATGTTACAGTTATTTTTTTTTATTTCCACAGGGCTACTCTGTATAGCCCTGGCTGTACTGGAACTCACCCTGTTGATCAGGCTGGTTTCAAATTCACAAAGATTCACCTGCCTTTGCCTCCTAAGGGCTGAGATTAAAGGTGTCTGCCACCACTACTGCGTCTTACCTGGCTCTTTTTTTTTTTTTTTTTTTTTTTTTTAAATAAGGCAGGGTCTCTTACTTGATTCAGAGCTCATTTTAAATGAGGAGACTAGAATATCTGAGGAGTCATGGCCCACAAATAGGTACATAGGCCAAGGGGCTTTTGGCAGGTGGCCTCTGGCAGTTTATTGAAAGACTGAGTTGGGCTTACCCAAGCAAAAGCAGCCACCAGGTTGGTAAGCAGAGGGTGTCTATGATGGCACCTGGACCAACTATGGGCTGGGCAGGTGATGGCAT